>KZ308137.1:1762622-1810526 GCA_000376725.2 Ladona fulva | reverse complement strand
AATTATTGTTTCGATAAATTTCTATAAACTTTGTTAAATCGCTATTTTTACCGAAATATTAAATATTCTTTGTGATATTGCTGACTTATCTTTTAGTTCAGTTTGATTTAGTTTTAATTTGCTATAATAAGGTGTTTTGTTTATTTCTCATGGCATACAGCTTGATGTAGCAATATTTGTTTCCCAGTTTTTTAAACCACAGAAATGACCTTACCTAAGATAGGTTATTTATCGTAAGGATACTAATAATAATAATAATCACTATTATTATTATTTTTATTGTTGTTGTACGTTCTCAGCGTTTCCCCTGAATCAATCTCACCTGTCCAGTAGATGGAATGGACTAGCCTCTGTGGACATGAAGAAGGAATTCACCCTAACCCATGCGATTCTCGATTATCTCGTTTAATTGAGAAACTTGCGCACAATGTGGCAAGTTTGCAGTAGGACTGCTTTGAGTACTATGGGATTGCTCTCCAAACCAAGTTTCTCTATATATCTGATGATATGGTTCGACACCAACTTTTTCCCTTCTGCAAAAATTACCTAAGGGATAACCTGAACGCCCATTAATTTCCAGTCACTTTTTATCTGCTATGTAACCTTTTTGTAATTGCCCTATTTTCCATATTATTATTATTATTATTATTACTATCACCGTCGTCATCGTCATCATGACGTCTGTAATGGGAAAGGGAAGACCCCAATTACATCAACTTCAATAAGTATTCTAATTGACAAACAGATACAATCGTTTTCTAAAAAACCGATTATCCGGGAATTGAACCCGGGACCTTTGGATTGGAGCTGTAGTAGCATGTTAACCGTCGTCACTCTTCCACCGCTCCCATAACTTCACCACGCAAATTATAATGGGCACCATATTAGCCTCTGTTTATCATGGAGACAAGACTTACCTCATAGAATTCAATGTTAACGACATAATTTATGCAAAAAAATACTTCTGGTTGTTCTCGCAACTTGCTTCTTTTTACCTAAGACTAATGTACATAATTTAATCTCGGGTTAATTCGAGAGTATTCCCAAACTTCTAACTCACGAATGTAGATCATCGCGTACATGTGTTTACGAGGAAATTCCTGTATGGATCGCTCGGGCGGTAGTCCAATCCGTACAAATGAGAAAAGAGGCCTCTTAAGTGAAGCATTTGGAAAATACAAACCCTCTCAATCGACTCAACAAGAAATGCTCAACTACTGCCGCTGCGTGCACGAATGCTTTCTCCCTCAGACTCGCAAATTATATGAGTTTAGGTTCGGTCGGTACTAATGGGGCTCTCTTGCGCCTAACCTCGTATAACGTTGTATTATTTAGAGAAATAAATGAAAATATTGGATTTGAATCTGAAACTCTCATAAGATAAATTCTGCTCATTATCAGCTGTCAGGTGACAATTCGTCAGGTTTGGTGCATGAGTTCGATTATTGGACGTCTCACAATCTTAAGTCTCGGTTAACGGTCATAATTGTAGTTGACAAATTACATTTCGACCTAAATTCCTATTAAATTGATAAATATAAAATTTTTGCTCAATTCATCTACATAGTGAGAGTAAGAAACATAATGGTAGTTACCATAGTAACAAACAAACGATTCAGATAAACATTTTTAAAATATAAATTATTGTTTAAATACCTAGTAAAGACGAACACAAACAACCTGCCCTATCCAGTATTCGAACCCGGGACTCTGGCGATTCCAGGCTAGCACGCTAACCACTACGCCACCGAGGCTATACTTTGTAAAATATTCAAAAACAGAAAATAATCTTTGAGAAATACCTTGTAGAAGTTTGATAGAAGGTTAGATTAAAATTCATCTTAATTGCAAACTTTTCTTGGTTTTAATATTTTTTAAGGAAAATATGGATCTATAAATACGGATATATTTAAACAAAACTTAACGGTATGTGACTTTTTTTAATTGTCGTAATTCCTGTCATTTTACGGATATTTAATCTTAGTTATTCCTAATGGATTGATATCACATTGATCACATGCTAATACTTCCGTGAAAATATATAATCTTGGACTATATTTTTCCCAAGAGTATGAAGGAAAATCGGTCAAGGAGCTCTTAAGGCACTCTTAAAGAACTCTTAATGAGTTATCTTCGACACGCATGCAGAGTGCTAAATAGGCGGTATATCCAGGATCGAGTGGAAAGCAACCCTCTCCCCGGACGGTTTTTGCATTTGCCATCATTTCGACCTCCTCCGACGCATTTTGGCGGCTTCGCGGCAAATCCCTCCTTTCTCCTGATTAAGGGAGTCGCAGTTCAATGGATTGACTGTCTGCTATCTCTTAACCGGCTCTCGAGGAACCTTCTCCTGCAAACAATGGACTTGTCTTTCTCTTCTTGAGCGAGCTTGTCATTCGGTAATGGCCACGCCTCCTTTTGTCTTCCTCATCCCTTTCATCCTTTACGGCACACTTCCCAATAACTTCCTCTTATACGCCCACACCCGCTTCACCCTTTCTTGCGTATCCTCAAAAGCCTATTTTCTTCTTAAAATTCAAAAGGGAAGAATCGATCGATAATACCTCTTCAAGGTAATCCTATGTTGCACCTAGCCATTTCGTCATTGGCAAATCCAAGCGGAGGGGGGCAAATATCTACATCCATATAAATACCCCGCAAACCGCCTTTCGGCGTGTGGCAGGGGTGTAAACACCAAGCGTTTGAGTCGTCTCTTTAGCTTATTGTTATCGCGTATCGTTCGCGGAAAGAATGAGTCCCTAAAACGACTTATCCTCGCATCTATTTCTCTTATTTTTACGCTCATTGTCGGATCGGTCGAAGAAGCAGGGGGGTCGCGTAATACTAATTACGTCTTCCTCTGAATTTATCTAAAAATCACAGCGTAGCTTCTAATCTTCTTTCTTTCGAGGATTCTCAACTTGCGTCTGAGAGCATTTGCGTATCTCTTGCTTTTTTACCCTAGTACTTAAACAATCATATCGCCTTGCGCTGCACTTTCTCGAGTTCGCGAGTATTCGTTTCATCCGCTGGGTCCCACATAATCCGTATATTCCAGATGAGGCCTAACAATGGTGAAATAACATCGCTTTTTAACCTTTTCATCGCATCTACCTACAATGCGCTTTATAAAACCGATCTTTTTAGTTGCTTTACCGCATATTTTTCGACTGAGTGCTCCAGTTTAAGTTATTTGTAAGGGTAATTCCGAGATATTCAACTGAGTCGACTACATTAACATCCATTCCAATGATAATTTTGTACGGGTGGTTCTGACGGAATTGTTTCTTTTCGAAGAAGTTTAATATAGAGCATTTATTTACATTAAGATACAGATGCCATTTTTCGCACCACCTTCGAAAAATCGTCCCCTCCCTATTTGATGACTTTATAATTCAAGCAATTTGCCTAGAATGTGACGATGATTTTTAATTGAAATCTAATTGTAAAGTTACATTTATTACGACATAAGGCATTTTAACAAATTTATCACATTTTTTTACCACAAGATGATGTAAGGCATCAAAATCCGGGTCATGGTGTTACTTGCTCTTGGTTGCTTCTACTTGGTTTTGTTTGAATAAATCTATTGAGTTGACCATCTGTTTTGTTATGGAATACCACCAAGACTCACACATCCAATTTGACTTTAATATCAATTAGAGATTAGTTGATAAGGAAATCTCCTTAAGTCCCATCATCCTTTCGGTAGTTTCTAGATCTGCTTCTGCTTATGGAAACGATACTTGTGCTAGATGAAGTAAATGATTCAAGTGTAGTGATGCTGTAGCTGATTAAGATAATTCGTTCTTGGATCCCATTCATACGCCGAAACCTCGCTAGTGAAAATTTTGTTAAGTTATCAAATACTGAAATGCACATCAGAGTGAATTCAGCTTTACCCTTATTTAAATATCATTGTTCGCCGAGATTATTTGGTATAAATGTAGATTTACTTATTGCTGCTGTGAACAATGATATTGAAGTGTAATGGAGGGCAATCTCCATTAATGATAAACTGTTCTAAGGCCGTCAAAAAATTGTGCCTCCTGTGAGGTTTGAACTCACGACCCCTGGTTTACGAGACCAGTGCTCTACCACTGAGCTAAGGAGGCTATTGAACGGATTTAGAACTTCGGACCGATCACCTTTCATTTGTATAAATTTCGTTTTTCTTTTAAAAGTCCATCATTACATTTAAAATTAATCATTCCCCCGGGAAACAGATACATTATTTAATTTTAATTCAAAGTCCTCAATCCAGGTTTGGTCATTTATCTTAGACAAATTATCTCCGCCTTGCCTGAGCATGTACACAGAAAATTTAAATGAAACTTCACTGATGGAACATCTAATGGAAGTTGTTATAGATATAGATTCATCTTTCGTTGAGGAGTCTTCCAATCTTTACAGAGAATTTCACATGAACTTGGCAGCTTACTACATCAACGGCACCCAGCCTATATTCTTTACTTCCTCAATTCAACTCTTCAAGACAGCCATTTCCTATACCGAAGCCCCTTTTAATAATAAATGAAAAGTAATAATTTGCTAATGCATAATCTTCCGAAGAATGTACACGAAACTCTCTGTAGGACTTATTTGCGATGTATCAAGTTGTTAGAAAAAGAAATAATGAACCTGATAAATTATAACGTATTCAAGTGCTTAATAATTAGCTATTTAATCCCGCACGACGTACGCATCCAATGAACTGGGAAACGCTGATCTGCACCATTCTACTGCTACTTTCTGTTTCCAAACACCAAGAAAAAAGATACAAGAAAAGAGTAGAAGTTTAATAACGATATATCCGTTTTAACCGTGAAATCATTGGATACATAAATTTTGTTATACTAGTTGCTTGTTTCTCTAATCATTTATGTAAAAAAATATGAAGAAATCGTTCAACACATACCCTTTTATCATAGGACATCCATATCTATAAATATTTGGAACTCAATATAGCTATGAATGAAATCAATTGAATAACCATCATACTGGTGATATTCCGCAACCAATTTGATTCATTTCTACTGAAAATATCTTAAAAATATACGAATATCTGTGTTCGTTTCTATTCTTTTTATCGTATCTATGTCTTGTGGAAATGTTTACATATATTCACATGCTTCTTTAAAAGATTGCTGCGTATAGTTTCATATAATTTGCCTAACGTTCAAGATATAAACTTAGAATATGATTCAGGCCGATTTGTTGGTAAGGAATAATAATTATAAAAAACAACTAGCTCATAAATGCCCTTCCCTTCGAACTAGCAACTCGAATTCATATTAATCACTAGCAAAAAATGTTTACGATATTCTCATCTCTATGAACGCACACGAAGGCTTCCCAAACCTTATCTATACAAATCGCGTTTGCGTCTGTATTAAAATATGAATGAGGCCGTGGTTAAAGTATCGATCCGAATGTATGTGTTTGCTTTCGTTTCCAAGTTTTAGAGAGCTGTTAATGATCGGCTGTCTGGTCTGCAGAGCGAAAGACAAACTTCCTCCCTTCTCTCTTTCATTGGGCATATGCCATTTCGGAGAGGCGTTGGTGACCGCAAACCGCTCGATTTTTCCTTCCTCCTTCAAACCCTCCCGCGCATCTCCAATTTGTTTTCATCTTTTCAGCAATGCGGAAGCTCAAAAGATATCACTGAGGGAACCAATCCAATTGCCATTTTCGCTCACAATCTCATCTGCGCGTTTCACTGGAACTTATTCTAATTATATAAATTTATAAGTAGATAATATTAACGTAATATTATATTATGTAATAAGCATTCCCTTAACAGTGTAGAAGAGACACGGCATGGTAGTTTAGTGGTTAGAATATCTACCCGGAAAGTGGGAGACCTGGGTTCGAGAACCAGTCTTGTCGCTATTTTTCACACTTGTTATTCCTTTGAGATCAGCCACAGGACTTTATCCTGCAAAGTATTCAAACCTTTCCTTAATCCTTGTAATATTATATTATTAACATAATTAGTTTTGCGAAATCGTTTCTCTCTCTGTATGGATATCTTGAGAGATCACAGGGGTAAAAATATTAAAGATTCGTGTTTCGTTGAATACGAATGGTGAGAAACTTTAACTTTACGTTTTGTTTAAGAGAAAAAATTGGGAGATGGAAAGGGGAATGTGACTATGGATAATACGTAGGCAAGGTGTCGGCAACCTTTTTCGGCTTCGGGTCAAAATCACCCAAAAAGTGACTATTAGGAAGACGTTTCGGGTCAGTGGTACATACAATGACCTCCCGCTTATCCGTGGGCGGAATATTCGCGCATGATTCTGTATAAATCACCGAAATGAACACTCTCGCGTTCTAAAGAAGGCAGGACTTGCGATGTACCTTTACTTGTAGCAACGGAAGTACGGGTATAGTGAAATTATAACTGCTAAAAAGATTCGAAGAAACCTCTTAAAGAGACAATGAAACGATTGAAAATCACTGAATGTGTGTGCAAATGTTAATAAATTGTTCATTCGGATACTTAATGGCTTCTCTAAAGGCCTTGTCGCTTGGGGAGATGCTTGGGAGTGACAGTTCGAGATTTACATCTCTTCGACGTAATTATGAACGTCATAAGAAAAATGGAAGAGAAGGCTTGGATTATCTCCGTTTATTGATTATTTGTTCACACATTGCCATAGAACTCACACGGTTCAACACGCGTTGCGCAATTCCATTTTCGTCGCTATCATTATCGTAATGAATATCTCTTCTTAACATTGGAACTCGAGTGGGTCCCTTGAAATTATCAAATGGGTTACTCGGTGACCCGCGGGTCATCGGTTGCCGACTCTTGATGTAGATTATATAGGATAATAGAACTGTGAACAAGTCGGCACCAGTCACTTTAATATGCTCGAGATTAAACTGGGTATAGAGAAGTCTGCAAGGACCGAAGTATTTTTTTAAATTAAATTTGTTTTTAATATCAATCATTTGGTATAATATCAATTATTTTGTTATAAATTTAGCTTACCAAAAATATTACAATAAACCATTGGAATTTAGTTACATAAGTCTAACAAAAGTTAAGATTGTCGGCAAGGACCTCATGATCCAAAGAAAGTTAATCAGAAGGTGCATAATTTTACTTATTTTGTATTGCAATTGAAGTATTGAATCCCGGCGCGATCCGCATGATTTCGACCGGGTATTGGCTGTATTTTTGCGACCAAAGTTGGACCTGTTACCCAGTTCAAACCCCCTATAACTTCTAACAATTTAGTTTCTTGCTTCACCACTCTTTTCCACCTTTTCCTTTCTCTTTACTTTTTCTTGAGGTGAAATGACAGAATATACACCAGTTTTACTAATTACGCTGTGCTTATGTCAAATGTGGTCATCATTTACCTTCAAAGAGCCTCATTGTGGAGTTTATCGAAGTGCCGGTTGAGAAATCGAATGAATCCATAAACGTTATTTTACTATTTTCATCATTACTATATCAGCAATATTCATCTGTGCTGAAATGAAAATCATATTCTTGGCCATAACCAAATAAGTAACGGGGGAACTTCTTTCATCGGTCTCTTAGAACCAAAATAGGTTTCCCTGTTAGTAACGGTTTCCCACATAGATTGTATATACGGACCCGTAGCTCTATATTTACGCATGGGCTACATCTTTCTGGAAGAAGAGCGAATAAAACGCAACGAAACAAATAAAGGAAAATAATCCATATTTTTATTGAACGCCGTCAAACTCAGCACAGGATTCTCCAAAGTAACCTTACCTCAAGTTCCGTTCAGTTTGAAACAGCATCAGAGAAATATCAGACCAAGAAATGGATAACTTCACTCGATTTAAAATAATCAAAATTTTGCAGCAATCTTGAGAATTCAGGTCTGTCAGCGCGGTCCATTCACTACTAGCTACCCTGGATAAGAAATGAGGCTTACTAGGTTAGATGAGGTATGAGGTAGTATGCCTTTGCTTTCCTCTCAGACCCTCAATGCTTTCAGTTTACATCTACTTAAATCCAGCACTAGACAGTGAACAATTTTTCTTATAAAATTCAATGAAATAATGCCAAATGAAAGCCGTTATTCAGCATCATTTACCTCAGTAAACACCTAAGTAGCTCTCACATCATCACGTGTACTGAGATCGAAGAAGTAGATTTTTCTAAATCCTGAACCAAAATATTAATGAAAAAATTTAGCAAGACATGATAGCAGGAATTATTCATCGGATGTATTCCTGCCAGAAGCTACACTCCTCGAAAGTGTTGGAACACGGCTGTTAATGAATTAGAGGTTTAAAAACACTCCGTATGTTGTATTTCGGCAGGCGGAACTCTCATTTAGAGACAAACGGGAAGCTCCGGATTACCGATTTTTGGGAATTTCCAAGACAATGCCTACATCATCAGGGGGACTCCACAATTGGAAGTCCTTCACAATAGGATTCACAATAGCTTCACAGTAGTATTGTGGAATACAATACGATGCACAATAAGTTGCCTCCATGATCAGAGGGGCTCCACAATCCCACTATAAATCCTCTTGTGGAGGACTTCCTATTGTAGAGCGTCCCTGATGATGGAGGCATTGTCTCTGAAATACGCATTGGAACTTCCCAGAAATCGGCAATCCGGAACTCCCCGTTTGTCTCTAAACGCGAGTTCCGCCTGCCGACATACGGCTTGCGGAGTGTTTTTAAACCTCTAATGCATTCTTCGAATTCGAAAATCCATCGTAAATTTGGAATATTTATGTATCCTAAATGTCATCGCACTGAGAACTGGTCTTCGTCGCTGCTTAGCGCACCAATGGCTTTATTTACGTCAAGTCGGAATAGTTCTCAAATACTTCCGCTTGTCGTTAAAGGCCTTAACATCGTAAAGGCAGGAGATTTGGACGCGACCACCGCGGGGAACCTCAGAACCCTTTTCAATGTTTATGATCTAAATATTTAACGAAGATGTTTCCGCCCTCCCTTACCCAACCATCATCTCACTAGAGCATTCCGCCACCTTTTCCTCGCCTTCGGGAAGCCCTTCTTGAAAATCGATCATCGATTTTTTTCGGAACCGTCCGCGCTTAAATGATTAATTTCTTCCACGCTGAGGCCCCTCGAAGGTGTTTTATTGCGAGGATCGCGGTCGAATATTCTGCTGCATTTATCGGGCGATTCGAGTCTCTTTAACTGCTCCTGAGAAAAATATTCCGAAAAAGACATTGGTGGTATTATCCTGGAACTGTCTCTTTCCTCCGATGATATTTAACAATGTTAAGTTGAAAATACCAAGATGTTGTTTATTAGAAAGTTCAGAAACCAACTCAAACGCCAATACTTCGCTTTGTAAATTATTTTCAATTCAATATTATTTTTTGTACACACACCTTTATTATGTAACACATACGGAAAATGGCATAGTTTTATTATTATTGATTAATGAATTATTAATTTCAAGCAAAATAAATACATAAATTGTCATTTTTGCAGCTACTGCAATATTCGTCATTTGGTCCTCCTAAGCCTGTTAATGGCTTGCTGTGGGACACGGTGTACCATCATAGCCCAAGAAATTGAAGAAGAGATCGTTCTGTCGTTGTAGCTTAGAGGTCATAGCATCCGCCCGGAAAAAGGGAGATATGGGTTCGACTCCCGGCTACGGGAACAGAATAATAAAACTTTCTCTCTTTCTTTTCTTCATCTAAAATCGAGCATGTAACCATGCGTTTTTCATTGTTTATTTACTTCGCCGTATCGGCCCACAGGAAGTCCGCTATGATGGTGAGGTGGCATCTTTGATGTCCCGCGTGAATGAAGGGATGAAACCACCTTTGATGGACCCTCCAGTGCGCACTGTGTCCTATCATAGCCCAAAAAATTGAAGGAGCGATCGCTCTGTCGCGCTAGCTTAGAGGTCCGAGCATTTGCCCGGAGACCCAGGCTCGATTCCCGGCTACGGCAGAAATTTTCTCTCAAAATAACATACAATGATGTGATTTGTACGATTCCACGAAGGACCTTTTTCAGTAGTAGTAGTATTGATAAAAGTGCTTCCACAGCTAAGTTCATTTAGCATGTGGGCCCCCACCGGGAATCGAACCCGGGACCGCTTTCACTGATGTCGAACGTGTTGTCCACTTGGCTATCCGGGAGCCCGGCCTTTTTCAGTATAGTCCTTTGCGGAACAGTACAAATCATATCACATGTCAGTACAGTCCTATGTGATACAGTACAAATCACACCATTGTATGTTATTTTGTTCCACCATGGAGTTCTACCAAGTATCGCTTAATAAGATTAATTTTTCACTTTCATCTCTTCAACCAAACATAAAGAAAAAATACAGTAATATATATCCCTGGCCGAAGAGATGAAGGAAGCCTGGAACCTAAAATCTGTCAAAATTGTCCCAATAATAATTTGAGCAAACGGTGTAATACCTAAAATTTACTTAAAATCTTGAAACAATTGGAATAGAAAATCAAATTATTATTCAACTACAAAAACCGCTGTAATTAGTACATGCTCCATAGTATGAAGATTTTTAAATGATTACAAAAAAGCAATAGCCTAATCCCTTTTGATGCATTGCATCCAGTATAGGTGAATGTTACCCTGTCTCCGTGCTGAGAAGTGCCAAAGAGTAATGAGTGAAGCAAAACCTTCGGGAAAAAACAAGAGCCAAATGCAGAAAAAGAATTTTAATTTTTCTCATGTTCGTTCGATTTTTTCAGTAGAACGTGAAAAAAATTTCAATGCTACCTGTAATACGCCAATCGTTTTTCCAACCCACCACTGCCCCATAATATCATTTTCTTTCATAACGTTATTGTAAAGGTAACAGGCATCCCATAATATTTTCAGTGTAAGCCCATAAGTTCCTCTATGCTACCGCATTAATTATGCCGTGCTGTATTTGTCTATTTAGCGAGTCTTGAAGATTCTATTTGAAAATCGATTGTAGTTTCATGTTTAAGAAATATTGCTACTTTCGTTTCAGATGCTTAAACAGTCGACGGGCATCCTTAGCTCTTGTTGACATTGTATTATTTTTTACGAGGTAGTTATACTCGCAGGTATAGCTTGGTATCTTTTTATTTGAAAAGATAATCAGGAAAATAACCTCTATAACATGTTCCAATGCTCTTTAAACTTACACGTGCATTCTTAAAAACAAAATTTCGAATAGCTTTATTCGAATATTCATAACTACATTTTTATATAATTACCATTCTGTCTACCTCATTTTTACCGCGATTAAGGAGATATATTTTTAAATAATAATATGTTCGAAGGTCTTGGCTTAATCTTGCGTGTGATTTCTTATCGAGCGATTAAGTTTTTCTATCATCTTGAAAGATGTTCGTGTCCTCGTGAAATTGGAGAGGGCGTATTCCTAGCAGACGTTTCGCCGAATGACGTCACTGGAGGCTTACGCACTCGGAACTGGATGAACTTCAGAAAGCATTTTCACGAAATGGCGTCTTTTCATGGGTTCGCCGAGTACTCCTTTGACGCAAAGCAACCATTTCCTCAAGTGGAGCAAACCTAAAGTTTCGATGTTAAATCTTCGAATCTATCTCAGGTGTCGCTCATAGATATGTTGTAGAAATAGCAGCAATACATAAATTAATCAAAGGGATGATTTACGTAACCCTTCATTTCGATATCCAAATAATTCAGTGATGTTGATTGAAATACCGCGTAATGTCTGGGAAACAGATTCAATTGGGGAAAAATCGATCTTTGCTTTGAAACTTTTAATCCATCCTAAGTTCCGAAGTCCATTCTTTGAGCCCTTGCTATTTTTTTGTATTCATAGACCAAGGATTGTATTAGAGCAGGTTAGATTTTCAATAATTGAAATTGAGTCAGGTATTCCGCAGAATTATGGATAGTATGAGTCATGTATAGAGTCGCGAAAATTAATTTAAAAAAAAGGAATACCTGGGATGAAAAATAGCGATATGACTGGGACTCGAACACAGGCCGGTTTGTGCCACTAATTTGGAGGCTGCTCGTTCAGTGATTAGAATACCTGCCCGGAAAGTGGAAGACTTGGGTTCGAGTCCCATTCATGTCGCTATTTTTCACACCTGTTATTCCTTAGGTTTCAGCCGCACGGCTCTTCCGTGCTATATTATTCACCTTTCACTAATCCTAGTATCAAAATAGTTCAGGTACAGTGATACCTCGACTTAGAAACTGCTCTACGTACAAACTTTTCCTCACCCCATTTTGAACTATATATATTGAACTTGATTCCGAGATAAAACAAACAGAATGATGCAATAGAAAACTGGGTTTCGATATATGAACTTTTCGAGTTACGAACCTCGAACTGGTGCGAATTAAGTCCGTAAGTCGAGGGACCGCTGCATTTAAAACAGAAATTTTCAGTTTAAAGTTCTTCATTTGTGATAGCAATAAAACGCTGCGTATTTTGTCACTTTATAGGCATTCGAATGTATCTTTTAAGAAATCGTATTTAATTTACTTTTTTTAATGCAACTTTGAATATTTTTATAAATTCAACTCTAAGAAACATTTGTTTCCTTAAATATTTAATATAATGATAAGCTTGTGGGAGTAAATCATTGTGGTTAGGTCTGCTTATCATTAAGCTTTCGACAAGCAGTTGATCTAAGAGACTCGCGTGTCTCTGTTTAGATCGCTTCTACAATATATTTCCTTCACACGACCGGTTTCAACTAATACATAGTCATCATCAACTCAAAAATTGTGATGATTTCCCATCCATGCCTTCTCCATGGAAATGTATACCTCAAAAATGAGAATGAATCGGTGATAATTTTCGATTGTATTACGGTTTTCATTCAATAAGGATAAAGATCGACATCTATGAGATATCAGATCAAAACTCCATGTTAATTGCCTTCATTACACCGTTTAAATTTATGTTCGGTTAGAAGTTTTTGGGTTAGATGGAAGACGAGACTGTTAGTCGTAATCTCGCCCAAATAAAGACTTTTTAAATTATTATTATTGTGGTTATTATTATTTAAAACTTCACCGTATAACAATACTATTTGGGTTGGTACTTCCTTTAACAATGACTGCTGCCCAACCAAATCGCTTATCATTTCATTCCTCTTTCCTTGCTCCACTCCCCCATTATCATTTGATACCTTCTGTCCCCTTTGATTGCTTACGTATTCTGTGAAATTCTCTGTGCGCTTCCCCGATAATCCTACGTCACTGTTTCACTCGAGTCACATGCATACTTTGATATGTTCTGTCTGTAAAGTATTCAACCCGAAGGCCTTTTGGTACCTCATCCCCCCTACCTTCAGCTGCGAAAAGCTAAGAGAGGAAAATGAAGCTAGGCAAGATGAGGAATGAGGTAGTTTGCCCTTGATTTCCTCACTGAGCCAGAATGTTGTAAGCAGAACAAGCCCACGTTAATAAAGCACAATGACTCAACGAATAACACTTTTCGTAACATTTTATAAGGAGAAACCTTAATTAATGCTATTATTTAGCATACATCATGCCTCGGTAATTTTTATATCATCATAGCCATGAATAAGACTGAGACAAAAGTATATAAAAGATACATTTTTCTCTATCCTGTACCACAATACAAATTATAAATATTTCATTCATCAAGATACGGTAGCAGGACCACTTTTATATGGTATATAATGGTATTGTATGATAATCTCTCACTACGGCAAAGTGAAATGAACCTAATTGTTTTAGATAGTGATTCGGAATACTCACAGAGATGGTATTCATATTTACCCATTTACCCAAGAGTCAGATTGTTATGCAAAGAAATAACTCATACGAGATAGAAGAGATGGAGTGGAGTCCCCTTCAGAAATGTGAAATGGATAGCAGTAAATTCTTCGTTGGTAATGGCAGTTCAATTTATCAATAGAAGTAGAACTTGGGAAAGTATGTACGTCTTCTGTGAGCGCCATCGCTCATTTTCATCGCAGGGTATATTTATCGACTACATCCTCTGCAAAGACATTAATTTTCTCAGAAGCCGTATTTTTCATATTTGCACGAAAAGCTCTTGCAAAAATTACAATTTGAAAAAGGAATATGAGGCCATAATTGATTTTCCCTACAAGACTTCCTGCCTTGCAGTTTTTATGCAACATCTTATCATCTGTCCGTCCTCAATCAACATTTATGAACTTAACGAAGACCGATGAATAGGTAAAAATGCGAACATTTTTCTGTGATTCATGAAACTTCACAAGCGATTCGAAAGTATGGCAAAGTATCGCAAAACAGTATGAAATCGGTCATTGTATCCTCGTTTATTGCCAATGAGCATTGCAGTTTCTACGGAAGTACTTTTAAATTCAGGTAATTCCTCATTTTAACATCCACCTATTTTTTGTAGCCTTAAAAATAATATATTAGAAAATAAACATATACAAGCTCCACAAGCAAAAGTCTTCGAACAGATAATCGAAGAAAATAAAAATTCACAATTACTTATTCCCACCATATAGTTTTTTATCTCTTCAAACATTTTCTTTCGAGTACCCCAAGAAGGAATTTTGGTAAACCCTGTGCGATGAATTCGAGGATTTCGGCATTTTTACACACAAAATTTACACGCCATCCCATTATTCCATCATTTGTAGTTTCTCTCTTAAATTTATTCTTAACTCCAGTTAATATCCACAACTATTTCTAAAGTTTTCCCTCTCCATTTGCTCCATAAACTTATATGAATTATTTCACCCGTTCAATATAATGCTACTGACGACAGGTTATAAGGAAATGGAGACCCCTCACTCTTAATTTCGGCTAAAGAAAAAACTTTCAGGTCATTATTGTTAACTATTTTATGATGCTGATCATTGAAGGTTCATTTTACGCTCAAATTACTTGCTTCATCAGATACTGTTCTCGTCAATAACGATTTGCTGATACTTGAATGATAATACGCCTTTTGCTTATGTTCTTTCGAGGTATCCTAACTTGGAATAATTCTTCAGGAACCATTACCGTTAATTGCTATTAAATTTTCAAATAAATTATAAAAATGATGACTTCATTGCTTTTAATTAATTTATTTATTTTCAAATTTCAACACAACTCCGTTTGTAGCTTAATAACATAATATAAACTTATTTAAAAACAATGTACAATAGACATTAGCTACTAGATGTTACAACCTATTACATTATTTTACACTGAATCTAAGTTTAAATGACATATGCACATAATTTATATTGTTGTAAACTCAATAAACTCTGCATTGTTTTCTAAGCTCCTTTTTATTCTTAGGTAAGGGTGTGAAGACCTCTTCAGGAAAATTATTCTACTCTTTACCCCCTCAATTTATTTACGAATACTTGCTTTCTCAGCTTTAACTTATGCTTATGATCCCCTCGAGCAATATAAATCGGTTCTCCTATTCTATTTCTCAACTCATTCCAAGCCTCACCACCGTTTCTTACCTGAAAGATGCCTACCAGTCGATTTACCCTCCATCTTTTTTCTAATGACTCCTAACCTAGAATTTCTAACATTTCCGTTACGCTATCTTCTTTCTTATTTCCCCATAATACATTTTTTCCAGCTTTTATCGATTTGATGACTTAGCACGTTTCGTAACTACTTTAAATGAGGAAAAACGAAGGGAGAAAGGAAATTAATGAAAACCCTGACCTAGGAATGAGTTCATTAAAAGTAATGCTCTCCATTACTTTTAACGCGTGCGTGCTCCTTAATGTCTGGCTCATTATCAGCTTTCCTAATGCATAAAACAGTCTCGTGCCCGATGGAAATTGAACCTGCTGAACTCACAATCCCGCTCGACTCGGTTACAATCACGCGCTCTAATCCCGCGTGCGTCACACGCGATTTTCTTACGTGTATACTTAGGCAAGCGGCTGCACGCACGCTGCATATGTTTTTCCACTTAAAAATAATTCCTTTGTTGCTTTTTCGCCGTCTCGAAAGCTTTGCGGTTTTCATATTTTATTATGAATCGAGCAAATATGAATATACATGTTTCATTATTTTTGTGTTTTGCGCAGTATGCTATAGCGAACGCATGGCTCTTCGCCATCTTCTTTAGAGCGGTTCTATACCATTCACAGTAAATGAGGTCAATCATTTACCTTCTCTGCTTGATAATAGAAAAATTTTGTTTTATATTTTTTCTTCATTACTTACACCTGAGTAGCATATCTAGTTATAACAAAACTGAGAGAATACTAAAAATCGCCCTGGAATATTGATTGGAAACAGCATCAAACCAGAGCCGAACCGAAAATAGATACCCGAAAAAACCGTTATTTTCCGGAGTGAAAACTGAACCCGAACCGCAAAGTATTGAAATCCTTGAACCTGCGTAGAAACCGGAAACCATTGTTATTTATTTATTTATTCACTTTTGGCGAGGTTAGGCTAATAGGCCTCTCTTACACCTAAGCACAGAATTTTTAATATAATACTCATAAATACAAAAAATCAACTTACAACACAAATGAAATATACAATTCCAAAANCCAACCTACAAAACAAATTAAATATACAACAAAAAATATACGTACAACTATATATAAAAAATAAAAGTTAAAATATAAATATAAAATTATAATATAATACCAAAATTAAATAATTACTGTCCCGGCTTACGGAGAAAAACCCACGATGCGGGAAAAAACGCCCCCACAAGAAGGGGCGGAGAAAACCCGCGAAAACAAAGAAATAAAAATAAATAAAAGATTCAATATGTCAGGTTAAGATGAATGAATATACTGATTTTCAATTTCATAAAGGTATTTGAATATTAATCGTTTTATTGAGCTGGGTGATTTCTCAGTAAGGTTATTATGTGGAATTGTATTTCATAATCTGGCACCATGAATAAGGAAGGACTTTTTACTCATGTCAGTTCTGTGGCGCTGTATTGTTAATTTGTTGTTGGAGCGTGTTGCTAAACTATGGGAAGAGTTAAAAATGTGGAAATAGGATGACAGGTAGAGAGGAGAATTTCCCCTTAAGATTTTGTGGACAGGAGGGAGGGTATGAAGCTTGCGCCTTGCCTCGAGTTACTACAATTACAAAATAACCATTACAAAGTTTTATTCTATAATTCTGTGTTAGGTAGTGCACATAGAAAATAGTAGAAATAATGAAATAAACTTTCATATAAGGATACAACATTATAATAATGGGTGGAGCAAAAACAGTTTCCAACCGGTTCTAGCAGACTGAAAAAACCGGAGCTGAACCGAAATTTTGTTTTTTCGTTGAACGTGAGCAAAACCCGGAACAGAAAATATTACGATATTAATGCTATAAATGGCCACGAGAAATGAGATAAGAATACACAGTGCATTCAGTACCAATATATCAGAAAAGATAGAAGGGAAAGAGGGAAAGAATTGACAGGAATCGCAGCTATTATACGCTCCTACTTAACTAATTTGATAGAGTAAAATAACTTAGAGACATATTAGTGTTCCTCACTTTAGAACGTACTGTTTCATCGGACTATAATCGATGACAGTAAGAGATGAAAATAAAATTGTTGAATCCACTCAAATTTCGTATATCCATACCAGGCAGACGCTGGAAAGGGGCTAGTGGGTTACTTTCGAAGACGCCAATTGATGTAGAAATTGTGGAAACCTTTTGAACTCCGAATCGAGTCCTTTAAAAGAGAGAGGTAATATTTAAAAACTAAATTAGTGGTAATTTGAATCGCCGTATGTTAAAATTCATGAGCAATAAAAATGATATAAATTGAAATTCGAAGTTAAAAAGAAACCTTTGTTTATGATTGGTTTATTATAAGCTAGTCTTATGAAATCATCAATAGAGCATTTATCAATAGAAGTATATGTGGATTGGAATGCTTTACCTGGAGAAATTCTCATTCCAATGCCGAAAAGCGCCAAGAATTTCAAAAAGAAGCAAAAAGGTTATAATATTTTAATTATTTGTATTTATTATAGCCATTTTTAAATTCATGTATATGATTCTATATATTTTCTGTTAATGAACGATATACTATATATGATTTTATATGTTGTGTCACTATGTTGTATTTATTGTAATTATGTAATTATTGTTAAGATCTGTATTGCCCATAGCAGGTTTTTGGAGGGGTTTTCTTCCCGTCTTTGGGCGAATGCCGGATAGATCTCAGTATTATTTTACTTACTTCCTCTTGACCGTTTCCACCTGGTCCTCCGACCAATTCCAAATTGTCTAGCGAAGTTGTCATGCATTGCAAAGCTTTAATTGAAGAAGACTATCGTGGTTTGCAAAACGAAATCTTTGGATACAATCATTCAACTTCGATTTTTTCCCATAAAAAATTCAAGGGATATTAGTATATATACTATACTTTCGGGTCTTTTTTAGACACGGAAACAGGACGCTTCGTCCCTTCTCATATTGGGGACTAATGAAAGGTTTATAGCTCCGTATCTAAGAGGCTCTTCACGCGCGACTTGCTTAACACGTTCACTGCGGATACCTCCATTTCTAATGCATCTATCACTCCAACGGTGGAGTGATCCGCATTGAACTTGTTAAGCAAGAGTGTTGTCCACTCCTGATATATCGGCACCTCAAAATTCATAGCAATCGCAAATTCGAGTAGTAACGCCGTGACGTAACGTTTTTTTTTTTAAATTGCGAAGAGATTTTTTTAATAAGAGTACCATTTTACGAGTACGAAGAGTACGAAGCCTTTCATATTACTGTAGACCCTCGCTTTACGATATTGATCCGTTCCATTGACTCCATCGTATTGTAAAATACCGTATTGTGAACTCAATAACACACTGATTGCCGGTAACTCGCTCCAAGTCATATATTTTATTAAATTGATTGTGATAGGTTTTTAAGATAGTTCAGGGGTTTCGTCACTTTGACTGAATAATATTATATGATATCCTCAATAATTTATTAGCGCCGGGACTTTATCGGAGTTGCTGCCTGCCACTAAGGAGTACAACATCGGAGAGCTATCGTATCTTAATGCGAGTCAAGAACCTTAATGTGAAGAGTAATCTTCTAATGAACCAGGGGCGGATCTAGAAACTTGTCAGGGGTGGGGAGGATGCACTTACCAAGAGCGAGGGGACGACTCAAGACTATTTTTTGTCTCCAATTCATCTCCAATTAACTGAAAATGCCATTTTTTCGTAGCTGATATATACTGGTCGTGGAAAAACTTAACTATCTGATTTTAGTTCAAGCTAGGTCAAGATCCTAAGTAAATCTTGAGTACTGAAAAATTAAGCTACATGTTTATTAGAAAACAGCAAACGAAGCAACATACTTATCTTTCCTCTAAATCTACAAGCATAGCTTTCAGATCGGAGCTCAGAAAACTCAGTCTTCTCTTCTTCTTCACTTCAATTAATAGGCATTTATCTGCCTGTTGCGGTACCCATCTTTTCCTAGATCTTCCAACACTTCGTTTTCCTGTCCATTTATTGTTTAGGACCTGTAATGTTAATCTTTTTCTGTCCATTCTTTCTATATGCTCTTCCCATTTGCCTCTGCTTTTTTATTTTTTTTTCATTTATATAGAATACTTTTAGATCAGTTCTAATGTATTCGCTTCTTACATTAGATGGTCTATTAATCTACAGGCTTTCACTTTCTTTAAGAATCTCATTTCTTTGGCTTGTATTCTACTCTCTCCTTTCTGTGTTATTGTCCATGCTTCGCTTGGAAGTAAATGTCGGCGTGGCTATGGTTTATAAATTCTTAACTGCGTCTCTTTCTTTGTTTCTTTTTCAGTGTGCTTATAATCGTTCCATTTATAGCGTTGAATTTATTTAGTTCATCGCAGTCTCGATTCAGTTAATGATGCAGATTGCGGATGGAGAGCTGCTAGAAACGCCCGAACTATCAGAGTCCGGAGAATTGCCTTTTCGAAGATTTACTGGGGGCAAGTCGAATCGAGATCGCCAATGAAATTCATCGGCGCTGCATTAGAACGATGACGCACAAAGGGACCCTTAAAACGAATCAAAGCTGCTAACCTTGCATTGCGAGCCAAAAGCTCTTTCAAATAATTGTAGACAGTTGGGAGGGAGCCCGAGACACTAGTCACGAGACGAGTCCTCTATGGCGGTCCTCTCACCATTACAAATCCAATGACAGTTTCATGGCAATGTTCGATTACGTGTAATAAACGCTATGGATTATCCCCTCCAAAAACACTTGTACCCATTTCCCTGCTCCGTCAGCTTCGTGCAGCTTTTCAGAGTAAAAGAATTACTATTCATAGCTCGATAACCGTTATTTGCTCGTTGAATAATATCTACCAATGTGAATTTCGAAATTCCCTATGCAATACTTAAATATTTTAAATAAACCAGACTTATTTTATTGTTTTCATTGTATATCAGAACCATTACTGTTAATGTATTCATGTCGATTGAAAGCCTTGCCCCTCCTTAAGCTCAAAAAATTAAATTAACAACTAATACATACATGAAATTAAGTAAAAAGATGATAGATTTGACGAATAAATATGGAAGTGAATAGGAGCTAATTAAAAGGAGTTAAAGTTTACTATAACATCAATCCGTATGCTCATGCTGCGGAGATTAAAAATTATTTGTACCATATTGCTGGCTAATTCTAATTATTTTAACATCATGCTGATCATAAAACAAACGTGGGTCCAGGATAGAATTTATCCTCCTTGCAAAAGTGGAATATATTTAATTCCACCAACCTTAAGAGCCTCCCACATTTGTTAATTTAATTCTGCCGTTTACTATTTCGAGTAGCTTGACATGGACTGAAAGCACATTTACCATACACACCACCTACCATTTAATATATACCATATAGTAATTTTGGTGATATTAATAATTCCTCGGATATTATAGTTTGTTTTTGAGCAATTTTATTTGATGAAAGTAGCAATGTATTAATCTCCAATTATCAGCAATTGCGAGAGTAAACATTCTCACAATTTTTCTGAGCAATTCTGGGAAACCTGCTGCTCATAGAGAAAATATGATTTCTGTTACTCTTCAATTTATTGTGGTCTGGAAGTTATTTAAATTATCCTACCTTTTTCATAGACCTACCATTTAATATATATACCATATCTTACCATTTTAATAAAAACATGAATGCCATTAATCTTGTTAGTGTTTACTGCTTACTCAGGTTGGCACAATATATTCACATCCTTCCACTTATAACTGGTATTCTAAAGAACAAAATGCTACTGGGTTAGTCCTGTAGGCGGAAAAGTAATGCAAAAACCATTTATTTTCCTTGCTGCTGTATTAGACCCGAAACTTTTCGGTGGGAATCGCGAAATGAAACTGCGAAATATGATGTCTACTGTTTTGGAGTCCGTCTCTTTCTCCCTTCAGGGGGTTGCACTCCAAAGACCAACGTCCATTCCGTTTTCAGAGACATCCGCAGACGATTCTATTTACCTCGAATTATTAAAAAGGCCTGTTCGCGAAGTTGGCACACGAGTTTTAGTTCGCTGTTTCCATTCCCCGTTGCTTACCAAACCTTCCCACTGCCTCAAGTGTCACATTCACCTGACTCTTCCAGAGGCCATCACACGACACCATCAGCTTCCACCACTCTAAAATCTTCTGCATTTGCTGACCCATCTGCCTTCCCTCGTGGATGTGTGCGACCTCTGGCATCCCTCATCATCCCCTCCCCACACACCCTCCTCGCTTTGATCTCCATTCCCTTATCACCACACATCGCTACCATGTTCATTCCAAGCCTCCTCTCCCCCTTTTATATCCCCTTCCAATCCCATCTATCTCCCTCCCCTTTCTCCATCTTCCTCTTCCGGCGCACGCAATCTCTTCTCTCCCCTCTCTCTCGCTCTCCTTTCTCGTGGATTGAGATACAGACTCGGATTCAGTTCACGGGAAACCCTTGAGAGCGGCGCCGTCTCGGCTGCACCCTCTTTTTCGCCCTAAGACCATACTACAGAACCGCAACACGCCGAGACAACCGCATATTTCTTCCGGAAGGAGCGGTGGGAGGCTGGGGGCTTTTTCGTCGCTTTTTCCGAGAGAAGAGGACGCGTTTCATCCCTCCGCAATCGTAATATCCCTCGGTTTGCCCCGCTCGTTTGTTTCCCGCCTGTCGACGCCAGCGCCCCGACGGCGGTGCGAGGAAGTGAGGGTAGCGCGGGAGAAAAAGGGGGGAAAAGTGCAAAGGTGGAGGAAGAAGAAGATCGGGGTTTGGTTGATGAGACCAGGTGCGTATCCCTCGGCTTCCATTCTAGCCGCTCCCGAAATTTATTTTGTGTTTCGCTTCTCCGTCATCCCCGCTCAAAGTGAATTATCTATTCGGGGTTAGACTCGGGGGAGACCACTGTCACCTTGAAATGTTTACGAAGCACGCACGCTTTCCTCGCGATTTTAGCTGCGCCCCCTATTTCGATTCTCAGGTGCTCAAAGCTAGGCTTCTTTTTATTTCTTAGATGACGTGCGACGTGCGAAACGCTCGGGTTCATTCGGACACGTAGTGTGAGCACGAACCTTGAACTCAGTGACCTTTTTATCTCTCCCCACCTGTCTATTTTAAATCTCCCATCTGGAACGAAAACTGGAGTTATGATTTTATTCTACCGTGCGGATTTGTGTCGGTCGACCACTCTCGCTTCCTGTGGACTTGTTTAGGATTTCTGTGTGTTTATTTTAATATCCGTATGTCACTACCTACGCTGTTCTTTTTTTCTTTGAGTTATTTTTGAATAGTTTTCGTCTATCTTGTCTCGTTCATGTTGCGATGATATGAAAGATAGTGAGGCAGGAGTGATGCTTAATGATGGCATTCATCTTGGTCACTCCTCGTAGAGTGATGCGGAAAGTGTTATTCACGGGGTCGTTGTCTTGAACGTGCGTAGACTCAACTTTCTGGCTCATCGATGAAAGAAATGGCAAACTACCTCACAACTCATATACCCTAGTACGCCTCATTCCCTCTTTAAAGGTTTTGGTAGCCATTGATAAGGGGTTTCCTAGTTTAATCCGGCCTACGGACTGGATTCTTTCAGATTGTTGATCTTTCTTCAGTCATCTCTCTCCAGCTTTAAGATGTTCAAAGCATCTTTGAATTGAAGCTGATGATTTGGGTATATAAGGTTGGGAGAGATCAAAGTCAAGATACAAAGGGGAAATTACATATGCAATGGCGGAAGGGGATGGATGCTGTAAAGGATGACAGTGTAATCAAACAGCAAAAGTAAACGTGTTGAGATAGAAATTCCAGAATACATTAACGTCCCACTTGCGATTATGAGGTTGAAATACGGTCTTCTTCCGCATGTAATAATACAACCAAACTTAATTAGAATGTATTGATTGATGTTTAACTTGTTATTTTTCATCAAATATAGGATACAATTTGATTTGATGTATCTGCACCTGGTGCACAGAGAGCACCTGGGTGTCGGAGAGCCAAAGTTTTTAGTATAATTTCAGATAATACCCTTATTTTCGACAATTCGCTCCTTTTTCGCTTTATTTTTCCCAACTGTAGGAAAGGAAATGCTTTGAAATAAGCGAAGGCCAGCTAATTATCATGGATTATTTATAAAACGCCCATCGTTCTACAATCATTAATGATGTATCCTACAAAAACTTGGCTATGTGGATTTGGCCTACGAACCTTAGTTTGGACACCTGTCTCAGAATCTTCCGTTAAGCGAGATTTGGAAGATTACTCCATCCCTAAAATGATTTCGTAAGTAACTGAGTCGCGATCCGAGACCGGCTTTATCTTAAAGCGATTTAAGGTGATTAAAGATAAAATCTCCCCGAGCAATTCCTTGATTACTTCTTTTCCTCCGAGATCCTTACCCTCATCACTCAACCCATCTTCGCGAAACTCATTAATTAATGCACCTCCTCTTTCGGTTCCGTTCATTTTTTGCAATTCCCCTGCCGATTGGCTATCCGGATAGGTGGCAATGCTTCCGCCGAGCTAGACTGAGACAACAACAACAGCCCCACTCCCTCCTGCCCCACTTCCGCCCCTCATCCCCCATCATCTCCGTGTACGCATTACTGATGTGTTTTGACTGGACTCGCGGGGAAAGGCCCCGCCTTCAGTTCCCCTCGGCCGCAACGGGGGCCATCAGGGGCGGTTGGGGGGTGCGCCCTCTCTCCCGATCCGATTTTTTTCGGCAATGATACCACGCTTTTCCTCTTCTCTCGTCTATTTCCCCGTTTTTTATTTTGGGGAAAGTCTATTTCTTCCCGCTACTTTGTGCCAAGCGTCATTTAAGGAACACCGCCGCGGCCTTTCCGTCAATGCCAGCGACTCTTGGAAAATGTCCCTCCTCGAGTGGAAATAGACACCTTGTGCCCTCTCTTTCCCCCGAGGGATGCGCGCGCGGATCTGCGTAGGGAGGAGAAAAAGAGGAGCGGAGGGAATGGGGGGCGTTCTAGGGGGGGCTCCATGTCCCACAACAACCTCCTCCACACGCTGTTATTTCCCTCTTCTTCGTTCTCTCTTTACGTCCCTTTCTCTTTTTCCTCTTTGAATTCCACCATGCTCCCGTATTCTTTTTCTCATTTTCATTGTTCTCCCTCTCTCTCTCTGCTTGCTTTTTCGCACTCCCCAGCTGCTTTTCTCTCTCTCTCTCTGAATCTTTTAGCTTATTTTCCCGTAACTGTTTTGTTCTTCTCTTTTACATCCTAGCGATTTATCTTCGGTGTATAACTTTTCCTTCTTATTAAAGTAGGTTTCCGCCTTTCCCTTCGAAGCAACTTCTGAATCAGCGAACCGCGGAAGGCCCAATTTTATCGAAGACCTTCTCTCAAGTAGTGATATTGTTAGAAGTGCTTCGCTGAGGTGATTTCGCAAGCAGACTCCCACCGGGAATCGAACCCAGGACCGCTTTCACCGAAATTGAACGCGTTGCCCACTTGGCCATCCAGTAACCCGATCTTCACTCAAATCAGAGTTTAATTCGTACCGAAATGCCGCACGTCTACTTTCCTCTGGAACAAAACAAGTAATTAAACATTGCGAATTATATACACGGTGGATCAATCGATGCCGTGGTTAAAAAGATGGTTTTGTTAAAGATTTTGTCTTTCAAAACTGAAATTTACTTATATGTATGTATCCATAAAAAAGTAGCGTAAATCCTCGTGTTTTTTTAAGAATTGCTAACGAAAATAAATAAGCATCACCAAGATTTCCCTTGTTATGGAATGGAAATCTTAGAAGGTGAAAATTAAAATTATAGGTTACACTTTACAGTAAAATTCACAGACGTTGGCGATTTTTTGTGGAAATACTCCATGTTTGAAGAAAAGGAGACTTTGTACTTTTTCCACAGGATTTCGTTACAGTCACGACCAAGTTTCAGTGAATGATCGCCATCATCACCTAATGATGACGATCGTTAGGTGATGATGGCGATCATTCACTGAAACCTGGTCGTGTCGGTTATAAAATCCTGTGGAAAAAGTACAAAGTCGCTTTCCCTTTAAACTTTAAAGGATTGCGTATTCACGGAAGGCATTGTAGGTATTACGCGTCCACCCTTTTCGTGTATCGATTTAAAAAAACCAGAAAAATAAGAATAAAGTTGCATGATGATCCGTTCCAAAGGATTCGTGTATTTTTCGCGGATGTTACGCGACAGTGTGAGATTAGAGAAATAATCCAATGGTGTGCACAACCCCTGCCTCACGCCGTAAGAGAGCTGTCAGGGTACAAGTGCTAATGTAGATGTAATTGATATATTTCGACCTAAGCGTAACACACATGAGGTGTAGATTAGAAATACACAAATTTGTTTCATATGATCGAATCTATATACTTTTTGATGCGAATGTATTTATTATTCGTATTGGTATGTACAAATGTAATTGTGGTATTTGCGAACTCCGCCGAGGCTCTAGTTGGTATTAAAACCCGTATCCAAATCGACACTGGATATAGGAAGAGATTTAGACCTAATATTAAAGTGTATACGTAAGATGTACTTTAACTAATGTCACTTTAAGGCCGTTTCATATGGTTTTGTTACAGTTAAAGCTAAGATTATACTTAATTTGCGACGTATGGGATGGATAAGAATTGCTATGAGCTATAATCTTCTCTTTAACTCTATCGAATCATTAAAATATTGGGTACTAAAGTGAAAATTAGTTAAAGTCCGTTTTCATCATAGATTATAATACTGGACCTTAGAAATCGATGTCAAACTCGATATTTAAAAAGTTTGCATATCTACCTTCTTGTCCATGCCTTATTTTCTGCAAACACTCCTAGACATACAAATTCTCTTACGGCAAATTATATTAAATTGCTAGCATCTCATATGATAAATTATATTATTATGTTTAACGGCGTCTCTATTTCGTAAATGTACCTCTTCTGTTGCCAAAATCTTGTTTGAAAATTTCTAAGCACTTTTATCGTGCCGTAGAGTGGGCCAATTTCATTCCGTTCCACTCTCGTAATTGCCTCCTGTTTTCTCGAATCTTTTGTTTCCTTCTTTCTCTTTTCGTATACTCCGTGTATTCTTCTCGGCATCTCCGCCCTTGTAGTTTTCATTCCCTTCATTTCTCTTATTCCGTTGTGCTCCTTCGACTTTACAGAAGTCCCTCCTTTCGCTTTTTATTCTTTGCGTTTTCCCTTCTACCCTTGTTCCCTCCCTCCCTCTATTCTATTCGGCTATCACAACCCTTGTCCTAGATTCTCAGCTCTACTTCCCTCTATCTTTCGCATTACTATTCTAGCATAACATTCTGTTATCTCCCTTGGCCACTTTGTTCGACTTTCCCGTCTTCGCTTCGGAGTATTTTCTTCCTTCTCTTAATTCTGTATTGCCGTAGAAAATGCTTCTTTGTTCTATAGTTCCGCCTTCATTTGATTTGATATATTAAAATGAATGTAAATGGGATTAGCTTCCAGTTTCCATTATAGAAGTTATCATTACTATCAACATCATCGTTATTATTATTATTACTATTTTATTATCATCATCATAGTTTGTGTGGTCTCTTCGATGCAGCGGTATTTCGCTGTCGGTCTTCTTTCTGCAATTTTTTTACTTACATTTCAAGAATCTCGGGAGATATTTTGCAACTTAACATGAAATCATTCTTATTGATGGATGACGTACAGTTATACTTACGTTAAAATTAATTATGGTTAGTTATTCCTTGTCTTTTGGTATGAGATAGAGAAAAATGTATCTTTTATATACTTTTATCTTAATCTTGTTCATGGCTGTGATGATATAAAAGCTGCTGAGGTATGAGTTATGCTGAATGGTAGCATTAATTAAGGTGTCTTCTTAGAGTCATTGTGCTTTACTGACGTGGCCTTGTTCTGCTTACAGCATTATGGCTCAGAGAGGAAAGCAAGGGTAACTACCTCACTCCTCATCTTGCCTAGTAAGCCTCATTTCCCTCCCCCGGCTCATCGTACCTGACGGTGGAGGGGATGATGTCCCAAAGGTTCCGGCCTTCGGGCTGAATACTTTAGAGACAGTTATTCCTCTGAATAGATTAACGCTGATAATTTGCAGCAATCACTTTTTATTCTTTATTTGATCGATCTTTCGAAACATGTATTGCAGTTGTATATCTTAAATACTTCACTAATGAATACTACATTTGGCATACCGTATTATGTAAAATTAACCATATCTACATTTTAGATTTGTATTTTGAAGAATTCATACGCTTTCAGAAGTACCAATGACGAGGACTATGATTTCTTTTGCCTCTTAATCTACATATTTACCAAGCAGGCCGCCTTTCGGCATGTGGCAGGAGGTGCATGTACCATTACCCTACTTCCCTAATCGATTACTTCCGCTTATAGTTCGCGTAATGTGAATTCTTGAAGCGAATAGTTCCAGCATTCATTTCTCTAAATTTTCTGAACGAATCAGAACGACCTATGACACAAGGAAAAGGCATAATATAATATCTGCAACATCTTCTAAGAGCGTACTTTCTCTGAGTTTATAATGCAAATCAATTTTTTGTTAATATATTCTATCTTCTATAGATTCCCACCCTGCATCCTGTAGCATCCGAGTAATGCTCACTGATTTATCGTACCAATTGTTACAAAACATATCTACCTTTTCCAATTCAACAATGCAGCACTTGTCCACACTTAACATTTCTGCCCCATTAGGCGTTCGCCTCAGTTGCAAACAGTCTGAGCCTGGCTCTTTTGTCACCGACATTTCCCCCTTCCCAATCATTTCTGCTTATTTGCAGCGTTTTACATACGCGTGGTCGTACAGTTAAATCTTTCCTCAACCTCTTCTGGTTGCCATTTGTTGTTTCGGGTCTTAACTGCGGCTTTTGTTACTTAACGCTTTATTTTCTCTTTCGTAGTCGTTTCGTTCCCCACCTTTCTTTAAATATTTCTGTCTCTGTCACCTTTCCGAATCCCATCCGTACCCTATCAAAACCCAGTTTCTTTGAAAATTCAAGCTGAAGAATATGCAACTCGATTTCCGGTGCTCGGTATTCGATCAAATACTCCTAGTCGGAAAATTATGTAAAATCACTATGAACCAACAAGTTGATACTCGTTCATGGATTCTCAAGAATGTATGCGTCGATGGTTCTAAGATATAACTGCTTCCAAGACTTTCGAAGTAGCATAAAATAGTCTGTTAACAGCCATTGATTTTTGCTCCAAAATGTATGCACTCGATCGCAACTGACTTTGGCTCTTCTTTTAGTCTCCCTTGTAGACTGCACGCTCTACAAACAGATCTTTTCCAAATAAATCTGTACATGCCTGCTAATCGCATTGTGAGTTATTACTTTTGAGCTACAGAAATTATTTCCAAACCAATTTAAAAATCATAGAGACTCTTTTCATAAAGAGCTTGGCTAAATGATAATGAATTGCAGCTTATGTAAACATAGTCGGATGATTTACCAATTAAAATCATAACATAGGGAAGTAATGACCAGACTTTTGTTTCAATATTTCTTTATCTAAATGAAAGCATTTAATATGCATGATAGGCTTTAAAATTTAAGCACATCCAAATTATACGTATAAATAAAGCCGTACAACTGTAGAAATTTGTTTCAAACACGATAGTTCCAAGGAAAGTTCCAAATTCGGAATGTCAAATGAAATTAATATTGCTTTTTGGTGAAAACTGTTGAAAAATCAATAGTATAAGACAATTTACGAAATAGTAAATGCACATTTTATATTATGAACAGAAATAAGTATTATATGTATGAAATAGGATCGTTAATAGTTATAATGAAGTTAATATAACCACACATTAGTTACTATTTCACGTATCAATTGATGAAAAATTTTCGCTTAATTTTAACGATTCGTTAAGTAATAAATTAGCAATAGATTAACAGCTGTGAAAAATAGCCGCGTGACTGGGACTCGAACCCAGGTCTCCCACTTTGCGGGCAGGTATTATAACAACTGAACTACCATGTCCCGTCTAGACATTAGAATACCTGCCCGGAAAGTGGTAGACCTGGGTTCGAGTCCCAGTCATGTCCCTATTTTTTATACTTATTATTCCTTGCGATTCAGCCGTACGGCTTTACCATGCAAGGTTAACAAAACTTTCCTTAATCCTTAGCATTAAATTAGCAATTATGGATGATTTGAATAAAATGTCGCGGGTGTTTTATACCAATCTCATCGCGACTTATTGACAACTTCTCTTATTCGTTTTATACCATTATTTCATATTAATGGCTTATTGCTACGCAGACTCTTGCTTCAATTCAATCGACCGTTTGATATTAATGGTGCGATGGATTAGTTTGCCTATTCGCCAGTCTATATTTATCCTGTTTAGATCAACTTAACCTTGTTTTCCCGCCGTCGCAACAATAAAAGAAGTGGAATGTTTGATGTTTTCTTTTCACTTTAAACCCGACTTCTTAACCATTAGTCAACCTCTCTCTCTTTCGCCTTCATTTGTTTTCTTCTCTATTCTGTTTATTTTCACTCTTGATAGAATCTAAAGCATAAATTAAATAATTATATACACTTGTCCAGCGTTTATATTGCTATATTTTTATAGTAAATTGTATGTATATTGCTGTATATCCAGGTGTAATTCCTTGTGGATCCGTTATTCGACGGGAAAAAATTAGCATGAGCCTTTTCTCTGTTTATTTTGGAAGGATAAATAACGTCTTTAACATTTCACTGACGACTGCAGTTCCCAGGCCATAATCTTACTTCTTTTTAAAATTTATGCGGAGTATTTCATTAGCTATACAATTTTGTACACGCAAGCATTTCTACTGAAGTGAATAATGCGCGGATTTGCTTCTCCTGCGCGGAAAAAATTCATGATTGTAAAATGAATATCTTATATGTATCGACCCTTATGAATATTTACCGTTATAAAAAGGTTAAATATTTCTTGTTGCAACATAATTTTTTCACGTGATTGTCATCGAAGGAAAACTTTCGAGGTATCTTTTAACTGTGAATAACGCTCTAAGGAGAAATGACGACTATATAACCCGCGACCGGTTTAGCAAAATATTGCCAACTGAATCTGTGGAAAAAAGTGTTTTGACTTCTTAATTCTTTTACGCTTCCACATAATGTATTTCCTCAGGAAAACGTTTCCTTATCTCAATTCTACATCGCATTCTTCACGGCCTTTTCCATCGGGTCCTCCGACGATGCGTTTCACGTAAATCAATCGGGTATGTGCACTAAAAAGCTGGTGAGTATAATTCTATCCGCTCTATTTCATTCAACTTCATCGAAAATTCTCCGCATAGCTTTTACGCTTAGTCTCCAAACAGACAGTTTCCTTCCCAGAGTCTTAGAAGTTCCTTTAGTACCTCTCTACCTTGGCCATTTATCCTCCGTTGCAGTGCTTACAAAGTTCTTACTTATAATGCTTACCATTGTGAAGAATCCCTTTTAAAGGATCCGAGTTTATGCGTAAAAATTAGCAGCCTCAGAAGGTTTTTAATCGCTCTCGAGCCAATTGTTTTCTTCACCGTACTCAAGGTAACCGTTCTGGTACCGAATACAGTCTGATATGGCTAATATTCTTCACAGGCTGCCTACAAATATAATTCGGAGGGTTTTTGGAAATGAATGCCACCATAGCCTTCTATCAATAAAAGGCTTTCTTTCTGAAGGAAGAAAACGTATTTCAGTTTTCCATCGATCAGGGTTCGAACCAGGCTCGACCTTACCGTATTCGGTACCGCAGGGTCACCGGTCCGATCAGGCCAACGCGAACCCCAGCTAACAGGGGGGTGTTTGGCTCTATATAGCATTCTTCGTTCTCTTTAATATATGAAAGCATGCGGCCGACAATAAGGTTGCTCATTCTTTTTCGTGAGTCCAAATTTGTGAATGTATTACTAAACAATATGAATTTAACTTTCGCATAAGAATTATAATTATAAGTTATTTCGGAAATAATAAATATTTCGGGCCTCCGGATAGCAAAGTGGGCAACGCGCTCGCCAAAGCGGTTCCGGGTTCGATTCCCGGTGGGAGCCTAATTGCGAAATGACTTAAGCTGTCGAAGCACTTTTAACAGTACTACTACCGATAAGTATTTCGGTAACAATAAGTTATTTCGGAAAAAATTTATTACAAAGCTAGTCGCTATTGACTACTGAGGTCCAATAATCTCGGTCGCTCTGATTCTCCAAAAATACTCCAATTGGGGTGATTGTTAGAGTATTATATACAATGAGTATTCTACATCTACACATGAATTCTGCTGGACTTCTTGCAGCTTGTGGCAGGAGTTGCATTCACCGTTGTCTGATTTTCCAATCGGCTACGGCCGCTTATCGCTTACAGAGGAAATTAATGTACTTAACTGGTTATGGCATCCATCGCGTTGATTTTTCTCGCTATATATTCGGCCTTCATTGGTCGACCTACGCCGTTCATGAGTGGACGCTACACGTCTACAGCGGTACTTTCGTTAACGACGGCCTTAGTTAACGACGTACGTTGTTAACTAGAGTGGCTGTGATAGAATACTCTCACGAGTAACGACGTAGCCTTTGGTTTTCGACGCCTTCTGGTGAAGATTGACAAATTAAAACTTCTTTTAGTTCAAGGAGATTTACTTGCTCCATTGAATTTTTATGAACATCAAAAGTTTTCGTTTCGGAGATCCATACTTAAAAATTCAATACTCTTTCCGAGGGAAATTTTACATATTGCTAGTTGGTAGTTTGTTTAAATAGCGCTGAATAAAACAACGGTATACTATCCAATGAAATTCGCTGTACTTGGCATTGTTTGGGAGATATTTCTATGGTTGAAGGTTGACCTAATAACTCTCAGAAATTAGGAGTTGGGAACCTAAGATGATATTTCCTTGATAAGGCGAGTTTAGAAAGTTAGTATCGTAGAAAAGAGGTTATGGAAAAATATTCAGGATTAGGGTATCAAAATTCTATTTTCATTCGGGGAAAATAATGGAAAACAATAACAAAATGTCAACGGAACCCAGGACAAGAAGATAGGTGCAGCAAAAGCATAGGAACTTTCTCCCTTTTACTTTCGCTTCCAAAGTTATGATTTAAATTATTTTCATACAAATTATTATTTTTAAAATTACCATCGAATCATTAAATGATAACGTAAAATTACCCTTTTTTTGGATGACAAATAAATAATAATTGAAACCTAACGTTTAAGCTAGGGTCTCTAAGGCTGTCCGTAAAAGATTAAGTTAAATATTTCCGGATTTCATCTACATGCTAATCTCCAGTTTCAATTAATTTCTCTCATTTTGGAGCAGTTGGAATACATTGTGACTGTTTACTTCCGCAATAAATTCAAATATTTCCGTCTCCATAGCGTCAGAATATCAGATAAATAATCGCTGTCGAACGGAGGCATCCCATAACCATACAAATACAAAGGAAACGTAGGTTATTTAAAGTATGCAATAGACATTCGAAGGAGTAAAAATGAAACATGAAGATGACGCTCAGGCGTTAAACCCGTCGAAATCTTATATTATAGAGTGTTTGTGTGAAAGTATGTATGTTTGTCCGCCCAAAACTCGGGAACCAGAACCTGCACGACTTTCAAACTTTCGAGGTTTATAAATGTCTTCCCAGATTAGAAAATCAGGCTAATTTTTATTCACCTAACTATCCCCGGTTCGACTCCAGACGTTTAAAACTGTTTCGATAAGAAATGCACGTAAACCTCAAATTCACCCCATGCAGGCTTCATTTCTTTTTAAAAATTAAATTGGAAAGAATAGTCGTAGGAAATCGAGACTAGCACCAAACAAAGGTCAGTTGAATACATATTCTTGTTACGGTGGTAGAATATCGTTTTCGATTCGAAATTGCGACATTTCAAGTGAAATACGAAAAGTTTGTGAAATTTCGAGGTTGTAAATAACTCGTCCCCCCGACGACCAATGCCAATTGTTGAATCTGAGCTCATCCATTTTAGTTCACTTTTATGGCTTGCAAGGGTTTCTTTATTATGCTAAATTAAATAAAAAAGAATAGTCGCATGAAATCGGGACCAAGAGATGGAATATTGAATAAAGATCCTTAATTTGGTCATCGAATACTGTTTTCGGTTCAAAATTGCGAAAATTTTAATGAAATAAGCGAAAATTTTCTACATCGTCCTCCGACGACTAATTCCATTGTTGAATTCCAGCTCATGCATTTTCCTATAAGAATACATGGTGAAGAGGAAGACATTTTGAGATTTTAGCATTTGCAGTTGCGAATTATTTGCGTTGATGAATCGCAGGGACATATCTACGACTATTTAGGATAGTTTTACTAAGGAGCTCATTTTGTTAACGGGACTTCAAAATGATGGAACTTCTAAATATTCTTTTCTTTGAGTAAATCTACATCTGCGTATCTACCCTATAGGACTGCTGTATTTAATCCTATCTCTATTTGCACCGTTGAGAATCAACGAGCACTAGGGCTAGTACGTTAATGAAGTATGGAATTTTTACTCCATATAATTTTTTATCCTTCGTCGTTCAGATCCACGAAGTATTCCATAGTCGATTGTATGCAGAAAAAAATCGCCGGATGTAATACGAAAATAATATGATCACATAAGTACCGTATTTTCTGGTAGATAACCCGCGTGTTATCTATACAAAAAATATACAAAATTTATAAAAATAATAGTGATATACAACGGAAAATCTCGTTTCATTGAATATCTTGAATATTGAACTCGGAAACAAATAACTAAACTACACACGTCATATATCGCGGAAGTCACTGAGTATATACTCAGTGTACTAGGGCAATTTTATTTCCACCAACATATTGTAAATGTTAACGTAATCAAATAATTCCATTCAAAATACGACCAATTTTCATAAATATTACAGTAGTGAAAAAACATTCTCGTCAACATAATAACAATTTTTAAATGCGGTTATCAATGCATTTATCACAGATTTCATTTTTGAAATGCGTGTTATCTATAAATTATCAAAGTGAAGAGATTTTTAAAATGCGTGTTATCTAGTAGGTGCGTGTTATTTACCAGAAAAATACGGTAATACACGATACCAGTTGCTGAACACTGCCAGTATTGCTGAGGAGTCTCATCGTAGGCAATTTCTTTTTTCACTACACGCTCTTAGTCTTCAATCCTCACCGCCCTTTTAAACGACAAATCCAAGCGATCTCCTTGTTTATTCCACGGGAGAGTTATTTCGGTTCCATTTTAAAGATTGCAGGACGCCATCTCCATCCTATCTCCCCTTCTACCAACTGCCTCCCACACACCGCCATCCTAATGACGTCTAAGAGGGAGGGAGGGGGGCTCACGTGATACATCTAGGCACACTCCCTTCCACCCTTTGGTCAGCAGACCCCTTTCGCAAGCGTCACTGCCGTTAGTCACCACACCGCGTCTGGCCCGGTCCAGGTGTCGGACGGAATCTCACCTCAAGGATGCTGTCACCCAAAAAAACCTCGAGGATTTTGGGGCCTTTTTTCTCTCCAATCCAATCGCCATTAAATGTACATTACAACTCGCTTCAAAAAAGAACGATGAGGCTCGGTGCGCGTAGGGTAAGAGTGAGTCGTTTTTCCGCGTGGAAAACGAAAAATTACGGTGTCCTCTCCGTTGGGTGGAAAAACACAGAAGAAGACCTCTCATCTGGTCACTCCCTGCTGACCATTTCATTTTTCGAGGGCTTTATATTGCGGCCATCGGTGAATAACCACGAACTCACCGAAGTCGTCTGCCTGAAGATTGGTCGGATTTTCACCATTAGAAACCAATAGCTTTGGAGAGGTTATTACTCTGTCTGTAACCACCTCGTCTCCAAACTTGTCAGTCTAAATAATTTTCGCCAATATTCATCATGTCCACATCCCTCCACTTTTTATTTATGTTCGTATGTAAAGTATTCAACACAAAGGGGGATTGGAACCTCTTCCCCTCTACTATTATTAATTAGGAGAGGGAATTAAAGCTTACTAGGCAAGGTGAGGGAGATACTTTTCCCTTGCTTTCCTCACTGAGCCAGAATGCAGTAAGTGGACAAGTGCTTGTAATTGAAGCATAATGAATGAGTAACATTTTCTGTAGAACTGCATAAGGAGCACCTTTAGTTAATGCCATTCAGCACCACTCATTACTCTGGATATTTTATTTCGTAAACATCTGCTGCACATCATTTAATATTATTTTGGATCAAAGGATGCCAACCAGGATGCCCCCTGGGGGCACACGAAGCTTGCTCAGAAGCTACGGTGAATAGTAGTTGTATCATATTATATTACGCAACCCATGTACTCCAAAAGTTGTTGTTCTAGGTTCCTTTCCAAGCTGTTCCATGTTGGTACTCTTAGGCAAAAGTTACCATGCTATTCCATGCTCCCCATGGTTCCCGGATGGCCAAGCGGTAAATGCGTTCGACTTCGGTGAGAACGGTCCTGGATTCGATTCCCTGTTGGGGCTTACGAAATGGGGGGCGAAATGGCCTCAGCTGTCGGAGCAATGTTAACAATACTACTACTCCTAATTTTCCATGTTGTGACTAAGTTTAAAAAGTTATTTCCAATTATTGCAAATACTATCTAAATTTACGACTAAATATTAACAGAAGTACGGGATAATCCAAAGTTAGTGGGTACGGAAATCAAAAAGTTTGGGAACCCCTGCTGTAGATTCTACTTATGTAAACTGGGTATGGACTCCTTTTGTCCCTGAACAGTCAATTCGTAAAGTGCAGGAAGGCTGGCTGAATTCTAATCCCCTCCACTAATACCATCCAAAAGATTGAGTGAGGTGACTGGGAAGGATGAGTGGTGAGGTAGGTTGCCTTCGATTTCCTCTCTGAGACAGTGTCTTATTAGTTGAAATTGTCCACGTAAGTGGAGCTCAGTGAACCTCTAAATTTCACTTTCTGTAGCAGTCAATAGAGTTCAGTGATTGATCAGCATCAATCGTCACTTCATGTTATCGCAGCCATGAGCAAGATTGAGACAGTATATGAATGGAAGAAATGGAAGATTCATTCTTCTCCATCCTGTACCGAGGGAAAAACGAAAAACCTTCCATCCATCAGGATAAGGTAGTAGAACCCTTTTTTTACTACTACTTGTAGTCTTATAGGTCCTTTCCAAATAAAAGATTGAGCTTTTTTCCTATAATCTTGTCATTTTCGGACGAAAGAATTTTCGGCTGTTTTTCGGACTCCGCTAATCCATGCGGGTTTAGCTTACCAATGTTTCGGTGGATACGCACACATACTCGCTAAAGCAAAAGTGAACGCACTGGTTGTTTCCCAGATTTGTTAACTGCTCTATAGAGTATGGTAGCCTTTAACGCCTTTATGAGTATGGTAGCCTTTTCTGATTGTTTCACGAATTGGAAAACTGTTTATGTCGAATCGGAAATCGCAATTACGATTATAATTCAGGATATAACGAATGAAGTCTGGTCTGCCAAGGTGTAACAGTACTAAATTATTAGACTCGCGGTTTGTATTTCTGTAAATCGTAAGTTATATACAATGCACTTTCTCTTAACTTTGTCACCTCCGCGTCTTTCCCTATCTTGTGTCGGGAGTATACAAATTATTCGAAAATCAATTCTTCGAATGATAAATTCTTCGAAAATAGACCACTGTAAGTGAAATTAGACTATGCAAAACTTATTTTACATATTATAAATTGCGAATTGTTAAGAAATGTATATTTACTAGGTGGAACTGTTTAAACATAAAATTGATAATGCTTTCCATAAATTTAAGCCGGATCATATATTTTTAAGGAATAAAGCTTCACTTAACAATGCTAAATATATAAAATTGTGGAAATATTAATTTTAAGGACAGAAACAATCTGGTTTATTGCAAGGAAAGTTGTTCAAAAACAATGTTAAGCCGTCCTCAACGACTAGGAGTCACTTTCATCTATAGCCTCTAAATATTACATCCAACGTGGACGAATCAACAATTTGTCAATTGAAGAATGCTCATTTGAGAAATTGAAATTATCTTATTGAGTGAGCGTGTTTATGCATTGGATTTAAACTAATAGTTATTTCTGAAATATAAGTTTTGGATAGGTTCAGATTAGTTACAGTGGTCTATTTTTGAAGAGTTTGTCATTCGAAGAAATAATTTTCGAAGAACTGATTTTCGAAGAAGCCCTTGTGTCGATATGTTTGGGTTCAAGCCATAGAGGTTCGTAGGAAAAATAAAATACAGGAATCACTTTTCACAGTATACCGGATGCTATGTAATATAAAATAACACTGCAAAATACCACACACGAGCCAACATCAAAAGAGGCTAGACGCATAACGAGGCCATGCTCAAGTCAAGATGACTTAAGGACCACTTGAAGAGAACGCTTATGCGTCGAAATTAGTCGTGCCTTATTTGGTTTTTGTTTGTGTGTGGTATTTCGCAGTGTTTTTATACTAAATAGGATCTAATTTCCCGAGAAGAGTGGTTCTCATTTATTATTTTTCCTGCCATCATGGAAGTACTTCACAGAGTGAATCGTCAAGTTGAATTTATCCATAGAGCTTGAATCTAAAAGAATGAGCGGCTCACCTTACCATCTTACCAGGGAAACTTCTTATGAATTAATGCATTTATGTGCCTGAATAAGACGAATTTATAGGAACCGGTCCTTAATAATTTAAGTTTATCGGTAAAATCGTTCAAAGTGGAATATCTATTATATGTTAAAAAATCATGGAATCTCAAATCTCTATTCATTTTCCTAATGGCGCCTTGCCACGAAATAAAGGCGCCATCTTTGTATCAAAACTCCTTGACTTTAGATGAATATGAACCTGGTTTACAGTAGCTTATCAGAATTTAGACCACTCGTAGCTCATAAACTTTGTTAAAGAAAATGCTCACCCGAAAACTCTCTCCTCACCGTTTTTCGTCCTTTATTTCTAGGTTCCTCGGTCGGAAATTCAATTTCATCCGGTTCCGCGGAAACTCAAGATAGGCTTTAAGCTGTATCACGTTGCCTTACAAGAAACGGTCGTATTTTTAGTTTCATCTTCAAGGATATTTTCCCTAGACGCCCGATGATGAATTGGGCAGTGATGCTATCCGCCAAATTAAAATTATTCGTTCGTATATCGGTATACAAAGGTTTATATTGTTTATCGAATTTAGGAAGATAAAATCGTGACATTACGAATGGCCACTGACTAGAAGAAGCTTTTCGCACCAGTGAGAAATCAGACAAAGAACTTCATTGAGCGAAATTGGGCCTCGGACGTTCCATTTAATCAATAAGAACAATAGTATGTGTAATTAAAGAGAAGGAAATGACGAGATAAGTATTAAGCATAACTTAGCCAAGTCTACGGAAAAAAGTGAGACAGAAGATATTGATATTAAATTTTGTAGTAGAATGAAAGAGAGGTCTGAGGTTCATGGACACGGGAAATTTTACAAATTACAGTTAAAGGTTGAAAAAATTATATCATGAATAGTTTATCATCATAAGGTTATCAAATTATATATAAAACATTAGACGAAATTTTACAGTTTAAAGATATTATGCATACGTAACCATATTATATGGAAGGGAAAATTTTCATCAAAAAAATTAATTGAACTAACATAAAACTCAGGAACATTAACACAATTATCGAGAGTCAACTGCTTGGGACGTGACTTGGTGGTAGGATTCCATGAAGCAAAATGGAAAAGTCGAATTTTTACGAGCCATAATATGTGTTGCAACACAACCATGATTTCGACACTTGGAGTCATAATCAGGTTCACCTTATGAGAACTTCATGAGTCAAAACCCTGATCTCCTTGCAATAAATATTGTGGTTTGTAAAAGTTCGTCTGTCCCTTTTCCGTACAGTTATCAAGTGCATGATATTTNCCATAAGGAAGGGCAAATTTTCGTCAAAAAAATTAATTGAACTAACATAAAACTCAGGAGCATTAACACAATTATCGAGAGTCAACTGCTTGGGACGTGACTTGGTGGTAAGATTCCATGAAGCAAAATAGAAAAGTCGAACTTTTACGAACCATAATATTTGTTGCATCACAACCATGATTTCGACACATGGAGTCATAATCAGGTTCACTTAATGAGGACTTCATGAGTCAAAATCCTGGTCTCCTTGCAATAATTATTGTGGTTTGTAAAAGTCCGACTGTTCCTTTTCCCTACAGTTATCAAGTGCATGATATTTTTTTATAAGGCAGTAATATTTCAATTACTAATTAAAACGTTCTCTGGAAAGTTAATTGAATTATTTACAAGGCTAGCTACAGATGTTATAGAAAGTGATCAAAGGTAATTACTTGATATATTATGGAATGTGAAGTTAATAGTTATAAAGAAAGGTTCACATTATTTGAAAAGAAGAATTCGTGACATCTGTTTCGTTTCGAGACATGATATCTGAATTTGTTCTCCCCGGGAGGCCCCTACGATATCGCTGAGTTATTCCGACTTATTCGCTTCTTTGAATGAGAGCCTTCCGAGATACGGACTTAAAAATGATTTAAATTTGGCCAAGAGGTACTAAATTAGCCTCCAGACGTTTTACGTGCATCAGTGCTAAATTTTACCTTATTGAAACGATTGTACGGAGCGAGAAATGCGAAGAATTTATTGCAGAAAGGGAGAGTCTGTTTTAACGGCTTTATCGTTATACTCTGTGCACATTATCGTTTATTTATGTTTCACCAATTCAAAAATTTATTATCTTTTATTTGTTTAGGATCAAAATAACGAAATATGTGAACAACGCATGATTCTAGTGTGAATGGAACTTCGACATTGTCCAATTGGTCTTCATTTTGATTAAACGCTTTCCATTCCTGTTATTACCCTGGAATTAGCTTAACCATATGTAAGCAATGACTTTTAACGCAACCGGTAATATATGTCCAATGCTCAATAAGTTAGACCCTGCTTTCGAGACTAGGACTAAACTGGATCTGGATTAGTTAACGATAAAAGTACCGTATTTTCTGGTAAATAACACGCACCTACTAGATAACACGCATTTTAAACATCTCTTCACTGTGATAATGTATAGATAACACGCATTTCAAACATTTCTTCTGTGATAAATGCATTGATAACCGCATTTCAAAATTGTTATTACGTTGACGAGGATGTTTTTTCTCTACTGTATATTTATGATAGTTACTCTATTTTGAATGGAATTATTTGATTACGTTAACATTTACAATATGTTGGTTGAAATAAAATTGCCCTAGTACGTGAGTATATACTCCGTGACTTCCGCGATACGTGTGTTGTTTAGTCATTTGTTTCCGAGTTCAATACTCAAGATATTCAATGAAACTAGATTTTCCGTTGTATATCACGCACTATTATTTTTATCATTTTTCTATATTTTTGTATAGATAACACGCGGGTTATCTACCAGAAAATACGGTAATTTATCCATTACCATAGCTTACTTTAAATTCACATTTTCTCCTTGTTCTTATTTAATAAAATTTGAAATTTTAAACATTGGTTCGAATTTAACGGAAAATAAGTTTCGAAATGCAATTTTTTGTGAGGGACGAATCGGGTTTATCCGTCGAGATGTAATTGAATTTCAAGCTTTTTAATAAGCTTTCGTCACCGTTAATGCACAATAACTCTGATTTTCCTCGGCGCATTTTTAACTCTCTCGCAAGTAGTCGCGGTGTAGTTCGAGCAATGATGGTAAACACACAGCGACCATCTCCTTTGCGTCACACATCATTCCGATGAACAAACTGACACATGTTTACTTTATTGGCCCTTATCTCCTCAGGATGAAGGAGCATTTCTTCGCGTTTTCCCCACGAGAGCCTATTTTGTTTAAAAATAACATCCGCCTAATGAGAATCATGTGGCCCCTCTGATACGGGGGGTGGGAATCCTCGAAAACGCCACCAACCCAAAAGCGCCGGAAACCGGAGATACACATTTAAAACTCAACGAAGTGAATAAGACACAGATTCTTCGTAAGCGAGCCTTTTTCGCTTACAATTATCCCAAGATGTCACTTCCGCAATTGATTCGCGTACTGTCTGAGGCGGTCCGATTTCGAATTAGACCTCTAATCTTTCCTCTGTTGATCTGTCTCTAGTAGTTCTCGTGTATGCCGCAAGGTGGCTCACGGATCATAACTTTTCTGGCCACAAAGTGGCTCTTAACTGAGAATTTCGCGTAATTATTGACGTCAGAACGAGAAACTAAATGAAATAATAAATGTAACTTATACTTTTCCTCAAATATTTGTCGAAAAGTATAAGTTATATTTATTATTTCATTTATAACGGAATTCCACCAAATCTAGCTAGAGAAGATTAATAAACAAAATATTTTGAGTCTCATATTTTTTGTTTAATACGTAGTTTAGTATATAAAAAAATATTAGTTTATGAGAACTATAGGAGGGAGCTTTTAGATTAGCAAATAACAGGGAGTACTTCTAGGGAAAAATTATACGACGGAAATGGATGTTCAATGTCGTGACGTGATGGAAAGACAGTATGTTAACAGTGATGTTAACACTACATTTTCAGCAGAAAGCGAAATGTGTGATCTAGGTTATAACATTACTCTGTAGAGGAGTACTATGTCTATTATTATCTAGTCACTGCAGAATTTTAGGTCAATGTAAATATAAGGTTATTAAATGTAATACTTTAATGTAGTAAATATAATACTTAAGTTTTCTACCTTTCGGTAGGTCCATATGCCCTAATATTCCCTATTCATAGCCTTTTCTTTCGTTACCTGGTAACTCACTCCCCCCTTTATTTCATCTAACATATTTTGCCTCTTCCTTTCCCTCTGTCTCTTCCCCTGCATTCTACCCTCAATCACGCTTTTCAGCAATCCCTCTCCTTTCAATATTTGACCCACCCATTTCTTCTGTCGGCGCTTAATTACTTCAATTAAAGTAAATATAATACTTTAAGTAAATGTAAACGTAAGTAAATGAAGGTACGAATCGATCTGTGTAATACCTTGAGAGTTACTCTTGAATAACACAAATTGTCCTTGTGATTCATTCATATTCGCATAATACGAGGAACCTTTCTCCATCATGTACCAGTAGGCCGCGAAAGGAAGGCCGCATGTAAAACCACTCGGCCTTTCTTGAGCTACGTTTTGCCTCCATTCAAATGCTTTAACATCGAAATTTTATATGGAAAATAACCGCGAAATTCGCTGAGTAAACTGAAAAAGGGCATCTTCCACTTAATCTTTCAATAGGCGTCATGAACGATTCGGGATGGAAAACTACTGCGTGTGCAAAAACGCATTTATTCGCTTATTGAATTCAAATGGTATGGTCCTAATTTTCTATTCACTCGATATCATCGGCGAAATTGAAATAATATTCCTTTAATTCGGGTATTTGTTATAGGAAGTGATGAGAAAGCCAGGTTGAACGCACGAATAGGTCGTTTGCTGGGCACTGAACCGTAATATTTTTCTTCCCTGTTTTCACTCCAGTTCGACGAATATACCAAATGTCGGTTCAGTTTCGCTCCTTCTGTCAGCGTCGGAACGGTTCGAACCTTTTTTTCCGCTCCAATTATTATCATATTACATCCTTCCGAAAGTTAGTTTTACTAATTCTTTTTTTCACAAACTACAGTACACTATAATTTAAACAAAAACTCGGAAATAGTTGCAAGTCGCAGTTGCATAGGTTTAGTAAACTTTCCTCCGACGAAATTGAAGTTAAACGTGCATTGTTGGGAACCGAAAATCGGTGAAAATTAAATAGAAGTTTTGGTTTCGCTTCGAATTCCAAAATTGTTTGTTCGGGTTCGGTTTTCACTCGAGGAAAATATCGGTATTATTCGTTTTTGGTTTCCGATTCCGTTCCGATTAGATGCCCTGGTCGCAGGTTCTCCGACTCTGACCTAGAAGTTCATTATAATATTTAAAGTGTTCTACACGGCACTATAAGTGAAATAAAAACAAATTCATGCACGTGCATATCCAATGTACATAAATAAAGAAAACATTTTGATATTTTTTTCATTATTAATGCATTACAGTAAGGCTTGGTATTACTATGTATAATTAAAATGAACTTTAACTAATGTTCACTTTAGAGCTTGATATCACATTGTTTTGTTAGAGCTAAAGTGAAGATTATCCATGATAATCAATCATATGTAAGGTTAATTATCTTCACCTTAATTCTAATGAAACATTATAACACCGGGCCCTAAAGTGAGCTTTAAAGTCCATTTTAAGCTACGAAACTGGGTCCAAGAGTTTAGCCACTTCCATACTTCAATTCAACAGCCATCTACTAGTAGTGATACAAAATCATGAAACCCAAACTTAACTCGAGCTCTGGAATTATTTCCGTTCAAGAATGCACTTGTAATGCTGTGTAATTTTCTTAAGCACTTTCTCCTGTAAGATGCACTTTCAACCTGCTAAACCGTTCAGCGATAATTCTGCTGAACGAGTCATGAGTTTCAATCATCCGCATATTTCGCAGACTTAATCACATGACGCCTGCACGAGTTACACATTTAAAGCTTCGTCACCATGAGCTCCAATGTTTTTAAGCAAAAAAGAAAGAGATAGATAAGAAATCTCTATCTCAAGAGTCACGAGTGAGCAGCTCCGTAAACACTTCCAAACGGCACGTTCTGAACGAAATTTCGCAGCAATATTTTTCCGATATTTCTTCATTCCACGTTCCTCGAAAACCGCGGCATTGTCTGCGTTCTATCTGATCTCTGTGATAGTTGATCAGCGGTTGACTTTTCCGATCACGCTCACAATCTCTCTTCCGCTCTTTCATATCTCTTTATCTTTAACGTATTGTAATTCCTCATTGTCTTCTGATCATTAGTGTTTTCCCGCCGAAAAATTGATTCTAGATTATGGATCTCTTAGAAACGGTATTATTTATCTCCTTTGTCCAAAGACAAGTTTGATAGTAATTTATTGATTGTACAGATACAATTTACATGTATTTCTCCTATCCTTCGATAGGCGTATGTGTTCTGAAATTCCCCACTCAACGCCATTCCATTTATATCTTACGAGGACTTTTGTCTTTACCTTCTCTTTTACTTATCCTTAATCCTTTTATTATTTTTTAATTATATTTACTGTCTACTTCTTAAAATTTCAAGTCCAACACCTCTTCTTATCTGAATTATTCGTAAGAATTATGCATTTTTTGTATATTTTTTCTAGCTATGTTGCTGACACTTTTCTTTTACTTATTTTCCCCTCTTATTTTGAAAATATAGTCCTTCTGTCAGTAGGTTTTCGCAGGTTTTTCACGTTCTCCTCCTTAATTATTATTATTATTTACCTTCCCTTTATCTCTCGGCGACTTTTGTCTTTTGCGCTTGATTCTCTACTGACATTTTTATTTCAAAGGGTAAACAGGAAATACTCATATGTCTCATGAAATCATGAAATATGCAGCATTTCCTAAGTACATGTTGACCTTTTTAGAAAAAGTGTCCGACAATGTTAAAGATAGGTCAAAACATGATAGTCCTTCCCTTTTCTTCACATCATACATTTTCATCAATTTTGCTATCCATTTTTCTGAAAAATTTCTGGAAACCATACTTAAATTCCATCTCCACTTTGGCCATGTGATATTGAAGCCGTTAATATTCCCATATCATAGAAGTCCGTTGCAGCAAATTTTCCCATTTGTCTCCTTTAAGCTCCTTTGAGGTGATTCTCTGTGATAATTATAATTTAAAGGATTAAGATAAAGGTGTTAATTTTTGCATGATGAAGTCGAGCGGCTGAATCCCAAGGAATAACAAGTGTGAAAAATAATGACATGACTGGGACTCAAAACCCAGGTCTCCCACTTTTCGGGCATGTATTCTAACCACTGAACTTCCACGCCGCGATTCTTCCACACTCAATACACACACAAACTTTTCATAACTTGTTGACTACAGATTTAGGCGCCTTCCGTAATTTTGGGTAGAAGGCAGTCACCTATTATTCCAGTGTGTAAATCTCAATTGCCCCTGACTAAATGACTCTTCGATTAACGTGCTCAGGAAGACGACTTCCTAAGGCTTTTCCTCCGGTATTTTTAAGAGCTGAGTCACTTTCGGGAACAAAAACGCACTTTCCGTGTTTTGGCTCACGACCACCACCAGATGAACGTGCTTCTTATCAAGAGAATGATGCCGCGGTGTCATTATGAAAGCTGTTATCCTCTAGATGAATCGTTGTCATTGCTGTAATCAGGTATCTCTTGGGCTCGTCTCAATTAAACAAACTTATCTATTTCTGCTGGAATAAAACTAATTTTGATAGCGTCCCTAGAATAGTTGTTGTCGTCGTCTAATCTTCAAATTGCTGTTACAGCCACCGAAGCCAAACGAAGTTCTACCCTCTCGGTTATCCAGAAAGCACCCTTCCCTGCTTCCTCAACGTGATAGGCAATGTTTAATAAATGAAGAAAAACATTGGTCGCATTAAAATTTCTCATGGAAATGTTGTTTACCACCTGCAGGATTAAAAAATGACCCTCATAACTCCTGGTTCGGATTCTAGGCATCCACGGAACCCTTATCATGTCTGGCCCTGGTATCTACTGAAGATAAAAATATCGAAATCACTTCGATTGTGTGAATTCAGGCATTTTCGATTGAAAGTGCCTGAATTAGAAAATAAAGGATTAAGCTAAAACTCTGTACAAGAAGATATTCGTGGCACTTTTTATTGCCGAGTATCCTTATAACGAAAGGCATCTATTTTTATCAATGTTTTCTAATCTTTTTCTTACTCTATGGTTTGCGTAATCCTAACGTAGAATCTATGCAAGCGCCGCAACATCTTTTAAGCATCGAATGGAAAAAACAAAATTTTTATCGATATGCATGCAAGTAAGGCTACTGCCAACAGCCTACAAACGGATATTCAGGCCTTGTATCGACTGTCCTTTAGAGGATATGAACAGTATATCTGAACAAATGGTTTTCATACTCTCACAGATACTTACTTAACGGTTGTGCATTTCCCTGTTTTCCCGAAAAAAATCCAAAAAACTTAAATCTGTCCTTCGGAGAACCGTATATTTCCGTATATTTTGTTCGAACACGGATCATTTTCCGGGACTCATCTCTACAAGGGGCGCAACATGGAAACTCAAGGCTGTCTCACTTAATCCGGGACGATTGGCTACTTTACCTTAAAATGAATAAATCCTTTATGGATTCCCAATTTAGCCCTTTGAGTAAACTGGCAAGTCATACTTCGTGTCTGATCAATATATAAAATTACTATGAACAACATTTAAGTGCTATGTATGATTGCTCTTTGTGTTGACATTGTTTCTTCCTTATTTCCAGAACGGCTTTCATATGGAGGACAGGTGATATGCTGTTAATTGGAGAGATGAAGGCGATTATATGCTGCAGAAAATGTCCTCCAAGGCGCCTCGTCATCTTGCTCCTCTTCCCAGTGCTCCTCCTGTTCGCTGCCCTCGCAGTCCTCTCTTCTTTGCCGTACAAAACACACGGACTGAAGTCGTTGCCTTCGAACCCACACCACGATGCCCTCGTGGAGAGCATTGAGGATGACGACGAAAAAAAGACAGACCCTCTTCCTGCGCAGCTCAGGGTTGTCCACTTGGATTTCAAGGTATCACCTAATACATTTATTTTTTGTCTACACAATATTTAAGGGTTAGATGTAAGAAGAGACTGATAAGTCTCAATCTCGCCCTTAAATGAAGACATTTCATTATTGTTGTTGTTGTTGTTGTTATAGTTCTTATTACATATATTGCTGTTGCTGTTTTTATTGTTATTAATGAACACGAAGGGCATACAAAATATACATTGGAGATATAACATTCTACATTTTTTGGACGGTTCTCAACATAGTATTCCGCACAGTTCAAGGAAGGATTAAGTCTTCCATCATGGAGGCGCTCGAGAGATTCTTACATGTCAGCATATAGTCAATTGTTCAATAGGGAAAACCGCAGTCGCATTGGTCTATTTCATCGCTGTTACGCCGAATAGCTTTTGCATCGAACACTCATGGTGGGCATGCGATTGGAGATAAGATTCTTTCAAATGGTTCTTTATTCAAAACTTGGGTTGCAGCAAAGCAGTAAATCAATACCATTTTCTTTTGGTTCTCGTTAGCTATCCTTTCTCAAACCTCCAATGAAATATCTTCTAGCAACTGTTTCGTTCTAGCATCTTCACGTTCATAAACACTGCATAATCGAATAAAGAATGACTGCAGATGCCAACGAAATACTTATTTATCTTTGAATAGAAAAATATAAAAGTATAAATATTTTCAGTAACACGCGCCTCTGAAAGTTCACACTATATATATTTAAATATGAATTTTAGCACAGTTCGGGTGAAATTTTTTTCATTCAAACTGTATTATTATTCACCTAGATTACAGGGAATTTTGCGTTTACTCCATGGCTCTC
>KZ308137.1:1746762-1758680 GCA_000376725.2 Ladona fulva | reverse complement strand
CAACTTACAATTAACATCTATGGTAATTAATACAATTTTAAAAGTCCTAATTTCAAATAATGCAAAACCTATATTAATGCAAAAGTTTTTTTAATTATTAAAAAAAAACAAATAAAAGATAACTATAAATAAAAAGATTTGGGTTTTGGGAAAAAACTCCAACTTTACAGAGAAAAACCCACGATGCAGGAAAACGCCCACACAAGAAGGGGAGCGAAAAAAACCCGCGAAATCACAGAGATAAAAAGCTTAAATAGGGTGTAGTGATCATTCTGGCTGCTCGAACTATATGTTTTTCTGGCGTCGACAGCTGAAAACTGAAAAGAGAGGAAAGAAAAGGGAAAGTATTCGATTCAATTGATCTAACACATAAGATAATATATCACACTTTCATAAGTATGTATGTGACATTAGAAAGGAGGCGTAGTAATTAAAGTTAGATCAGAAGTGAAATGGAGACCTTTTATGAATAACTTATTTATTATTGGTGATAAAATTTGAAGATATTGGAATATGCGCAAAGTTATTGAAATTGCATAAAATGGAGCTAACAGCCCTGAGACATTTTCTACCGTTTTAATACACAGACTGTCTATTTTTGCAGGAAAAACCTCCTTATAATATTCTTGAAAGAACATCATAGTTCAAATTAAGCTTTATAATGTGGCAAGTGGTTAAATTGTACTTCGTGTTTCCCTATCTCTCATATTCCCACATCATCTTTTAACCAGTATAATTTTATATTACAACCACATCATAAAAACTAAGTCATCTACAGGCGATATATGTAAATCATACGAATAAAGTCATCTACCCAGAAAATGGCAAGCTATGGAGATTCTATAAGCCAGATTTATTTACCTTTTGAGACCTAGACGAAATTGGTATTCTTTTGAAGTAGACAAATTTTCTTGGAGTAATTTTCGGGAGAAATATTGACAAGATTGATGGCATATTTAATTGTAAGCATACTAACTTAAAATAAGTATAAATTTACAAAAATATCAGTAAAACATTAATCTTCTTGGATAGAAATGAAGGTATGACTAGAAGGAAGGATTCATCGATGATACAACCAAGATGATAAGTGAGCTCTTAAAACTTTGCAAGTAAAGAGATACCTTCTAATAAGAAATTTTAGTTTTGTATGTTTTTGTCTGTATTTTGCAATAGTGTGTATTTTTAAGCGCCAAGAACTTCGATATTTCTAGGTTAAATGCACCAAAGGTAAGTGAACTAGGATAGCTCTCCTCAGGAAATGCGTCTTAGTTTATTTTTGTACCTCTTGGATTTCAGGGTGCACCGCCCAAGTTGAGCTATCTGCGAGCATTGTTCCCGCTGATTGCGGCTGCAGGAGCAAACGCACTACTGATTGAATACGAGGATGCCTTCCCCTACCACGGAGTACTGGCAAATGCCTCCTCGGAAGACGCTTACACGGAGGCTGAGGTGAGGAAAACAGAGCTCAATCGCCTCCTGGGACATACTTCTCTCTTACTGGGAAAAAGAAGCGTGAAAGGAATGCGGAAGAGCTCAATCCAAAGACCGACTGCCTTGATGGTATTTGGAGAAGGTGGTGAAATAGGGACGCAAGTTACACTAAATGTAGGGTCATGAACAAAAAATAAAACACAAATTGAAACACGATTTATTTATATATACTGAACCACAAACATACACATTCGTTTTAATAATATCTTTTACCAACAAACGGAAGGTCTAGCCTTGGGGTCCCCTTTATCCCCCCTCCCAGCCGATATCTTTATGAATAATCTGGAGAAAAAGGTCTTCTCTTCCGGTCATCCTATTATTACTTTTATCTTATGTTTGTGGTTCAGTATATATAAATGAATTGTGTTTCAATACTTTTTTATTTTTTGAATATGGAATACCACTATATTAAGGCCTCTACCATCCAATGTATAGGGTCATGAAAATCTGCGAAGAGAAGCAAATCTTGGGATTGCTTGACAGGGAAAGAAAAAAAAATTAATCAAACCAAGTTCCAAAGTCACTGAAGTTTAACATCGTTCATGAGAAATCGACGTCAAATCTTTGTCGTTTTTCTTACCGAGATCACCTGCCCGTTCTTATCGCGAGAGAAATTTGAAGCTTTTTTTGGTAGCAATATAACTTTAATCAATTGTTTTTCAATATTTCTATAAAGGTAAGCATAATTGGGAAGTTGCTCGTTGTAATGACGTAACGACTACCGATTTAATCTTTGCTAACTTTCTTCAAATCTTTCCATACTTGATGGGAGTTATCGAGTAATCAATGACTAATTTTGCGGGAAATATCCTGCACCGTTCTCAGTTTATACTCCCATTGATAATTAAAATGAACCTTTCGCCTTCACAAAGAATAAGAAAAATAATGCGTGTAAAGTATGAGACCCTACCGATAAGTGTTGTATTCGAGAATTAGGAAAAAGGTGCAGCGAAAGGCGATACGTTTTGTGAGGAATTGCTACGATAAATCAGTGAGAGTCACTCAGATGCTTCAGGACGCAAGATGGGAATGTTTAGAAGTTAGAAGGTTTCGACAAAGGATTAATTTACTGGATAAATTTAGAGGAAGCACGTTCAGAGATGATGTAACCGATATAATGGGTCCACCATGTTACGTAGGCCATTCCGATACTGCGAGAAAGATCAGGGAAATAAATGCTTGAACCAGTCGATTCAATAACTCATTTTTTCTGCGTACGATACACGAGAGTGATCGATTAGCGAAATAGAGTCATGGTTCATGCACCCCATGCCACACGCCGAAAGGATGCTTGCAGGGTACTGACCCTGAGACATAAAAATTAGACATAGAAAGTATTCCCTTCATCAATACAGTATAGGAAACTTTTTGTTTATTGTAGATACAGGTAAAATCGAAGATGGTGTCTAATTTTTCAAGTTGATTTAAATGTATGCAATCGGATAAGAAAATTAAGTTATTAGAGTGCATGATTTTGTTTTTCAATAGTTTTTTATGTCCGTTATTTCACAGATCATTTAAGAGTTACTGGAAAGTGTTCAAAAATTATCTCGATCTCTATGAGAACCTATTTTCAAAATTACGGAGAAAGTTTTTTATTGTGGCAGAGGAAAAGTAAGCTTCTTAAGGGAAGTACAGAAACGTGTACGAAGGGAAAATCCGAGGACTTAAACTTTGAAAGTAAGTTTTCAAAAAAAATGACCGATGGCTTGGACCAAATAATAAATTAGTGATATAGGTCTAGAATTTCCTTTCCCAGCTTTGGATCTCCGCAAATATAATCACCTAAACATGGATTGCCAGGTTCATATTCACTTAAACTTTCGATCTCGAGAATAAAACCTTGGTTTCGAAATGTTCCATGATTAAAAGAAGTCGGTGTTGATCATGATGGTTCATGCGCTAATCTACATGAAGATAAAATTGTAAATAATACATCGTAGCTTACTAAATTAAATTATAAATATTTTATTATTATGACTTTCATATACAGTAATACCCCGACCCAGTAATACTCGGACTCCATGTTACACAGTTCTTGATTTTTCTCTCCCGTTTTGGCCCTCATGCATGGCAATTGCTTGGCAGAAGCTCATAGCTCAATTATAAGAGGCTTGCAAATATTAGATAGACTACTACGAAGAACGGGTTATAGCAACAAATTAAGGATTAAAATATTTGTCATCCTTCAAAGAAAAAATTCTCCTTCTGCGTGGAGAAAAAACACACACTGAATCGTCGGACGAGTGTTTCAGATGTCATGAAGCCATCGAAACACCCGTTTTATGTGACTCATTTATTTTGTTAATGAGTACAAAGAACAACAGTTTCCTTTAGATATTTTTATTCTATAGTTTGTTAGTCCTTGGCCACAAACACAGTTCAACGTATTTATCTGCCAAATAGTACCCCTACATACGCAAACTTGACATTCGCGATCTTTCGTAAGTCTATCGCGTATTTTCGGGGTGTCACTGTACATGGCATTCTCAGATGATATTCTTCCTTAAAATCGTTGGAAGTTTTGAAAACGTTTATGTTTCTCGACAGATACGGGAGATCCTGCAGATGGCTGCCAGATCTGGGCTGGAGGTGATTCCACTGGTACAAACATTTGGTCACCTAGAATTCGCCCTGAAACTTCCAGAGTTTAAAAAACTAAGAGAACTGGACGCGTTCCCGCAGGAGATATGCCCGTCGAACCCCGACGCCTTCTCTTTAGTTCAAGAAATCATTAGACAGGTAATTAAGCTGTAATAACTTCACGTGAGGTATGTGTAATGGATGTGTGGTCAAGCGATCCTTATTAATTTATTCTAGTCTTTTGGTATTACAATGTTTTGTTATTTTTAATATCTCCAAAGAAACGGCACTCGAAGACATATATGATAAGAAGGCATAATTTTATGTAATGCAGAGAATGTATCTGTTCAGTACAACAATTATATCTCGACAATTTAAAGGCTTTACAACTTAGAAGAGAAACAATATAGGAGGGAAACACTGCGGTGATGATGATTATTTTGGAAATCAAAAATAATTCTCAGATAATAAGTTTATCTACTGGGAATCATATTATCATCATTAAAACAGAAGTAATATTGTGTGCACATTATTTGAAAAAGATATTCAATGTTTTTCATATATGTATGTTTAGACTTGCATATTTAAAACACGAAGTAAGCTGACGACTACCGTATACAGTTCAGAGTGATTTTTTTATTCGTCCTTCATAAGTATTCTTACCTTCTGACAACCACTCAACGCTTCATGCCCCAAGCTATTTCTCTATCACAAAGTGTCTTTATCATTATCCTATCTTTATTATCCTATTTGCGTGATTCTTCTGTCTCTTCTTTAGTGCATAATTGTACTATTGTATAATTTAGTAATAATTCCTCTGGAATTCTTCTTCTCCTATTAAATTATTCTCATAATTCCAGATGTTTCAGCTATCCTACCTCATCCTACTCAGTTTGTATGCAAAACAATGCACTCTTTCATCGTGAATATAGAAACTTTTAATGCATTCGCTCGTTATGACCGAACGAAAAGTTTGTTTGACAATAGCATATTACGTTTTTATTTGTGTTTACCTGATAAATCTCTCCGGAAGTTTTACTTAATATTTGGCGTATAATCCATCCCGACTGCATTAATTTTATTGAAGAATCTGCCGTACCCTAGGGTCTCTGCCATGCAACAAATATGGCACGCATGAATACCATTGGAGGATCTAACAATTAGAGGACAGCGAAAGCGCCCCCCCCCCATGCTGAGTAGCAATTAGCCTAGGATCTGACGAGGAATTTGAATTAAAATCAAAATGTTAAGTTTTTCCTCAATCACAGTACATTTAACACATTTACAATGGCAAAATGGCATTTAAAACTTAATTCGAGTTGAGTTAATAAGGAAAATGCCTTAATCGCCCCCTTCTGCGAATTCGTCCCCTCCTTGGCAAGTTTCTAAATGCCCCCATGGATACATAGAAGTTCATTTGGAAATCTTTATTCTCTTTTAATGTAGGCCACAATCACTTAATACTTTGTCTTAATTCAGTTGAATTTTGGTGAGCCCACGTTCTTTTCAATTCCTAAAAAATATCAGGAGTAAGATGTTTTCCAAACTGCCAACATGCAAACATCAGCGAAATTTAATGCCCAATCTACATCACTAAAAAAACAAATTAAGAATTAAACGATTAATTTTCCTTAATTATTATTATTATTTACCTTCCCTTTATCTCTCGGCGACTTTTGTCTTTTGCGCTTGATTCTCTACTGACATTTTTATTTCAAAGGGTAAACAGGAAATACTCATATGTCTCATGAAATCATGAAATATGCAGCATTTCCTAAGTACATGTTGACCTTTTTAGAAAAAGTGTCCGACAATGTTAAAGATAGGTCAAAACATGATAGTCCTTCCCTTTTCTTCACATCATACATTTTCATCAATTTTGCTATCCATTTTTCTGAAAAATTTCTGGAAACCATACTTAAATTCCATCTCCACTTTGGCCATGTGATATTGAAGCCGTTAATATTCCCATATCATAGAAGTCCGTTGCAGCAAATTTTCCCATTTGTCTCCTTTAAGCTCCTTTGAGGTGATTCTCTGTGATAATTATAATTTAAAGGATTAAGATAAAGGTGTTAATTTTTGCATGATGAAGTCGAGCGGCTGAATCCCAAGGAATAACAAGTGTGAAAAATAATGACATGACTGGGACTCAAAACCCAGGTCTCCCGCTTTTCGGGCATGTATTCTAACCACTGAACTTCCATGCCGCGATTCTTCCACACTCAATACACACACAAACTTTTCATAACTTGTTGACTACAGATTTAGGCGCCTTCCGTAATTTTGGGTGGAAGGCAGTCACCTATTATTCCAGTGTGTAAATCTCAATTGCCCCTGACTAAATGACTCTTCGATTAACGTGCTCAGGAAGACGACTTCCTAAGGCTTTTCCTCCGGTATTTTTAAGAGCTGAGTCACTTTCGGGAACAAAAACGCACTTTCCGTGTTTTGGCTCACGACCACCACCAGATGAACGTGCTTCTTATCAAGAGAATGATGCCGCGGTGTCATTATGAAAGCTGTTATCCTCTAGATGAATCGTTGTCATTGCTGTAATCAGGTATCTCTTGGGCTCGTCTCAATTAAACAAACTTATCTATTTCTGCTGGAATAAAACTAATTTTGATAGCGTCCCTAGAATAGTTGTTGTCGTCGTCTAATCTTCAAATTGCTGTTACAGCCACCGAAGCCAAACGAAGTTCTACCCTCTCGGTTATCCAGAAAGCACCCTTCCCTGCTTCCTCAACGTGATAGGCAATGTTTAATAAATGAAGAAAAACATTGGTCGCATTAAAATTTCTCATGGAAATGTTGTTTACCACCTGCAGGATTAAAAAATGACCCTCATAACTCCTGGTTCGGATTCTAGGCATCCACGGAACCCTTATCATGTCTGGCCCTGGTATCTACTGAAGATAAAAATATCGAAATCACTTCGATTGTGTGAATTCAGGCATTTTCGATTGAAAGTGCCTGAATTAGAAAATAAAGGATTAAGCTAAAACTCTGTACAAGAAGATATTCGTGGCACTTTTTATTGCCGAGTATCCTTATAACGAAAGGCATCTATTTTTATCAATGTTTTCTAATCTTTTTCTTACTCTATGGTTTGCGTAATCCTAACGTAGAATCTATGCAAGCGCCGCAACATCTTTTAAGCATCGAATGGCGGAAACAAAATTTTTATCGATATGCATGCAAGTAAGGCTACTGCCAACAGCCTACAAACGGATATTCAGGCCTTGTATCGACTGTCCTTTAGAGGATATGAACAGTATATCTGAACAAATGGTTTTCATACTCTCACAGATACTTACTTAACGGTTGTGCATTTCCCTGTTTTCCCGAAAAAAATCCAAAAAACTTAAATCTGTCCTTCGGAGAACCGTATATTTCCGTATATTTTGTTCGAACACGGATCATTTTCCGGGACTCATCTCTACAAGGGGCGCAACATGGAAACTCAAGGCTGTCTCACTTAATCCGGGACGATTGGCTACTTTACCTTAAAATGAATAAATCCTTTATGGATTCCCAATTTAGCCCTTTGAGTAAACTGGCAAGTCATACTTCGTGTCTGATCAATATTTAAAATTACTATGAACAACATTTAAGTGCTATGTATGATTGCTCTTTGTGTTGACATTGTTTCTTCCTTATTTCCAGAACGGCTTTCATATGGAGGACAGGTGATATGCTGTTAATTGGAGAGATGAAGGCGATTATATGCTGCAGAAAATGTCCTCCAAGGCGCCTCGTCATCTTGCTCCTCTTCCCAGTGCTCCTCCTGTTCGCTGCCCTCGCAGTCCTCTCTTCTTTGCCGTACAAAACACACGGACTGAAGTCGTTGCCTTCGAACCCACACCACGATGCCCTCGTGGAGAGCATTGAGGATGACGACGAAAAAAAGACAGACCCTCTTCCTGCGCAGCTCAGGGTTGTCCACTTGGATTTCAAGGTATCACCTAATACATTTATTTTTTGTCTACACAATATTTAAGGGTTAGATGTAAGAAGAGACTGATAAGTCTCAATCTCGCCCTTAAATGAAGACATTTCATTATTGTTGTTGTTGTTGTTGTTATAGTTCTTATTACATATATTGCTGTTGCTGTTTTTATTGTTATTAATGAACACGAAGGGCATACAAAATATACATTGGAGATATAACATTCTACATTTTTTGGACGGTTCTCAACATAGTATTCCGCACAGTTCAAGGAAGGATTAAGTCTTCCATCATGGAGGCGCTCGAGAGATTCTTACATGTCAGCATATAGTCAATTGTTCAATAGGGAAAACCGCAGTCGCATTGGTCTATTTCATCGCTGTTACGCCGAATAGCTTTTGCATCGAACACTCATGGTGGGCATGCGATTGGAGATAAGATTCTTTCAAATGGTTCTTTATTCAAAACCTGGGTTGCAGCAAAGCAGTAAATCAATACCTTTTTCTTTTGGTTCTCGTTAGCTATCCTTTCTCAAACCTCCAATGAAATATCTTCTAGCAACTGTTTCGTTCTAGCATCTTCACGTTCATAAACACTGCATAATCGAATAAAGAATGACTGCAGATGCCAACGAAATACTTATTTATCTTTGAATAGAAAAATATAAAAGTATAAATATTTTCAGTAACACGCGCCTCTGAAAGTTCACACTATATATATTTAAATATGAATTTTAGCACAGTTCGGGTGAAATTTTTTTTCACCCAAACTGTACTATTATTCACCTAGATTACAGGGAATTTTGCGTTTACTCCATGGCTCTCAGTATCCATATCGACTCTTCAAAAATTTTACTTGATGTTACTATTTTTCTAGCCACGAGATTCTTCTGAACGATAAAATACATCAGTCCCTAATACTGCGAATAATAATTCCCCACCGAAGAAATGCAGCAATAACAGTAGTCCAGAAATTAATTCTGAATTTTAATAACTTCAAATCCTGTTCTGCGATCAGCGGAAAATACAGCGCATCATATCGTGCACATGGAAGTCAATTATCAAAAAATATTCATCCTTATCCTTATGTACCCCGTAGCACACGCCCTCTATATTTCAGTACAATCAGTCATGAAGTCTACCGTGTTTCTTATGACTAGAATAATTATCATAGCATTTCTTACTTGTGAGATTCTATTAGATAGATTGAGAATAGGGTAGATAAACGGAGAAAGAATTGATTGTGATGGCCAAATAGCTGATAGAACAGAATCTTACAAATGAGGACTGAATGAAAGAGATTATCGGCGTGATTTTCTATTCGTTTACGAATTATCAGTTTAGAATACACTTCAAATGAAGATAAACCGTTTAAGTCAATAAACAGCGGACTGAAGTCCTCAGGCCAACTGATGTCTTGATAATAGCAACAACAATAACCTATATGTAATCCGAAATATGAAATATTTGCTCGATCATGCCAAATCGACTAGAAGTGACATACTTTTTTACGATGGATATGACATGAGCGAAAAATTAAAGTTTTCTTTCTAAAGAGTGAAACTTTCTCTTTCATGGCCAATCGTTGACACAGTGACCAGCATAGTTGGCTGCACCGAGGTTCCGCGATCGAATTCTGATTACGGAATGGTTGTTTGTGCGATTTATTTGTAAGAACTCCCTTTTAAGAATAAAACTCGCCCAATAAAGGCACGCTATTGTCACTGCTACTTCAGGATATTTCTGAGCTCTATGAAAATTCGTGTAGAGTGAAATATCTTGTAAGGAAAGAAATTGTAACTCGGCTTTTAATGAATTATACGTTTAAAACGTTTCGTGAACAGTTTCGTCGGTAATACGTGCCTTCCCACTGAGGCCAAGTCTGAAAATAATGGAAAGGAAAACTTTTCTAAAGCAATTAATGTGCATTGGGTGATTTTAAGAATGTGGTTATCTTAATCCGTTTTCTTTATCGTTGTTTCCAGACATGGTCTCTGGGGACATGGACTAACCACCGACAAAGCGGCTTTTGAAACGTTGTGAAGCTCTAATTAATGAAATTTTCATCACATGAATCGCAACTTTTTCAACTTTTTTTCATCACATCACAATTCATGAACGTTTTAAACCCTAGATGAAATACCTTCCAAAATGGATTCTGTAAGACGAAAGAAGAAAATTTGTTTTGTTACGTATCTTCGATTACTTTAATGCAATGTGAGGGACTTTAATTGAATTAAGCTTCTCCCATCAGCAGATTGGATAGTGAGTTTAAGGGGTAACCTGGATACCGTGATTGCAGTTCTCGCGACACGTCTCCTCTCTTTTGAATCGAAGCGAAACGAAATGAGCAAACAACTTTAGTAAGCACAGGCTTAACTTGATGGATTTCGCGAAATTTAAGAGGAAATTTCGAAGCTTAATACGTTATTCACCAATTATAACAAAAAGTTAATTTATTCGTATTCTTAATACACCAAAATACTTAAGTATTCCTAATGTATGCCTCATAAGCGACTCATTTTATTACCTTAAAATCTAAACTCGATAACACTTTGAATTATAATTATACTACCTTAAATAACGATATTTCAATTCTCAATAAACTTACGCGGGTCTTTGGCTAGTTATAGGTCTTAGTGGAAAAGCAGGAGAAATCGTGTAGTGCTAAAAAACAGCGAAGTTTTCAGCGGGAATCGAAAGTGCAATTGTTAGATATCTTGGTTAGAATCTCTTCGGATCCGTTAGAAAGGGCAAATCCGACCATATTTACCCGTTCCCGTACCCAACAATGGATCCATGGGAGAGTGACAGTCACGCAACGTTATTTCGACACGCAGAGAAAGCAATGGAGGCCGGTAGAGAGCAGCACGGTAACGGAAATGACGTGCACAACACGACAATGATCCCACCAAATCGAATTTCCATCAAAATTCGCCTCGCATATCAAGTGTCATTCCCATGGTAAAATAAAATAAAGATTCCCAAAGTGATGCACGAAACGGAAGTGCCTGCAAATTAGAAAACCGAACCTCATTGTGTCGAAGACATCGAATTTCGGACGTTCGGCTTATCACTGTCGAGCAGACTCCATCTTGAATTTACTCACAGCACAGTTATTTTGTGTGAAACGGAACTTCCGCATCACCGACCGATTCAAGACTCGACTTTTAAAACAAGCGTTGCGAACCTTTTAAACAGGCCATTACCAGTAAACCGATGTTTGAATTTTTGATGTTGTAGCATTGGTGGATATTTAATCTACTTTATTTCAGTCCCAATCTTCATTAAAGTTTAAAGGAATACTTTGAGAATCAGTTTTTCTTTCTCTTTGCGATAATTGTAGAAAACTTTCCGCAATTGCATAGCGCAAAATTGTAACAATGACCTTAACCAAGAAGTATTTACGCAAAGTTTCGAAAGTAACAAATTTGAGAAAAATGGATTAGGATGCATTTGCTTTTTATAAAAGAAATCGTGTAGTTAAAGTCTCTCAAAAAATCATTTACTCTATTTTTATTTCTAAAGTTATTGCTAAGTTATTGATTCATCATTGGAAAGTGCAAAAAGGTATCAGAGATCTTTCCTGTAATCGGCAATACAAACTATTATCTCAAGCGTTTGCCCTTTGATGGAGAAATTTTCTAAATTACAGGATATGGAGGAAATCGATAAAATTAAAAGTCTATTAGCTTTATAAAGAAGTTTATGAGGAATTTTTCAGACATTGGTCTCCTACCGCAAAAATTCTTCCCAAAATTTTGTAGACGTTCGGTGATTTTCTTACTAAAAGTTGAAATAAATTAAAGAAGTAATTCTACTCTTGGTGCTTACACCCCCTGCCACACGCCGGAAGGCGGCTTGCAGGGTACTTATGTAGATGTAGATGTAGA
>KZ308137.1:1711857-1739663 GCA_000376725.2 Ladona fulva | reverse complement strand
ATTATAAGTACATAAATACACTCGGAAATCAATAACTATTATACGATTTATAGTAATTAAGAAAAAAATTAGAAAAATATCACAAAACATAAAAATCATACATATTGTTCTGTTAATAAAGATTTAAATATTAAATTATAGTCAAGTCATGATTATTTAAGCATAAATGTAAATGATTCATTGAAATATAAAAATAAAACTTAAAAGATGTTTATAAAAATATAGTGAAATAATACCGATTCAGAAAAATGTTTGTAATGTATTCTTGAACATGGATAAACTCATGCCAAAAAAATCAACATTAGTAGGAAGTGCATTAGCCTCTCTCATCATTCTAGCCAAGCTATACTCACTAATATAGGTTTTCATATACCCAGGTCTAACCTATGGGAATGTTTTTATCGGAGGTTTATGTGATCGATTCCTCAGGGTACATTTCAACGTTAAGGTACCCACCAGCACGGTTCCTCTTATTTGTAATGCGTCCTTCAAACCATCATTGGTGGATCCCTTTGAGGGTACGAAGATAGCATAAGCCCCCACCCTGGTGACTTTGCATCACTATTAATTTTCCTGTGATCTAATGAGATTCTTTTATTAAAATCAGACTATTAAGTTTAATCAAGACCACCGTACATCTAATACATCTATCACAAAAATGGAATTTAAAAGTAAATGGGCGATAAGCTTATAAGTAAATTATCTTAATTCGCCAAATCTTTAGCTAGTAGCACCTCCCCATCTTAGAGAGTTTCTAAACCCTCTGCAAAGCATTGTGACTATGAAATCTTTCTCATTTCCTAAGGACATGATGCACTTCCCTCAGCGATCAATACTCCTTAACTAATTTGTCTTTGTTTACTACTGCGAACCAATTGCAGACAAAGATAAAATATGTGGGGTACCTGTCAAAACAATGTATTTCATTTTCTAGGAGTCACTCGTTTACATAGGCGAGGTAGTCTCATTTATAGAGTTGCGGATGTGAAAACGACTCTCGCATTTCGACTCTCGACAACGACCCGAGGTTTTTGTGGGTGAAAATTAAGCTACCTGGCGATTAACACCTTAGTTTTCTCAGTTAAGCAGGTTTGACTGTGCCACTATTGTATTCAAATTAGGATCACATTGTTTCGAAGATACAGGGGTTTCGATAAAGGGGTGCATTCACACGAGTCGATGAGGATGCTTTCTTCCTTCCGGAATTCCACTATGTATAGCCTGAATAATTTTTTTCTTAATGTTTAATTTTTTCTTGATGATCTTTTTATACTTTTCCTACCAGGATACGAATTGTGGATCTATCTTGTGATGTTTACATTTAGCATTTTTGCTTTTAAGGTGATGTTGAACGCAAGCAAAATCCTCTGATCGCTATGGATTGAAGTTTTAGATGTATAGATTAATTAGAGAGGGATGTTTATATTTCTTTAGCATATTAACAAAGTCATATCAAATCAAGCAAATCTATTTTCATTAAAATTTCTTATGATTAATATCGTAAATATTTTAATTTTCCACATAAAAAACGAAGTAAAAACAGATACTTTGTCTTTATTTGATATTTATTTGATATGGAATGTCTCTGTGTAAAGCCTGAATAATGTTTTTCTTAATGTTTAATGTTATCTTGTTGATCTTTTTATACTTTTTCTACGAATTGGATACGAATTGTGATCTATATTGTGTTGTTTACATTTAGCATTTTTGCTTTTAAGTTGCATTTATGCAAAATGCATTAATATTTTACTCGTATTTTGTGCTTATATCAGTATTTCATGATCAATGGTTACTTTTCAAAATGTTATTTATTTTGCGGAATTCAGAAGAACTGGATTTGACTTAGATGTACTCAAGTACTAAAATTTAAACTGTAAAAACATAAATTATCATAAAATTTTAAAATATTTCATCCAGTTGATACATTTTTTTCTATTTTTGTCAGGTTTTGGCGTTACATTCTTCGATCAGATGGCTGCATATTGGATGTGATGAAGTGTTTCACTTGGCAGAGTGCTCCAGATGTGAGAGAATGGTCCGAGACACTCTTCGTAGTGGAGAGGTCGCCACTGGGTGGGCCGCATGGGCCGCCATGGACGAAAAGCTCTACGTCTTCGTTGAGCACGTGAAGCGAGTTGCAAAATTCGTGAAGGAGGAGACCTCCCACAGGGTGTCTCCCATAATATGGGATGATATGCTTCGCAGGGCCCCGCCAGGAGCCCTCAGGTCCTCCGGACTGGGCGATGACCTCGTCGAAGTCATGGTGTGGTCTTACGCCGAGGACGCTTCTTCCCTAGTTCCTCCCCGGCTCTGGAGAGCGTACTCCCCGTTTCGGCATCTTTGGGCCGCTGGGGCCTTCAAAGGTGCCTACCGAGAGGACGCTAACCTTCCGGACTTGGGCCGCAGAGTTAGTGCGACTCTCTCTTGGACTGCCCTCCTGAGGCGCCTTGGCAAATCCCGCTTATTGAGCGACCAGAACAACCTGAGAGGTTTCGTCCTCACCGGATGGTCCCGCTACGACCACTTTGCAGTTCTTTGCGAACTTCTTCCACCGTCCGTCCCCTCTTTGCTTCTTAACCTCCTGCTACTCCGTTCGCCGCCTCCTGGTTCTTCTCCAACCCTCCAACAAACCACATTAGATTCGTGGTTGAGGTTCCTATCCTGTCCTGATGGCGTTGGGAGGATGACACCCAAAGCTCTTTATGCAGATGAAAACTACTGGGCCTCCGCCATTGAAGGATGTTCCTTTCCGGGGGCCAATGCGTTGGAGGCGACGCGAAGGTGGCCCACGCTAATGGCAGAGGCGGCCATTGCTGAGGACACTGCTGAAAGAGTGGGGTGGCTGACGGAATGGCACGCCAGGAGGGGGTTCTCCAGTCCCTGGAGGGTCAGCAAAGCTCTGCAGAGGGAGACAGCGATGGAGAGGGAGTTGAAGAGGTATAGGGCAGAAACTGGAAGGATTCTCTCACAGTACATCAGCAGTTCGGCTGCGGAGGAATGGCTGCAGCAGAAAGTTGACCCGGTGATCGAAAGGGTGGAGAAAATGGTGATGTGGGCGAGGGAGCTGGTGAAAAAAGAGACGTGGAAAAGGAGAACGCTGTCGGTGCCGAATAGTGGTGCGAACACCAATAGCAAACATTCGTGAGAACGTCCTGCATGTTATGACCAGTGTTCTCGCAAAATGAACATCTTCGGGTAGGGTGGCTCACCTACTCGTACGAAACATGTAAAACCTCTGATGTATTCGAACTTTAAGGAAAGATTTTAATAGTCACCATCTGGATCTGCCAGAGAAAATTTTATGGAAGGTAGTATACGAAGAAAATCTCACGTAAAGAGATGGAACTTTTGGGGAAGTTTGCTTTCCTCATCAGATGATCATTCCGACTTGAACTCCGGCTTTGTTTTCCTTTCGTGAATTTGGAAAAGGCATTACACAACTTCGTATGTGCAGTCCGGATTCATGTTATCCCGTTCTTTTCTTTTTATCAAGGCCTAAATTTGTATTCCTTCAAAACTTTCCTTCGTTCTTTTCACGAATGAAATACAAGCGTTGCATTTCTGAATGTTCTCGTTAAACCATACCTCAGATCGAATGATAGGGTCGAATCATAAAAGTCAATTGATTAGTACCAAAGATGATGGAATGGGGGAAATAATCGCGCGATGAATTTTGTCTGAGCTCGTCTTTTGTACATTTTTTACGTATGAAGCGATACGGCAAGCAGAATTGTTTTTGATGAAAATCATTTTGGTTGAGTATTCCAAGCTAAAGAAATTCAAGAATAGTCTTACTCTAGGATACAAAAATCGCATGAGAAAAATGTTTTCAAAATTACAGTTCCTTTGACTTTCAAATCCAGAAGGAGCTATCAGTTGTAAATAACTATGCGTTTCTTAAAATCTGTTCAAACGATAAATTGATTAAATGTCTTTTGTAGATAACCCCCGTCATTATGGATTTTTCAATTCACGTCATAGATATAATTGCTCGTCACAGGGTAATTCTAAAATGTGTTTTATTTCAGCAATGCACTAGCACCGTTTGGATTATTTCTTAACATGACTTTTAAATAGTCCATAGGACCATCGATCATCAAACACTTGCACTCCTTTTATTTTTAGTGACTCTCAGTATTTAGTTTCGCCAAACACCTTTTCAATGTACTTTCACTTGTTTTTAAAATAAATGTCGAATTTAAATGTACGCCTGAACCAATTTCTATCAACACTGTTCGCCTAACTGAAATTTCTTGAGTTGTTTGGAAAATGTGCGAGGTAGTTGCGAAAATTTTGTTGGTATATACTTTTCAAATCGTTCCTTTCATTTTATATTTTTAAATTTGTATATTTATTTAATCATATGTTTATATTGCTTCTCTCCTGAGATCTGGTTGTCTTTTTTCCAGCTAAACTCGTATATGAGCATAAGAACTTTGCCAACCAAATCCTTTCCCATCCTTCACTTTCCATCGATCTTTTTAATCATTTTCTTCCCTCGCAGATTACATTTGAATGACACAGAGAAAAACCAACCTACACAGTTGGTATTTCTCAGTGTCATTCCAATCAGTTTAACGCTCACATCCCCGTTAACAAGCGTTTCAGTCTACCTAATTATCATCAATTTTCTTCTCATCAACATCTCTCAACTTCCAATGAGTTGGTTATTTATTTATTTGTTAAAGAAACCAAAATCAGCACATGGATCTTAATTAGTATATAACGACAAATAGTGAGGATAAGAGTCACTTCTGAACAAGGTCAAGAAACAAATATTACGTTATCAATTAGAACGAAAAATTAAACCAAAAAATTATTTAAAATGTATCAGATAAAACGTGATAGATTAATGAGAAAAGACTAAAAACGATATCTAAACATTACCACACTACAGTATTCTAAGTAATCCTAGGCGACGCATACTTGGCGATGATGCTGCGCGTAATAACACGCTCCTACTAGATAACACGCATTTTAAAAATCTCTTCACTGTGATAATGTATAGATAACACGCATTTCAAACATTTCCTCTGTGATAAATGCATTGATAGCCGCATTTCAAAATTGTTATTACGTTGACGAGGATGTTTTTTCACTACTGTAATATTTATGATAGTTACTCGTATTTTGAATAGAATTATTTGATTACGTTAACATTTACAATATGTTGGTTGAAATAAAATTGCCCTAGTACGTGAGTATATACTCCGTGACTTCCGCGATATATGACGTGTGTTGTGTAGTCATTTGTTTCCGAGTTCAATATTCAAGATATTCAATGAAACGAGATTTTCCGTTGTATATCACGCACTATTATTTTTATCATTTTTCTATATTTTTGTATAGATAACACGCGGGTTATCTACCAGAAAATACGGTGTATGGTAACGTGTAAAAGTTGTTTTATTCCCCTCTCATTATGAAGAGCTACCGCAGGTCCCTGGGGCCGAAGCAGAGGGTTTTGATTGATTATAATTGCACATATATAACAAGTTGATTAAATATAGAAGAATAGATATGCAGCGATAGTCAAGGAGTAGAGCAGTGAAATAAGTATTTTAATATTTTTGAATGGGAGGACGCACGCAGGAAAATAAAATGATATCAAATCATTCGGACTGTAACCACCCTTAAGTATATCCCTGAAAATTCTGAATAAATGTCTAGCTTCAGATTTGAAGTTAACACGTACAAGAGGAAATTTATTAATTTCCACTACATATGATTTACTGCTATACTTAATCCTACCGATAGAAAGTGGTCACGGACTCCTTTTATAGTCACTCAATCGCAATCAATAACAAATATCCTGATTTGAATGAATGGCACCTTATTCTTCGGATGATTCCAAGAGGATGTCAGTAAAACCATTTCTGTCTTCATCAAGGATTTGAAAAACAACGGCATTTTGGCTGTTTTTTCACAGCCACTGAGGTATTAGAAAAAGAAATCCACCTGTCAAAATTAGTGTAAATTAAAATGAGTATAAATCACTCCAATTGTAAGATTTATTAATCTTTATTTGGAGTCTTAACTATGCTGTACTTGTATCTGATATGTTAAACACGTTTCAAGTTTCGAGTTTCTGCCTTAGAACTTCAAGCTTTGAAGAGTTCGACATAACTACCTCTTGCACCAGGAAAATTTCTTCATTCACGTTAAGGATGTCCAACCCGCGGATTACTGGATGACGTTGAAATAAAAACGTGTCTAGCGTTACTTGGATAAGTGATTAGCATTTATTTCTATATCGAAAAAAAATCCATACCGTCCGGTAGATTTCTTCCCTTAAAAATAAATTCCTTTTCTCACCATGATTTACTAAACCAGAAGAAAGCAAATGCTGGAAACTACTCGAAAAACTGAATCACTATACGTCATTTCAGAGCCGCGCCCGGCCTATCTGCCGCCGTAAAGCTAGTAAGTAAAACTATCTTGTAATAATTAGAAAAGCCATTGTTTTATGACTGCGTTCCCAAGCTTACATTTGTCACAAAACATCAGTAACAATTAACTACGCATATTCCGTATGCTGACATAGTGAATGGTCAATGTGAGTTAATAGTTCACATTACTTATCATTATCTTAGCAGCAACAGTATCCGGAAGTGTCAATAAAATTGCCAAAGCTATTTGCAAATTAGGAAAGACTCCTAACAAATCTCTAGTACAGATATGTTCCAAAACCTGAAGAGGATTTATTCTTGGTACCAGAAAATCTTTTATTGATTCAATTCTTCGAATAAATCCACTGCACAAATATTCCTTTCTCGTCTTGAGTTATCCGAAATTCTTTCCTCTAAATATTTGCCAATCTTTATTTACACATTATAATCTTTCCTAGATAACTCGTGTGTATAACACCGAAAACAACAAATAATGCTGTTGTAATAATAATGATGGTTGGCTACGCTTCTGTTGCCGCCCAATAGATACCACCGCCGGGGTGCGGTACACCCCTTGCACCCATGGGACGGCGCGGCTTCTACTTCACTCACTATTCAAAAACTTTACTTCATTGCAATAGAAGAGTAACCATATCCAACGAATTGCCATTTATTTTTCATTTAGCAACAAACTACATATCCTGCGATCCGGGAGTATTTATAGGAGTTAATGCGGCCCACCGGAAGTGAAAGCCTGGACACCCCTGATCTCCTCTGGGCTAAAGGAAATGATCATATTTCCTCAAGATGTCTAGCTTCCGGCAACAATATTAAGGATTCTCCGAGCGGCCGAATGACACGAAGGAAACAATTACCTCTGCGTCCAGTTGAATAAAGCCCAATCTCTTCCATTAAAATGGGTGTGAGTGGGATTATCCTGTTTCCATTATAGAAATAATAATAATAAAGTATGCCCATCCCTTCTCTCCAGCCTCTATCAATAGGATAACGAAGATAAGATTGTCTTTGTTGGGAGTATTTTTTTGTTTGATAAAAACTAAGTCATTTGATCGTTTAGGACGACTTCTCATTGAGAGTGTAATGTAGGATGCGGCTCTGAGTTCAGATCCGAATGAGTGTGAGTGAAAGATAAAAAGTAGCTAGATAAAAGTAGTAGTATTAGAAATAAATAAAAGGGGCGATTTTCTGTCTGCGGAAGATTAGATAAGTGCCAATAGCGTAGGAGCGCATGATTCTGTACTTTTTCAGTCTCATAAAACGCGAAAGATTACGACGACCTGAAAATTACACGCATAGGCAAAGAATTTTGAATGTATTCACAGTAACACGAATTGCTTTAGTTGTCGAGGGACTGCCTTGCAACAGAAATATTCCGAAACCAGGATACATGATATCCTGGAAGCAAAATCTTATTTCTCTCTTACCATGATTATTGCTCTGCTACCATATCTTGATGAATGAAATATTTATCATTTGTCTTTTGGTACGGCATAGAGAAAAATGTATCCTTTATTCACTTTTGTCTCACAATCAGTTTCACTGATGTTATGGAAGCTACATGATACATGAGGTATGAGTTATGCTGAATATAAGCATTAATTAAGGTTTCTCCTTATGCAATGTTACGAAAAATGTTACTCGTAGAGCCATTGTGCTTCACTAACTTGGGCTTGTTGTGCTTATAGTATATTGGCACTGTGAGGAAAGCAAAAGCAAACTACCTCACTCCTCGTGTTACCTAGTAAGCCTCATTTCCCTCTCCTACCTCTTCGTGCTTGATGGTAGAGGGGATCATCCCCTTCAGGTCCCAACCAGGTCTGAATACTTTACAGACAGACTATGATTATAAAAATGATTGAACCGAGATCCTTCGAAGCGTACTTTTGTAAGAAAGAAATACGAAATAAGTAAATATAATAATATATAGTAATAAGTATAATATCCAACGAAAGGGAACATTTCTTTGCGCGAATGAATGACCACTTCAGCAACGCATGAAATTGTTCACCCTTGATCTTGGATAAGGTTTCCGATGTTTGATTCACTTATCCCAGGCTTTCATGCCATGAATTTAGTTATCATTATTATTCCATTTATTATTTATTCTCTGTACGATTCCTAAAGAGCTAGTGTGAATTATATTTACAATTAAGAAATGTGGAGACAAAAGGAACAGAATTACGAATACGATTCATAAATATATAACTATTTTAAAACGTTAAACTCAGCATAATTCGTAGATTCGTAGAAAAATAGAATAAACCATACAGAAGAAAATTTGAATTCTTAATACTAGCGAAAGCTCGCGGGATCGAAGTAATGAGATATTAATCTTGTACACCCTCGAACTTGGGAGGCACGTAGTTACATAATTGCCCTTTAAATGCTCGCACCGAACTATCGATTTTATTATATCCGGAATGATACTTATTTATTTCTGATAAGACTTATTTATGATAAGTTATCAGAATTGAATCATATGGTGAGCTTCCTTGATTTATTTGTGAGTATTATGCCTAAAAAACACGTTCATTCTTCGGCGGTTTATTTCAGGCACGAAGAAATAGTCGTTCCACCCATAATGAATGCATATTTGCTACTTTGAAACTGCCCATAGACAACAAGGGATCTATTGCGTCGCTCATCACCGCTTCAAGATACCGCTATCCGACGCAGACAGGAATCTCGACGCGTAGACAGTCTCGTGAACTTCCTTGATGTTTGCTGCCACCTAGTGGACTCCTGGTACACTCCGTGACGGTAGCAACAGCATCCGTGACACGGATGTCCTTGTCAGCACAGGCCTTCTTAGGCCGGAAGAGATAGCAGGAGTGCCGTGTCAAATACTCAAAACAATGCTTGATAAATGCTACTGCAACTCGATATCAGAGCGTTATCAACATTCGTATTTAACGAATAAGACTTTTTGAATGATTTACAACAAACTTTTATTCATGTGGTGAGGGGCTACCCGCCAAAAAAGCATTTACAGGTTACAATAACGTGATCTCATTACAACAGTATCGCATGTTTACCTCTGTAGGAAGCTAATGTCAAGTAAAAAGTTGGATACGGCGCTGTTGGAAGTTCGTGGATGGACCGTCGACGATGTGGCAAACGTGCTTCAACAGGTATTTGTTCCCTAAATTAAACTTGCGCGATATTTCTTTCATGCCAAGCTGATTCAGTTTTCAAATGTATATGAAGTTGATGCCTCGCAAAAAGTGAATTGATTTTACACCACGATGCATATTTGCCTAGTGTGTCATTGACACTAGTCAGCTTTGATCTGTAATGTGAGCTAGACTATAAATGAGGTGTGGTCAAAGAGTGCTAAGGATCAAGGCCAGTTGGTGCACCACCCTCACTTTAAAAATCCACCCATCTGATTTTGCGAAACTGTTGATTTTCTCGTTTCGGAGCTACTGGAGTTAAGAGTTTATTAAAATTGTTTTTCGTCCTATTTTCTCAAGAATGGTCTCGGTGACTTCGAGGAATCGTTCAAGAAAAGAAACATCGACGGAGATGCTCTTCTTGTAAGTTTCGTGCAGTGAATTTCTTGGTTTCAATTCCACAACTGTCGAATTATTGTTCATATATCATCTCCGTTTCAGTCGCTCACGGAAGGAATGCTGGTGTTATGGAAACGCGAACTTGGTCTTCCCAACATAAGGTAAATATTTCGCTCTAGTTTCGTGATGATATTATTTTTATCATGTTTGGTGTCTTTGCTTACGCTATTGAGTCAGAGTTCTTCAATAGCACTTCACTTATGAAGATGATCAAATCAATTGTATTTGTCAAGTTGGAGTGAATTAGCAATGTTGTGCAGATTACGTCGGATTTTTTTCGTGTTTAATTGTACTGTAAACTAAATGTATGCCACTACGTACTTACATTTCACTACGTAGTGGAGATTCCCTTCGAAATTTTCTTAAAATTCTGCCTTTTTATCATAATTCATGGATTATTAATTGATGGCAGAAAATTTTATATTAATAATTTACTCATGATTGTCATTTTTGCTTTAATTTCACCGCCCCTCTTACGACCCAACCAATTTCTCTGTGAGTAGTTGCAGGTCTGCCTTCTCGCGTGAATGTGCCATTCTAAAGTGATGGAGATTTTGTTACATCGTTTTATTTTCTCCCCCAACATTACTACTTTCAGGTTTTAATGAAAAATTAATCATGTGATCGAATTTAACTATAAAGAATAATTTATAGCCGCTAATTTTGATGCAGAATTAGTATTTTTAGTAGAGGAAAATTGTTTGATTTTATATATTTTAATATATTCAATGGCAAAACTTGTATAAATTCCGAAATATGTTGTAGATTTGTTCAAGTTTTGTAATTGCATATATTAAAATATATAAACAATGAAATTCCGTCAAGTATCGCTTGATACCAATCACTTTATTTTATTTGTGTTTACATTCCATCCTTAATATTTGCATGCTCGCCTCTGGCCAGTTTGAAATCGCGGGTCGAACATCAAAGAACTAATCTTTTAAATGTCCATCGACGTAGGAAAATCGGAAACTTCATCGAAGACGTACGGAGAGAACCGGATAAATACTGCGTGCCCATCAGAAGCAAGCCGACAGCTCGCCGCACCTCGCACCGGATAAGCTCGTGGAACACGGTGTTCGACAGCGTCATCGAATACCAAAACCTCGATCCGAATTTTGATCCACACTCCAGGCACTCCCTCGACGAAACAATTTCGGAGACTTTGTACGAGAACCAAATAGAAGAGAAGAGTCCCGCTAATGGAGACATCCAGCCAGACATTCCAAGCGTCCCTGCGAAGCCGCCGATTCCTGCGAGGCCCCCATCCATGAGGCCTCGCCCAAAAGTGATCCACGCCTCCACCCTGCCCGTGCCTCCCATTCCGGAGTGAGTAAACATTTCAAGCCCTAAAATTCTTCCCTCACGCTCTGCTCCTAAGAGCGTCTGCTGCACCAATTATCTTCGGAACTCGACCGTGGAACGGCCTAGCTCTAGGACCCTGTTCTATGTCCATCTTCTATTCGTTTAAACTTCAATCTCTTTCGATAAGCAGTAGGTTTAATATTTAATATATGCATTCTCGATACTCCATGGTATCGAACCGGTGCTATTTTTCTTTAGTTTATGCTTCGGATCGATGGAATGTCCATATTCCGGTTCATTTCCGGTTTCCAACCCTGAACTTGTTGGAATTTCTAATATTTTCATATCGTATGCTTTTTCTATTAATGGTGCTTACGATATTTAGCTACGGATCATTGTATACCATGATTCTCTCATAAAATAATTTTTTAACTATTTAAATGTATAAATTAAAATTTGCAAATATTTAGTCTGCTAAAATTACCTAAAATCCCTAGCCAAAACTGACGGCATTCTTGAATTAGTATTGTGAGACTTAAAGACTCATTCAGTCCAAAAAAGAGTGAAATAACTTGAATTGTTTCTGTGTTATTCGAGGAAATACTATGCCTTGGATAATATTGATCTCTTGCAACTAATTGAGAGCCGACAAAATTTAAGTTTAATTCACTTTTGTTCGTAAAAAATTTATTGCGAAAGATCGCGAATAAAAACTACCTCTTACTCTTAAGAATTGCTTCTCCCCGACCGCTGAGGGTTAGGTTTGCGTCGGCTTTTTTTATTATATTTATTTATTTCATGAGGAGTGTACTGAATCACAGTAGAACAGTGTACTTTTTCTCTTTTCTCTATGATTGCAATCATTGCCGCGTTAGTGGCTGGTGTCGCTGGACAAATAGCACTTAAATATCCTCAATACATTTCACAAAGCTTTAAAGTTGCGATAGAATGCGTCGATCCTCTAGATCCAGGATCTAGATCAGTGTTTCCCACACTGTTTCGTGCTACTGACCCCTGGATCCATAAAACCTACCCCAAATATGAAAGTCTACGAAAATTAATATCTGTTTGGCCTTAGCTGAAGGAAAATAAAAGTTGAAATTAAACACTTCGATGATAATAATATCCACCAAATTACAGTATGACTATTTTCTGATGTTGTATTGATGCCATTAATCCAGTAAAACTCTATTGAAGAAGAAATATGACAGGCAATGGGATAAAATTATTTTTCGTCTAGCTCCCCCTAGATTAGACCAGGGTGGCGGTATCGCCCACTTAGGAATCACTGCTCTAGATATACCTTACACTATGATCATTAATTGGTTTCGATGAATAATTAAAGAATCTTTGTTTCTTACCCTCAATAGTTTTTGTTTATAACAGCGGGACCTTAATTGGTGAACGTGCAGGAAAACATACTGTATGATTCTGCTTTATTGAAATGAGATTTTGTGAGGGAGTTTTTATAGCCAATTAAAATTTTTATGGCGTTTAAATCGGTTGCGGCTCCACATATCCGTAAACATAGCAAAGATGAAAAGAAAGAGCCTCTTTACCTAATTTCTTACATTTAGTACTCCTTTTTCTGCAACGACTCATTTATTTTTTCGGTAACATTTTTCGAATGCATAAATGTTTTTTTTCTTCAATCTCACCACAACGGGAATTCTATTTAGAGGAGCAGCAAATTTAACTTTTCGCACGAGCGGCACCGATCCGAACCAGCAAGCACCACTCTAAAATGTATTTATATTGAAATTCTTTTTATGGGAGAAGTTATATTAACGTCTGACCTTGTTGAATGCCACAAATAGGACCCTTGTGGTATGTCGTGTTGAATTCGCCTCCTAAATTTCCGAGCCCCACTGAATGCCAGTTCTGAGCAGTTGACTGAATGTGCGTGCAGTAGACGTCTGTTATCTCATCCATTGCTCCGATATCAATTGTAAATGGTTCATTCACTGCGAGAGTCCAAAGCTCTGAAGTCTCACACAATACTGGTGATAATGATGTTTACAATGCTCGCGGTATGTATAAGAGATTGGCTTATTCGTGCAGATATAACGTGATACAATAGTCTAATATCCTGAGACTGAGTGAAAATAGACAGCAGCAAAGTCATAATTTATCCTGAACCCGAATAAAGGACGAAAGCTGTCTGTTTCGAAAGTAGTTGCGGATATTAGTAGCGGTTATTAGTGTTGTAAGTAATCATAGCGGATACAGTAGCAATTACGGATTTAAGCGCGATCTATGAGTTAATGAGTGGTTCCTTCCGAAATACCCTCGCAGAATTCCTTCGGGTTCTTCTTCAACGGAAATGAAAGAAAATTCCATAAACATTGCAAAACAAAGAAAAAATCCTAAAAATGTATGAAAATTCTCTTGAGATACAGTGAACAGTTCAAGGGAAATGAAGTTTTAATTGACACTACTTTGGAATTTCTATTTAAGTTTAATTCCCTCGCTTCTAGGGTGGATTTAAAGGGCTGCCTTCGTTATTGGGTTGACAGGTTTCGTTCTCTTATCAAATCATGGAAATGAAAGATAGAATCAAAGGTTTCTCGCTAGTTTGGCTGGGTTTGTGTTAGTTAGAATTGAATAACATTTAATTAGGCTAGGTTTAGGTTAGTTAGAGTTAAATTACTTTTAATTAGGCTGGGTTTAAGTTTGTTAGTATTAAAAGACTAAATTAGGCTAGGTTTGGGTTAGTTAGAATTAAAATTACTTTTAATTGGACAAGGTTTTTGTTATTTCGAATTAAAAGAATTGATTTTTAGATCTTCTGGGGCATTAATCTAAAACTCAGTGGTAATTTCCATCTGAATTTCATTGTTTTTGTTTTATTAATTATGTTTGAGTAATTTCTTATTTGTTCGTTTCTTTTAATTGTATACTTGAGACCCCCAGATATCCAAGTAAGTAACGCGATCGACTTAGGTGAAAGTGGTCCCAGGTTCGATTCCTAATGGGGCTCGCGTGAGAAATCACCTTTTTTTTTCTCTAATGAAGGTTTCCGCTGACAAAGGTGATTCTAATTTTCACCACAAGTCGTGACTTTCTATCCCCATCTTCCATATACTCAGGGATTTATCATTTTAACTGATTGATGATAGGTAAACATATTTCGCTGTATTATTTGCGATGTGTTAGTTGGGAATGAAGAAATAACCGAAATTTGAACGCGAACTTTAATCTTACAGATTACGTGGACAACCATCCTCTCTCTCGTTTCCTGGTTTTTAAACAGGCTAAGTTTAGTTCATCGTATTCCGAGTTTCATGCTGACGTCACTCTACTTTGGGGAAGAGTCGACTAATTTACTGAGGGAAAAATCCGAAATAGTTTAGAGTTGTAACGGGAGTTAAGGAGAGAATGAAGCACCCAATCGTCCCGAATCATTTGGTAAAGTCCCGGATTTCGATGCTTTGTCCCGCAGGGTGATGAGTCCCGGAAATTTTCCGCATTAGAGGAATATTTTCAATGTTCCTCTAATTTTTGCGAAACAAAAATGGAACATTTAGTGCAAGCGGTTAAGGACCCCTTCATTCGTTACCTAATCCATATCAATGATTTATTTCACTTTTAATGAAATAGAATGTAATGTAATTAAATAAAAGGGCAATAGGTGTTACTTGATTATTGTAATGAGTGATCACCGATGAATTTTCCTCGCCTCGGTGTCGTCGTGGTTAGAGCGTTAAAATTAGCAACGCCGGGGTCCCGGGTTCGAATCCCGGTTAGGGCACAGTTGTTTGTAACCCTGACTTGAAAATGGTTAATTGTTAGAGTGGCCTTTTAAAGCTAAAATTCGCCCAATAATGTCGTCGATGTTGTTATTATTTTAATTTTTTCCCTAACATATGTTTCCGCTATTGAAATCGTAAGCTATCCAATTGATTTCGATGTTTTACCTTTGGAATATTCCAAAACTTTGCATCGTTGTTTTGATTACCAACGATACAAACACGTTCACTGCGGATACATCCAACGGTGGAGTGATCCGCAGTGAACGTGTTTTCTTCTCAATGAGAATTAATGCCAACTTTAGAGCCGGTTTCGATTCATATAGGCAAGTAATTGCCGAAATAACAATTGCCGCAGTCTTCTGCTCTGATGAACCAGAATTTTCACTTTCAAAATGAATTTAATTTTAAAAGTCTTGCAAAATAGTAGCTCTTTCTCTGTTAACCTTTGAGTATATGAACTAGCTTATTATTCAAAGTCCCGCATGTTCCTGATTGGTTACCGAAAATTCAAGAAATGTTCCGCACTAACATCCAAAAATCTGGCTACTCAAGGGAAGGAATTGCTCTTGGTTGTAGGCGGTACGCTCATTCTATTACGCTAGGAACAAAATGATTGCAAAATTTCCATATGGGTCCCTTCTGCGTTTCTTATTCCTTCGCGATGCGTACTGGTTTATTAATAAAGCATAATATTTGACGTAATCAAATTTTCTATGGAGGTATTGCTTTACATCTGCAAAAGCAGGCCTTTTTAGAATGGGGCTCCTTAAAAATTGGGGCCCTGATACTAGGTATCCACGGAACCCCTTTCTTGGCCGGCCCTGATTACGGTTGCTGAAGAGATCTGCGCTTGAAGCTTCTTTATAGCATTGGGTGAGTGCAACGTCTCCCTCGGGCAAAGAGGTCGCAAGCCTCGTGCTAGGAAGTGGCCCAGCGCCAGACGCCAAAGCCAGAGTGGCTTGGCACCTGACTCGAATCGCCCTTATCTACCTGGGTTATCTCTCTATGATTCTTGTATTCTTTCTCGATATCAAAGGTTGAGATGAACCTTTCCTGAGCCAAAGACTTCCGTGCGAATGACCGAGTACACCGCGCGTGAAAAAAAGTTTCTGGGAAAGGTTCCGTAGTTTCCACGTCTTTTGGAAATCCTTGCTACCGGAGGAGAAGGCGCGGGAGGATTGTCGGTTATTTTTTCGTGGATTTTGGCGTTGTTGCATTTCCACGTTGGAGGAAAGAAGAACCTGCGAGTGCTTTCTGCAATTTAAGAATGCTGGAAATACCTATGCCATATTCAAATTCTCGCAACGTCATATTTAATGCCGTGTCAGTAAGAAAATGGTAAACCGGCAATTATTGGGAGTTGAGTAAATCCTAAACAAATGACTTATTGTCAGTTTATTATTTGGTTATTCGTTATCGATTTTCCATCGCAAATAGGGTAGAATTACGTTCAAATTAATATAGATGCTACATTCTACAGATTAGAAAATTAACCTGACCTTGAAGGAACAAGGAAAAGTCGTAATACTACAAACGACTATATTTTATTATTATTAGTACATACGTTACAGATGGACTACTATTCCGGTGGATATTATAATACATTAAAATACGATACAATGAGAGCACACTATATGCTACACTTCTTGAAATTATTAAAATGTAACTAATTGAATAGTGTTGAAATATTACAATTTTATTGATTGGATATTATAGACTGAAAAGTTATTACAATGTTATTGATATCAAAGATAATATATCATCTTGCCACAATATCACACTTTTACCATACAAATATTCCTTAGCTAAAACAATACAGTTATATAATACAGATACCTCTTTTACAACTAATACATTTCCCATAAAATCTAAACTATTTTTTACTAATTTACGTCTGTTTACAATTGATCCTCTTTATATTTGCTAAAGGGGAGTGGACATTGATTTTTTCTGCCCGGCATTTGCCATAAGTCTGTATGTCCCTATTGTATGTAAAAGTTCGACTGTTCCTTTTCCCTTCATGGAGTCCTACCGCGAATTCACGGCGCAAAATGTTGATTCTATAACTTAACCTTTTCTATTTATATGTGTAAAATATATGGAAGATAATGAGAAATATTTCCTTGTTTCTGGCTGGCCTCTTTGGCTGCCTTTGCGTTCCCGGAAAACCGTTGTTTTCGTCATGTCTGGCAATCCTCTACCCCTCTCCCAGTTCGGCTTTCCACTATCACGACGATTTAAACTCACGACAACCTCCTTATAATATCACACTATCGCATTTCCTCTGAAAATGTCCGATTTTTAGGAAGGACATAGAGAGCGATCCAGGAAAACCATCCCGCCGTGCCTTTATTTGGAAAAGAGTAGGTATCTGGCAAAATGTATACATTTCGGACATGATTTTCTATTTTGGTTGTCATATTTGCATATTTGTAAGAGAGATATAATGTAGTATGGAGTGATGATTATCTTTCCAATTTTCCCCGGGGGAAATAACAGGAAACCACAATTTTCAGGAACGTAGAATTCCTCTTTTCCTCATGGACTGCGTCCGCCACTCATCCAAGTAACACCGCGTGTTCATCCGGATTAATTCTTTAAGGGTGTTTGTTCTCCATACACCCAGTATATGAAAGAGCTGTGTAGGCCAATGATTGTTATAATAGAGCGAAATTTGCGTAAGCCGCAAGTGTTTTTCTGTATGGTTTTTGGAGTGTTTTTAATCTTTTCTTTCTTTACTTCCAGTAATTTGAGAGATTAAGTGGTGAAATGAATTCGTCGTTTTGTAATTTGGGAAGCCGCGCTGAGTTCGTTCCTGTTCTCACTCATAGCGCAATATAAGTTCTAATCAGGGGAAAATTTACATTATCGTAGGCCCAATGAATGAGAGGCGGCCTTTCGAAATTATTGCGTTGTCTTCCTTATCGAAAAATGCCCGTTTGGAACAAAATACGAAAATATATACTCCACAGAAAATTCAATCGCTACACTATGCCAAAAAATATTAAAATATATGGATGAAATGCTAATTATATCGAGAAAAATGAGTAAATGAAAGAAAAAGAGAAGTTATTACTCTAAGTATCCCCTAAAACAATTATATTTATTTATTTATATTTATTAATACGATTCAAAAATAGACAGAAATAGCTTATTACAATGAATCATAACAATCATAGCAATACCAAAACTTAATACTGAACAATTTCTAAACAAAAACATAATACATAAAAATACCTAAACATACACAAATAATATTAAAGAAAGAAAAGCAAGAGCAAACGAATTAAGAAAAATAGCAAAAGTACGTAGTTAATTTACGGAAGATAGGGGTGTACTGAACGGGGAAAAAGTTCGAGCGAGGGGTTGTAAGACAGGAGAAAGTCGAAAAGTTGTGGGGTGCGGTAGAACATGGATCTTTGGGAAATTGAAAGTCGAGAACGAAGTGAGTGAAACAGGTTGGAATTACCGGTATGAACGGAAGATTATCAAAAATATGTCAAAGAAAATGCAGCTGGATAGTTTTGTATGCATGTAATAATAGGCCCCTAAATCTAGCTTCATTCTACTTTTCCTTCATAAGTTACTTTCTAAAATAAGTTTAATTTAATTGGAAAATTCTGGAAAGATTGGCAATTTTGGAATCCATTCTGATATCATAATGTTATAGTTTTTGCATCAGCATTGGATACCCTTTTATAATAATGATAATCAGTCCAGTATTTGCAGGTGTTAGTAATCAAACAATTTGTTTTTGTCTTAATTTAAAAAGCACATCCTGTGCTTAATATACCTTTATATTAACGCGCTAAATATTTATCTAATCTATAAATCGTTATTTGTAAAGGCACGAATTAATGAAAGATAACGCATCGACGGACAATTTTCTCAATGAACCTCATCTATCAAAACATTATTCTGAAATCCAAGAGATTATTTCTGTTCTCGTATTACCGTCGATTATTTTTTAGTCGCAAACCATTTAAAAGCCAGAGAAAGTGTTCTGTTTGCTAAATCTCTCTGCTTTCACAAGCCACTTCTAGGAATTCGGAGAAAATGGGCCTTTTGGCTCAGTGTTCAATTTGAGATAAGTCTGTATGGTCATGTGGGTAACTTGGTGAAAGCAGTTCCAGGTTCGATTCCCGGTGTGGGCTCAAGTGCAAGATCACCTTTCTCTGTCGGAGCACCTTTGAAATAACTACTGCTTATAATAAATCGACCTTCAATGAAGCGATTATGAAGCCGTGTCACCCAGCCGCGAATTAATTCCTTCATCTTGACGTAAACTTAGTTATAAATTCAGTTGGAATGCATGAATTCGCTTCGCATCGCATGAATTGAAACCCCTGAGCACGGTTGAAAATTAGATCCCTCTCAGCAGTCGCAGGACATTGAAATGAATTATAAATTCCAGTGTAGCGTGTTTCAAAAATGCGTCGCTGTGATCCAACGAATGGAAATTCACAAGAACTTTATAGCCAGCGATTTTAGATTGATCTCACTGGTGCTTTACTTGGTGCCTTTTGAATGCAACTAGAGTTTGAAGAGGAAAACAAATTTGTTTAATGAAAAATCCGGTTGGCTCATAAACTCTCCTCACACTGCAGGAAATCTAAAAGGGGGTATGAATATGAAGAAGTGAGTATATTACCGAAATCTAGAGCTTAATATAGGCTTCCTCCTAGTATTGCTCTCGTACGTTCATTTTCTGATGAAAGTCCTCCAATTGGTTTCGTTCTATTCGGGAACCTTGCTGGTTGATTGATGGATAGCTGCTGAAAGTCGTGCCTTTCCTCGCATTCTTTCAGCAGTAAACGAAGCTGTCAAATCTTCGAAGCTCTCTTCCTAACATGAACCAGTCCCGAATCAATTTGAATCGATATTTTTACGAAACGGCCAACCCGAAGGACTTTTTCTATTGTCTTCGAACACGAAATGTAACCCAGTGTCTTTAAATTTTATCTTTCGCTGATACACGGTGAGGAAACTCGTAGGGAATGAACTTGCGGATATAAAGAAGTGAACGGTCTCCTTTCCTTGGGTGACCAGTGCTTTTCCTCATGTACTCACGGTTGTCGTGCCATTTCCCAAGGCTTTCGTCATAACTGGTTCCGCCGATGGTTGAAAAAGCGGGTGAAAGTCTCCGCGAGTTTCTGACTTTCGATACGTCCGATGGAATCATTAAGAGCTACTATTATCCTAGTGAAAGGCGAGCCAAATGGAGAATGATTCCCATCCGTATCTTGCTACGATAATGGTCTTATTTGCTTAGTTCTGTCTTCCATAGAAGACTTTCGCTAATTGAATTTCGCATATAATAGTTTCGAGCGTAGCAATTTTATTTATCGTTGTACTGTGCATTAGCAGATTATACCATTTCTCTTATGTTTTGCTGGGAATCGAACCCTGGACTGCAAACACCAATTGGTAACGGTATCTCTGAATTTCACTCTCTCAGGAACCCCTCAAGGACGGCATCGGTACGTGGAACTGACCCGGGCAGGTGCGGAATTATGATAAAGCGCTAGTCGAGGGCCTCATCCACATACGGGGCCTCAATAACGCCTTGCCTAGAAATTCTCATTAACATAACTTTTATAGAGTCACAGGTTCTTTTCTGTTAATTCAAGATAGTGGGTTGCATTTACACGCTGATTAATTCTACCTAACATTTTTATTGTATTCATAAGGTAACTTGTGTCTTAATGATGTAAAGCATATCTATTACTTATTATAATCTATGGAAATATGTTCTGTCTAAATCAACTGTTCATATATTCTTTCCACAGCTAATGGTTATCTTTGAAAAATAAATATCAAATTAATACGTCCAGGCGTGACTTCGTGAAACTCAACACACATTTTTGATTAAGAATTACAGAGACATCCCACCAAGTATCGTTTGATATGTTTCGTTCAACACAAATCTTGAAAGGAAGAATATTTAGCAATTTCCACAGCGGATTTTTATAGTCTAGTTTCATCAACGGAGAAACCTGGACCCTGAAGATGTTCTGTGGATAAAATCTGCTGTGGGCATTACGAAGTATTCTTTCTTTTATGATTTGGCTATCCTATGAGCGTATTAGATAAAAATGGTCATTTTCTACCCTCGTGAGTCCTAATTGGGGTCTCGATCTGATTGATCTTTGCACCGTGGGCCTCTGATGGCTTAAATCCGCCCCTGGATCCAGTTAGCCGGCGTCGGTATCTTGCACCGACCCCTATCGCTCAGCTAATTTCGCGCTGTTGTGATTGTTAGCGGGTTATAATGTTTAATATTCCTCTATACGTTGTTGTAAGGTTTAAAGCATAACATCATACATCATTGCATTAAAATTGCAGATCAAGGCAATGCTAATGAACTTTTATGCTGAGTGAGTTAAAAATCTGCCATTTCAAAAAATTCCTGCCGTCCGTCGAGAAGGGAGAAATTGTAATGGAGTCGTACGCGAGTGGTTAAAGATGGTTACCTTGACGACGCCCGAACCCATCTTCATTTTGATTCCAAGGAGAATACCTCCCTCAACTTAGCTGACGTCTCTGGTTTCGTCATACCTGACCCACTTCATGTTGAAATGGACCAGAATATTCGCCGAAATTATGAAATTTGAGATACGAAAGTTAGAATTGGTCCCACGTCTAGTTTTACTAAGCGTCTCGCTTGACCTGAATTATTTCGATATGGATGCTCGGTCCGAGGTAATTTTTCATGCTACTCCAGTCCTCAGGCAAAATTCAGAGTTAGAATTTAGTTAAGAGATGATTAATCGGATGGAATCGGAAACATCGGAACTTTTTTTGGTATCGGGATCAGAGGCGCTCGACCTAATTTCCGATTGCAGAAACGATTATTTGGAATTTTTTGTGAAACGCATAAAACTTCTCAGTTATAATAATTCCATCATGCTTGATAGATGATAGTGCGAAGATTATATTATTTTCTGCCTAATTTCATGGCTAAAAATTGAAAATTACAACATTTTTCTGAATGTTGATTTCATTATTATAATCGATTAAATTTGACTTCGTACATTCAATTCTGAGCAAATCAATTCGAAATGTATGTAATATCAAACCAGCTACCAGTTACAAACGCGTCTAATTATTTTAGGATTACTCTTGACACCTGGGTAGGTATCCTTCGGAGGGCCAGATTAGCACAATGAAAGGGACATTTTAAAAGAAATAATGTCNGATGTATGTATTTTTATTTATAGAAATTAAGTGTTCGTTGCAAAATGTGAATAATGTAACTCAGGAGACTCCGATCTTAGGAGACCTCTGCGGTTAACAATCGGATAAAGGGGCCAACAGGTTGAATTATGTCAGAATACATAAACGTTTATTTAAATTAATTATTCTACTAAATTTTTTATCGATAAATATACTTGTCCTTTAAGTATCTGTTCTCCAAGCCAGCATCAACTAAAAAGAATGAATTTTAATAATTGCTTGGTATTGGGAATCGGTTAAAATTTTGATATAGTCACATCACTTTGAAAAATAACGTAATAATCATAGATACAATGGGAAAAATGTTTTCAACATTAAATTTTCACAACTACAATTTCTCTATCTTGAACCAACATAATTCAATCAAGAGAGGAAATGACCGGTAACTGGATAACATGACTCGCCTCAAGCTCCTCCCTAGATTAGATCACCGCCCTCGGGTAGGACTGTATTGCCATCTTTAGGAATCTCTTTTTTACGATATGTCGATGCATTGTTCTACGATTTGTACTGTTAATTGTAAATACAATATTTATACCGATTACCTTTTCTGGGTTAAATGGACATACGAACCGACCACAATGAAGTATTTCCGATATTGTTTCTAGTAACCAATTTATTGTCCGTGAAGTTTGGAAGGATTTTACGTATGCTCAGTAGCCATTTAAAAACCTCTGTAAATGAAATCGATTGAAGCTGCCTTTAATTTGTGGAATTCCACCCCTGAAAACAACCCCCTCTGCTACTACTAGATAGTCAACTTTCCACCCCCTCTATATATCCCCATCTTATGTTCCATTACCCACTCCAAATGTCTGATCATGTATATGTACTTAGCGCGCTTTGGAAAAACCTCACCTGAAGATGACTATTAAGGAGTCGAAACCAGTGGGGTGTTTTTAATAAATTCTGCGCAATTTTTACTGGGTGTCTTATTTTTCCAGCCTTCGTAAATAGCTAAGAATAAAAGTTAACGTTGCCGTAGACGAGTAAGCTCAACCACAGCTTCCTATCCTCCCGAGAGGGATGACGGAGCGATGGGATTTCCTCGCCCGTGCAGCAGGAAATGACGGGAGGAAAGGGGCGACAATTGGCCACTCCTTCCACGACGAGGACGTTTAAATGCGATACATCTGCGGTCTTTCTTTATTGTCCGAGTTATTGCGTCCGGAGACGCACTAATGACCCCTCGATTACACGGAGGCGTGGCGACGTGTCGATTACTCTGTTGTGACGAGGGATACGGAGGAAATCGTTTGGAGGGGGAAGACGCCCCTTTCTTAAGACTGCGTCACGCGCACCATTGGTAAAACGTCGCTTAAACGGAATTCATACTGCCCAACAGTTCCATAATAATTCTCGCAAACTTGATCGCTTATGCAAACTTGATTGAATATTAGTTTTGCTGAATGTTAACACGGTTTAACTGTATCCCGGTAGAAATCAACCTGGATACTAGGCACTAGTACCTAATACTAAGACATCTAGTACCTAATACTAAGACATCTAGTACCTAGAATGATATCTAGTACGTAGAAGAAACGGGTCGTGATACATTTATTCTGTGGAAATTATAAGTTTATTTTCTTCCAGGATACGGTACATTTCGATATGGCTGAATTGCCCATATCAGTATCAATTCTTTCTGGAATAACTTTGTGCTAGGTCTCCATTGCCGAAAAATCGACGCTTTGCGTCATCGTCAGACGTCGTAACCATGGTCTCTTAGTAAAGCATTTTGTAAAAGTTCCATCTTTTCATTCTTTGCTCATATCAGATTGACGTTATAACTGCTAATGAATTTGGAAGGTTTAATAGAGCAAAAGTATATCAGCCCACTCGGCAATTAATCTGAGGTCCTCTTCAAAGGGTGAGCATAGGCCCTACCTCTGGGTCTCTTCTTAAGAGCAGCCTCGTTAAAAGCAGTTCTTCAATGAAGATTTTGCTTAAGAACATAATTTTAAATTAGAAATTAAATAAAATTTAGACATAATTAAGATATCTGTAAATCTGTGAATTATTTCGTTAATTAATTGAGATCAGGGGTGCCTCCAGAATTTTCTCTTGCTGGGGGGCTGAACTTAATTTATCACGAGCCTCCTAACCTGTATTGTATCCGGTAATCTCCCATTTACGTCTTAATGCGAAGTAAAGAAATGTCTTAAGCGACCAAACATTTATTGATAAGTCCCTCAAGAATTTGGTTCCGAAGAAATACTTCTAGAAACTTTGCTGGATTTAAATCCATTTAACTGCTCAGTATTTAGTTTTCCCCCAAAATGTCTTACGATTAAATTTTCTTTGGTATTTATTCCGAAGTGTATCATTACAAAATAGGTACTCGTATCCTTTAAGTTTTACTATTACATTTTTTTATGGGGCTCTCCATTTAGTCTTCCTGTGTCGGGCCGCTGATAATTGAGGAAGTGATGTATTGTTGTGCAGTGGGTGTTTAAGTGGATTGTTAAATGTACATGCTGTTGTAGATTTGATGTATCTGTTGTAGAATAATATAGTTGTAAATCATAGGTGCTTAAATTGTGATTTTTTTAATAACACAGTGAATAATTGTAACATGTAAGTCATAGTTTTTTAACTGTAAACGTGAAATCATATTCAACTATTATGTAAATCGTAGTTGTTTAAATTTTCAATTAATAAGTTCTGTAAAATGTTGTAGTTAGTGGACGGGGTGACTATTCACGGATGTATGTATTTTTATTTATAGAAATTAAGTGTTCGTTGCAAAATGTGAATAATGTAACTCAGGAGACTCCGATCTTAGGAGACCTCTGCGGTTAACAATCGGATAAAGGGGCCAACAGGTTGAATTATGTCAGAATACATAAACGTTTATTTAATGAATGTCAGCGTTGAAGTATTTTAATGCTTTGCCCTTTTTTATTTATAGCATTGACATCTTATCGCGAGTTAAATGTACAGAATTTGTTTATCTAAAATATTTTTGCATTTCGCTGTTTACAGTTAAAGAGATGGAGTATGAAAAGAAGCTGTCAGGGTGTTGCATTGTTCTTAAAATGTATACAATAATTTAACTAAGAAAAACTTAATCACGAATCTCCTAACATGTAACGTTCTTGCGACTTCCAATGACACTCAAATACCAATTCCTAAGAAACATCTCGGTACAGAATTCATTTACACAGGCTAAGATAGACCCCAAAAACTGCTCAGAGTACTTCATAATTGGCTTATCCATGAATTGCAAAAACCGCTAGAAGCCTTGTTTTGATAAATAATACCTAATCGTCTTCTAAATCTTAGATAAGCCCTGACCTAAAAGTAGGTTAACTTCCATGAAAGGAAGACAGTCAAAAGGCTATATAAAAATACGTATGACGGCGCGAGAAGGAGATAATTTCCGTTATAAAAAACAGTAGCGTCGAACCCATGCAACTTTACAATTGTTCGCGCGATGAAATGATCGATTCGATGATTTTTCTCTCAGTCGAGACGTGGCTAGCTATAAACCGATCGCTCACATGTTTTAAGTCCTGCACGTCACCATTCGTGCAAAGAAAAACTTGGTAAGGAACTGCCAACGCGAGTGATATCAGCCGTTGAATACAAACAAGAGCGTGCGAATCGGTGGTATTACATGACGCATGTGAATCTATTGACAACCTTGAATAAAAGGAATGTTTTTGCAGATGAAACAGTACCGCCTTGGTATATAAGAACACTTGGAAATAATTTACATAATATATTAAATGAAAAGGACTCTGCACGATTAGATATGCTCCATTCAGCAGTGCTTTAAAGCGTGTTTCACCCACGGCACACTTGTATTAACTCAAACTTTACGGCACACTGAACCATACGTCTGTTACTTTCTGTTTACAGTTAAGGAGTCGGGGCATAAAAAGAGTATTTGATGAAGATTATTCAGTATTTCCAGTTAGTGAAATACATGCAGGCATTACTGGACCAAAAGTTTGTCACCAGAGTCGGCAGTAGACACGGGCGAGGCAGGCGGTTGCCCAGGTTTGGCGTCAGTCCAATATTTGAGAATTGATAATACGTCTTGGGTAATTTTTGAGAATACATCTGGGGTAATTTTTGAGAATACATCTGGGTATAATTTTTGAGAATACATCTTGGGTAATTTTTTAGAATACATCTGGGGTAATTTTTAATCGATAAGCAAATTATGAAGTACTCTGAGTGATTTTTGTGGTTTATCCGCCATGTACATGAACTCTACATCGAGATTTTTCTGGGGAATTCGCATTTGAGTGTTAAGGGAAGTGTTTAAGCAACCACAAGAACGTGACATGTTAGGAGATTCGTGATAAAGTTTTTCTTAATTAATTCATAATATAAATATTAAGAACAATGTGATCGCAACAGGTACTAACTCCCGGTTTTTTGTATTAAAGAAGTCATTTCCTTAAATTATTTTATACAGTTTTATATTTATACAGTATAATAATCTGAGCAGTAACAATGATATTAACTCAATAAATATTATGTTCTGATCGATTCAATGGTTTGCCAAAGATTTTCCTCCCGAAAATATACCGAGTCCTGAAATAATGGATATTTTACGAGTGGTGTTAATGGAGTAATAATGGAGTTTACGAAGGTGATAAGTTTACACGACAAGCCGTGTTGAATTATTGTATGAAATTTTTGTATTGACCAAGTAATCGCCCGGAATTTGTACTGAATTTATCTAAATGTCCTCTCAATATTTCTCTTAAACGGCTAATAATCAGAGCTATTGCATCAGGTATAAACGTAGCTGTTTACGTCCTTGAGAGAAACGGGAGTTTAAGGGGATTTTTTCTCTTATTTTGAGGGAAATAATGAAAAAAACGCGTTGGATTTTGCAACTTAGAAATGTCTCAGTTAGAGTCGTCTTTGTTGAAATCCAGTGTGTTCAATACGACATGATTTTTACGGATGATTACTATCTTGTTTTCAAAAGTACGTTTTAAAACCTAATTTATTCTATTTTTCAGCGATAACGAGCATTTGAAAACGTTTATCAGCTACATAAAGCTTCCTTCGCTAGAAGAGAAAGATTCCTATCACACCAGCGAAAGTGAAGTAAGTTTATAATTATTATAATTTATTATTTTATTAATTGTGGAACAATTGTATGGTCTCATAGATTCCATCATCGAAGTGCTTTTTCTCTCGGTAGTTTGGCTCTCGTGAGATTCTATTCCAATGTTCGACGTACCTTCCACATAAAAGTCTCATATTCCATTGCATAGCATAATTTTCTTTCATGAAGAAATAAAAATCCTTAGGTAAATTTCTTATTTACTGTAATGTACTTTTCTTTTCTACTATCTTCTTAAATTAATAACTGTATGGAATAAATGATAAGTTAGACGAAAGAGGAGACTTTGAGTTTCAATCTCATCCAAATATTATTATTATTAGTATAAGTATTATTATTTAATTATACATTATAATTTAACCAGTTTCCTGGTGATTACGCACGGCGATGTAACAATAATAATTTTACATAATTAATAATTTTTTAATAATTTTATTAT
>KZ308137.1:1684791-1711803 GCA_000376725.2 Ladona fulva | reverse complement strand
ATTATTTAAATAATAATAAATGATTATTAATCATTTAAATTTTTTTTATTATTAATGTTACATGTTTGTTCGAAATTTTATAGGACACTGATTAAAGTGGGATTTACCATAGGATTTTCATTTCATTATATCATGAAGGAATTCCACAAACATACACTTGAGACATTGTCTAATTTCCTTTTTTTTACGAACAATTTTTTGTCCATCCATAATTTCATATTCGGCCTTTCTACTGTTTCTTCCTGTCCATCCATCCTATTTCACTGGAAGAATTCAACGATCATCTGGATACGTTAACCGAAATTCACCACCGTATTACTCCCATATCTACCAATTTTTATTAGCTTCCTGTTCTTCTCTATATTTTTCGCTTTTCTATCGTATCAGTTCATTTGACTCGTCCTTCCTGCAGTAAACCATGCACTCAAAACTGAAGCCAAACCGGTACCGAGTTTAAGTATTTTGGCGCCCCAAGCGGGGAAACTTATTGACGACTTCGTCTGTAAAAATTTTCTTACCAATCAATTAAATGTTTAACAAATAAAGGGCTGTCCAATGTTCTGGAAATCGAGTTTATTCGAAGAAGATTTATAATCAGATCACAAAATTGAGCTATATTAGTATTATGAGCTATTGATAATAAAGAATGAACTTCTTAAGGAAAAGATAACAGCTGCCCTTTTTTAAAAAAAGCTTTGAGAAAAATCTGCTAAGATTCTGATTCGAAAGCATTATGATCCTGGCTAATTCATTTTTTCCGGTTCCTTTCTCAACCCATTTTTTAGACCGGTATTTTCATCGGGCTTAAACTGTCTGTTCTTTACATGATTAATCTGAAACCATGCCTGATTTTTGTCAGCTGCAGAGCGTATTTGATTATGAATATAGATCTTCGTCCCCAAAAATTTGTCTCCCCAAGCCATTCATGGTTTGTACTGTCGGACTTTATCCGAAGTTCTCCGGAGGAAAAAGTGTTAGAGCCAGGAATGAGGTCACTGGATAAAGGTTAAAAACCGAATTACCTGAACAGGTTCCCCGGGGATAATTGTATTTCGTAGAGAGGTAATTCCCTGAATTCAACAATGCCTACATCGACTAACTCTTTTTCCCATGCTTTTTATCGGCTCACAACCGTGCGGATTCCTTGCGTATCCTTAGTTTTTCTCCCTCAATCTCTCATTCACGTTATCTTTCGATTAATCCTTTTTCCCTCGCTTTTTTCCTCCAAATTCCAATTTCAGATTCCACTTCTGTGAAAAGATTTCCATCCTTCGTGTTCACTCTTCCTATGTAGCTAATAATCAGAATTTAAAATTTTATATTTCTATATATGTATTCTATTTACTGGTATATTTAAAATTATACTTATTCATTCCTTACTCCCGTTTCATAAACATTTCATCATAAGAGTTCAACCTTTCGGTAGGTTCATGCACCATTATAATCCCTATTCAGTGCCTTACCTTTCGCTTCCTGGTAATTACTGCACCCTTTACGCCATCGTCTTTTGTAACTTCTTTTATCTTTGTCTTCCTCAATCATTCATCGTCTCCTTTTTGTAAATATTGAACTCTAGAGTTTCCCCCGATTCATTAACCGTCTCATTATCATGTGGTTATTGATCAACTCTCTTATTGTTATTGCACTTTATTGTCTTGATATCACCTGCTTGTCTTATTTTTTCAAATTCCTTCCCTCTATCTCTCAGTAGTCTCTCGTTGATTTAGGATAACTGATAACTTATTCATGGCTATCAAAATGTGAGCTTAAAATAATTTCGGCCTCAAAACTCTTCAACTAATGACCTTGGTCACATGATTAGTAATCCGAATCTTCTCAGCTCTATCAGCAGTTCTTATTTAAAGGAACTCTGGCGTCATAAAAGGATGTCCAAAGTTCCGTAACCTTGGCATTGGCATTAGTGACGTAGGTTTCGTATCGGGAACTCAGTATTCTTTGTACGTCCATGGTTGAAATCTTCGTGTTTCGGACGTGGAATAATCTATAATACTACGAGTACATCCCTTCTTACATTAGCATTATGAAGGTTCTATTATTGATGAGAATTTGGATATCCTTTCACAATAATCTCCCATTTCTTGCGAGCAAATATTATATAGCTATCAATCAGTGCATACTATTATTTGCTCGTTGTTCTATTTTTACCCAGCAATTACTGTGAATAAGCCAGAATTTCATTCTTTGGCCTCAAAAACATTCGATTTTAAGCTGTGGATTGATAGTTTTATATCACATTGAAATCATTGAAAAAGATGATTCGCTACTGTTCTTCTCCGTGTCAGCAGTTTCCTACTTAACTCTGCCCTAATCATGTACCATAAATTGAACCAACGACTTATCTCATACGTATGATAAACTAAAACGCCTGAATTTTTCCTCTCGGCGCAATCTAAATTATGCTTGCATGAGAAGCTTTCCTTCGGGAATATGCCCATTCCTCTTTTCTATCGGTTATTCCTGAAGGAAACAAATTACCCGTTGAAGAATCAATCAGACATACCCATCTGTCATATGGTATCCTCTCTTTCTTTCTTATAGTTGTACGAAATTCCGAACCCAGATGACATTTCCGAATCAACGGCGGAAAGCTGGGAGCCGTCGAAGAATCATTGGAGTCCATCCATAGAGCCGTACGAAGAGAAGTATTGTTCGGCAGAATACGAGTCCATAAAGGAGACAAACGGAGTTGAGTATTACCTGCACCCAAGCGCCGTCGATACCTCGCCCAAGCCTCCCTTGGAAACGACCAAGCATCAACTGAGGGAGCTTCCAGAAGCTCCAACACCTCCGGTAAAGCCTAAAGGTAATTCAGCATCAGCTTCCTGGAATAGTGACTGCTCTCTAATCGGCAGAAAAATTTTACTTTGGTTTTTAATTATAACCATTTGGAGCTGAACCTTCTGGCAGTTAGCAAGTTGATACAACCGCTTCGCAGCGCAGCTGCAGGGGTTCCGGAGTTACTTTTCGAAAACGGGAAGAGCTATGAACGCTTCAAACTGTTATAAGGATTGTTAAAATTAATGGTATCCAGCGATACTTGTTGGAATGGCATAGTTTAAATATTTAATACAAAACTTGTAAAAAACCACAACATTATACTATTTAATTAATTATATTAATTTCGTGGGTTTGTACAAGTTTTATATTAAATATTTGAAAATATTTTAAGGATTGTTAAGTTCATTGTACGTAACAGTAACGAGATACTTAATTAATTTTAACTTTTGAAGTGTTTTGATACACAATGTTTGACTCAATTGTGTGATTGAAAGAAAATTACGACTAACAAGTTATTGTGGCAATTAATGATAATTATTATTATTTATGCCCTGTGCCAGAAAGCCACCCAAGGACAGAATCAAAACATATAAAAAAATCCGTATACAATGTCGCAGTAAAACAAAAATAATAATTAATAATATGATACAGTTTAGAATAATATAATATATATACAATATACAATTGTATTACAGTGTCTGAAGGTACGAGAAAAATAAATATTTAAATCGTTGTAAACTCCTTATACTATTTGGTAGGGAATTCCAAAGATTAATTGCAGAGACAATAAAAGATCTTTGGAACGCGGTAGTTTTGAATGCATTTTTATTAATAAAGTGATTTTTTGGCAGCAATCGATGCACGGTTGTATATTTGGTTGTTTAAGGAGCAAGTCAATAACTAAGAAAGAAACTTTGAGACGTATGGAGCTAAACAAATCAAAAATTGCCGCTCAAAAGGTGAAAATTCTAATCTAAAGAGAAAATCCATATAAGATAGGGACAACGTCCACTCAGGGTGGCAATCTCTGTTGTCAACTGGCAAATCTCTGTGCAGAAGTCAGAAACGACTTCCATCGAAATGCACTTCCAAAGTTGTTGTGAACTGAGTAGAAGACTCTCCCGCTATAGATTCTTGTGGGAGGTAAGTCTTGGCTGGATGGGGAGTGTTTCTTATATAGATACTTTAAAACAGTCATCTGAAAATCTCCTACGTTTTCCAAAGGTTTTTTTTATTAATTGAAATCCATTTCAGTAGTGATAATTATTATAATGCAAGTATCATTACTATAATTGTTAACACTAAACAAATAGATTTTTTAATGGGTAGCAAATGTACTCTAATTATCGGCGATCATTATCGGTTGCGATCGATTAATTCATAGAACTTTTGAAGTGAAAACTTCCTAATACGCACCATATTTATTATTGCATAAATATCCACCAAACATCAAATATCACCTCTTAAGAAAACTTAACTTGGAATACATCAGTACAGCAATCAACCCCCACAAATTGTTGTGTAATAAATTAATTTATCCGACGACACACACAAACATTTACAGGACAAGTTGTTGTCAGGTGTAGTTACAATTGTACTATGACCAATAATTACAAATCTACTTAACATTTAATCACAATTACGACATTTAAACACAATTTTACGTTTTATAACCATTCTTCATTACTTAGCGAATACAAATATACATTACAATTAAAATGCAGAACGTTTTATAACAATTACAAGACATTACGTTTTATTATAATCACAATATATTTTACGTGATATTTTATGTTATAATCAAATTAAGCATGTTTTTCATTAACAAGCTCATCCACACTGTAATATGTTTTTGTCAGTGGATATAGTTTAAATTTTTTACCAAAATTTATTATTATATGTTTAATAGGGCGAGGTAATTTGTTTTAAACTTTTAGTGCCATCATCTCAAAGCTTCTCCCAGTTAAGTCTATGTTATGGGGTTCTCAAGTTACCTCCTCTTGTTAGGTGAACACGTAGTTCCTCCTATTTCATGTACCTGTCCACATTCTGATGAATGTCGACATCAGATGCTTAAATATAATAATAATAATAAAGCGTCTTTATTTACGGGCGAGATTGAGACTAATTAGTCTCTTCTTACATCTAACCCTTAATATATGCTAATAAATATATGCTGTGGGCATAGTTAATCTTCCCTATTCTCTCTTTCCTGCGAACTTAACCGTGGGTTTCATATAATAACCATATAACTGCCTTTTCTGTGAAACATCGTCCACTAGGGTATCTGAGCCTCATAAAAACGGACGACATGCTTTCCCCAATCTGGGCAACCACCCGGCTCGCCCAGGTCTCAGGACGTCCCTGGCCTGACTGCAAAATCCCTTAAGATTCCTATTCTGGCTGAAAATTTATAAATTTTCATTCTGTCCTGACTTAGATTTCCACGATTCGGGAGAGTGGGTTAGAAATTAAGGAGTCAATGGGAGTGATAAAAAGTTTTAAATTGGTAGAGGTGGAAGAATTAGACCGTTGAAGCCGGTGAAGTCATGTTCATTTTGAGCTACATTATCACGGTTCGTCTAATTCGTCTAATTTCCGAGCGATTTTGCATATCTCTCGGTGCCCTTGAGTTTACGGATGTATAATTACAGTGTTAAAATGTTCCTTGATTTGTCACTGAAAGTTTCGGAAATTTTGCATGCGGACTGCCTATGAATCTTTCGATCGAATGTAGAGGAAGTTGGTTGAAACTTTCGTCCTGAAATATTATGTTTCAGTAGTATAGGTTCTCTCTTGGCCCCCCAAGTGGGTAAGGCGATCGCCTTCAGTGAAAGCTCGATTCCCTGCTTATGTGCGAAATGACTGTTTTCGAAGCACTTTCAAAATTACTACGACTACTACAGGATTCTCTCTTTCCCATGATTCAAACTTAAGTTACCGAAATCAGTGGTTCTCTACCTTTTAAACTTCCATAACATCATTTAATATTGATCCCTACCCCTTCTTCTTTACTGATGTTTTCTGTTGGCACTACTGTTTCATAACCTTCCTTCGATAACAGCATTGGAATGGATGTATCGTAGTTCTTTTATTCATTATGACGTCCAATTGAATTAACGTTGAATAACGCTAACCATTAAAAGTTCCCAAAGTAGCCTCTATTAGTGAATGTAATTTAACATCACCGTGGTAAGCTACGGACGTAAATTTGTTGACTAATACTAATTATAATTTGTTGGCTGAATGAATGTAAGGAAATTCCTGTACATATCTAAAACGCGAGATACTCTCAGTTTGAAGATTCTGCTACAGTGGATTCACTTGCTGACAGTGAATTTGTATTCATGCGATGGAAAAATTATGATAAAATACTATCGTTGATCATCTTCGAAAAAGTGTCCAAAACCAACCTTCTATATGAACGAATCGACAAATTCTTAAGGCGAGGTTAAGCCTCTCTTCCACCTAATCTCAATTTTCAATACATAAGTTAAATTTAATATTTTATCTTAAAAGAAAAAATGCAACAACAACAACAAAAGAAATTGGTTAGTGGGGAAAAATCTCTTCAACTAAAGGTTGAAGAGAAGAAAAACCCCACTGTGTAGGACAACACCCTCAGAGAAGGGAGGGTGAAAAAATACTGCGAAAACACCAAGTACATAATGTAAAAAGAAGACAAATTAGTGTAAATAAAATAATACAAAAATCTATGAAAACCTTTAGTAAACGTAATACAAGTAAATAATAATGATAAACATACACTTTATATTATTATTAAAATCAGTGACACAGTTCATGAATACACATTAAGTTAACATGTAGTTTACATACATCTCGTATAGAGCCAAATTAGATGCTCAAATCTGAACTTAATGTAGGTAATTATTTCGTATGTGTAGTCGATAAATAATAATAATAAATGCCTTTATTTGGGCGAGATTGAGACTAAAAGTATCCATCTAACCCATCTAACAAATAACGTATGTAGTCAAGATAAATAAGTACAATATATGTCATATGTGTAGCCAAGATAAATATGTACAATACAATTGTAACTTTTATTAAGATTACCCAAACTCCGGTCCATCTGGGAACTCTATTCGGTCCGCAAAACAGTTGAAAAAACATTTCATTGAGTGATTGAGTGAGCCTTCCAATTCTTCTTTTTCGTTTCTGCAAGGTAATTCTGAAAAAGGTGAAAATGAACTAATGAACTATACCGACTAAAATTAAATGAAATTGGACAGGCCATTGGATCGGGCTTGTTTTGGTTGCATGAATTGATTTTATCTATCCTTTTATAGTAATTCATTTTTGGCCGTCGATGTAATTTCGGCATCGTATGTTTGTACGACCCGGAAAAATAAAAATATGCCTCGCAATCTCCAGGGTTGCGAGGCATATTTTTATTTTTCAACATGAAGAGTTCAAGCGTGGTCGGCCAGTATTAATTCCAAGAAAATATTATAATCGTAATTTTGAAAAAGTGGGTGATTTTTCTATTAGCATACCTATTTATCATTCATTCTCTTGAAATTAAGCTACACGGACTATTGTATAGTTTATAGAATTTCGATTTATTTAGCGATCATTTACGATATTTCTTATAGGCTTCTGGCGTTCATTTCCAAGATTTCTAAATCGTCTGGTTCGCCATTCTGCTTTATCCCGTTGCATGGAAAGAAGCTTATTACAGTTAAACCTGTCTATAATGACCACCTATGTGACCATCCAAAATAGGTCACATTAGGCAGGTGGTCACTACAGCAGGAATAGGTTATAGTTTCCTTGTTTAATGGAATTATAAAATACTCTAAAACTAATTTGTTTGCAAAAACTTTAAGTATATTATAATATAAAAACGTGGTAAAGGAGGAACACATTAAAAATTGGCATAAAAATGAAGGAGACGACCTGATAGATCGGTTTTCTTTAAGGAGATTTCATCTTTTTAACACTGATATATAACTTATCAGGAAAAGGAACATGGCTGTGATATGACAAATTCGAGAAAGGCTCCAAAAAGCCGTTGTTTGGCGTTTTGGAGCTTTTCTCGAACTTTAATGTACATAAAACTGTCTAATGCTGTTTGAATTTTGCATATTTTAGCATCTTTATAAAAAATCAACTTTTATCTGCAAGTTTTAGAAAAAATATTTTAATTTTTTACTTTCAATCTTAACGTGAATTGAAAACTTTAGGAGATTAAGTTCTTTAAGAAAATAAAAAATGTTAAAACGAATGGTATCAAGCTATATTTGGTCGAATTTCATGATCATTTGTACTATTTGTACTTATAGTTTTCTCATTGACTATTGAATAAAGAATGTTAGACGTTTTGTTGCATGCTGTTCGCTATGAAGGAGGTCTTTTTCGTTGATAATTCTCCACATAGGTGGTCACTGTAGAGAGGTGGTCACTGTATGCAAAAACTATATATCTCAACTTTGGGAACGATAAAAACTGGTTACATTGAGCAGGAGGTCACTATAGGGATGTGGCACATAGAGTTCTGCTCTATTTAATAGTTAGTATCTGAAATGTTCTCTGAAATTTCGATTTTGGTCGTTTATAAATATGGAACCCTCAAAACATGTTCTGCCTAGGTAGGACTCACAATCCTGTGTAATGTTAAAATGGGAAAGTTTTGCCAAAATTAGGTTAACTCTAAAATATTGACGACGACAACAGCTAGGAAGCGTCGCGACGGTGGAAGTTTCGTCGCCGTATTCGACTGTGCATGCCTTTGGCTTGTTGAATACAAACCACTCCTCAAGGTTGCATTCCTCTAATTTTACGTGCTTCTCTCTTGCAGGACTTACGTCGAACGCTAGTGTGATTTTGCCACCATCGACGGTTCCTCCACCTCGCCCTTTGGAGTCCAAGGTGAGCTATTGACTCGACCGCTTCACACGTTATTCTAGATCTGCACGTGGCTATTCAGTTTACGATGACATTACGTAAAAAGATCTAAAGCTCAAAAATAATTGAAGAGTTAGCGGTATCAGCATAATTTCTCCATTTTTCCATTCACAGCTAAAGGTTTGGCTGGCACAGGAGGAAAAAATTCTTTTTTTACCTCAATCTTGTTTTGTACTAAGCTCTTACCATCCTCCTTGCCTAAGATTGGTGAATTTTTTCCGTTATCAATAATTGTACGATATCAACTTTCGCAGAACGCTATTCAACTTTCATTTCGCGCACGCGCTGTCGTATTTTCTTACGAATATTGACGTCCGTTATTTCTGCCGATCGCGATGCGAATATCTCTGCGCGCATGCGCCCTTCGCCAAAACGCACGCGCAGCTTCAGCGTTTTGTTTGAGTCATGGAGCGAAAATAATTTTGCTGCGACGAAATATCCCAAAAGCAAATCTCACGTTGGAATTTGTGGAGAAGCAGCCCAGTAGGAAATAAACCGCATTTTCTACGATTATTGAAATCTGTACTAATCCATTGTAATGAAAGAAAGACCGTTTCGTACACTCCCACAGCAATTTTATTTATGGCAACATGTTTCGCTAGTGTCCTAGCATCATCAGGCAAAACATTTTTCCACATTTTCAAATATATAGGAAACCAAAAAAAGGGGGGAAGGGTAAAAGGATGGTCTTTTTCAAGAAGGAAAGAGTTTATATGGAAGGGAAAGAAGGGGCGAGGGATTGGTATAAACGTGCTCATTTGTAAGGGTTTTATTTCTTGAACAGCACACTATTTCCATTTCCTCTAGGAGGTCCAAGCGACGGCCATTACGCTCCCGATGAAGGCATTTCGGGGTGAAGGTCCTATTGTGTCCTTCTTCTTTCCCTTCCAAGTAAACTCTTTCCTTCTTGAAAAAAACCATCCTTTTACCCTTTCCCCCCCTTTTTTTTTTGGTTTCCTATATATTTGAAAATGTGAAAAAAATTTTTGCCTGATGATGCTAGGACACTAGCGAAACATGTTGCCATAAATAAAATTGCTGTGGAAGTGTACGTAACGGTCTTTCTTTCATTGTAATGGCCTTACACGAGGTAACGCCTTCTCATATTGAGTTTAATCCATCGTAGTTGGCATGAAATTAATGCTCGATCCTCTGTGGGCAATGACCGAGATACTTATGTGATTTTGGATTTTTGTACTTAATGAAGCAGATATTGTTCTTCTGCAGTTCTCAGCCTTTTGGTTAGTTGCTCTCGTCAGCATTCTCAATGCTTTTTCCTTTCATTTCTACGAATATTTTACATGCCATGCCCTTTGTGGTCTGTTTCAGATATGTTAGTGTTGGTGTTGTTTCGAATCGTTTTCACCCATTGAATCCTTTTTTGCTTGTTTTCACGACATTTTCCCTTTTATCGTTTAAATTTGACCGATGGTTATGTCTCTTCGTTTCTATTGCTATTTCCAAAGTTTGCTCGCCCTAATATTTTTTAACCTTCCTAGTTTACCACTCTATCTCACAAGCTAAAGCTCTTCTATTTTAGACTCTACTGATTCGGCCTAGACTTTGTGGTAGTTCTCCATTATAAAGAATAAGGAAAAGAACACTTCTACCGTTACCACAATAATGTTTACAATACGACCTAGGTATCGACCCTTCGAAACATGACTACCACATTATGGTGATCTAAAGGGTCGAAATCCATGGTCGTATTGTAGACATTATTGTGGTAACGGTAGAAGTGTCCTTTCCCTTCTATTTTCTCGTCTATTTTCTTCAAGATACGCTCCTAAAGGGACTATTTTTCATTCAATAACATCCGTTACCTACTCCCACATACACTCCATACTAAACTCCGAAGCATTTTAATCGGTACTTATTGTTAATTTACGTTGGCAGGTTATATATTTTTTATTGGCGTCCATGTGTGGCTTCCTTGACGTAGCCAGCATTTCCAACCCTACCTGTGTCTTTATATTGTGTTCTGTTTTCTTGATTCCTTGCTCTTGCTAACACAAGTACTTACATTCCAGTTCTTCCTCCATCTTTTTCCCATTCCGATGGATTTATTAACCACCTTTGTTCCTGCCACATATCGTGACATCATTTGTCCCTTTATGAAACAGACAGTACGATTATTTTATAGGTTTGGTTTCAATCTTGCTCTGATAAAATGTTGTTTTCGCTTACAAAATGCTGGAAACGAAAGGAAAATCGCAGGGTGACCGAGAAATGTGCGCCGCGCGGAATGTCGCCGTTTTTTTGTGGTCACCGGACTCTTAGACACGCGCTACCTCACAAAGACAGAAAGGACGTGATCGATCAATTCTATCGATCGCTCTTTCTGAAAATGAACCTAATGAACATTTTCTGTTATTATTTGTGAAAAGCCTAAGATTCTATGAAAATTTCCAATCCGCAAATTACAATGAGTACGATGTTAATTCTTATTCATGTCTTATGACGCACACAAGAATTTTTCTTTTGTAATAGTATGTCTCGTGAGAACCAATACTCATCACTAAAAGAAATCCCCGTATAGAAACTATCGGAGATCGATGTCTAAAACTAGCTTACGATTATTGCTGTTTGCACTTATACCGGAAATTTCCCTATGGAGCCAATCTAGAGAATTGTCCGTTACGTAACAATCAATCGATTGGATTTTGACCGCACAAAAGTAATTGCGTCACACCCTCTGAGATATCTTTGTCATCCTAGTAAGTGCCTGGATAAGATGTGCGGTTATAATATGATTATGAATTCAAATTCATTAACAAAATGGCGAGACATTGAGTAGTTAATAGTGCCTTAATAGACGTGTATACTAGGCTTTTTGTCACATTCTAACTAGGCATACAATATTGGATGAGTTATTATATAAAGTCCGTTTCAATATAGTAGGTATCCAGTAAATTCAAGGTAACCCATTTACCTGATCTTATTGATGTTGAGTATATGTTTCGTGAATTTCAAATGTAATCTGGCCTTTGTGATTAGTTTTCTATCCAAGATTCACGTGTGCCACAATCTTATTAATTTTGGGTCCACATAATCATTATTACATCCTACTTTATAATTTGTTGTTGGGTATCCATGTCTAATGCTCTCAACTGCCGAAATGTAGGTATTTATTTCCTCTCATAAAACGTATTGTAGTTGTATTTTTAAGTAGTTAATAAAGTACGGGATTCGGTGGTCGCGCTGTTTACAAAGATATAAAGCAATACGCTCGATTTTATGGAAAGATATTCTAAAATAATAACTAATCCCAAGGTTTCGGCCGCCAAAGAAATTAAAGATGATGAGAAAATGCTCTCGTCCTCCGATGATCATCTCCCGTCTTGGAGATTAAAGAACAAAATTTACGATGTTTTTCCGGTTTACGGAAGCTCTGTCGAACATTTCTTAAAAATTCATATCATTAAAAGATGATATTTTGGTCGTAAAATGTTTAACATACGGTGTTAATAAGAAGTGTTTATCCAGCTGAAATATTAATCGTCTTTCATCGCATAATTATATGCTGTTGCAGACCTTAAACGTGATTAATACCGGTCATTTTCTGTAACTGCGTTGTTATTCGATGATTAATTTCTCTCTCTATCTACAGCCTGTGCAAGTCGACGACAGTGAGGGCGACAGCTTCGACGCAAAATCAGGCCGAGTGGAGTACGTGTTGAAGAAAGTGATAAGCGGTCCTCCTGTAGTTCCTGGGGCTCTTCCCAAAAAAGGTACCTCGAACTTTCAAAATTTACATCTTTCTTTATTGCAGATTTTGTGTTTACCCCTATATCTCTCAAGAGTTCCACCTTCTACATCTACATTAATACCCTGCAGGGCGCCTTTTGGCCTGTGGCAGGAGCAGCTTTGGGTCAATAAGAGTAATAAAAAGGCAATCCAAGGCAATCTCTTTCAGTTTTACCCGTATTTAAGTCAGTGTAACGAATAAGACTAGTCGATTCAGTTTTCAAGAGAGAATCATTCCTGAGGTTATGAGTTTTAGTTTTTACGATGAAGAAATTTAAGATTGGCCCTTTCTTGGTTACGCAGAAAATTTGTCTTTGAAAACGAGCGTTGCATTCATCAGTTTGAAAAAGTATAGCGCAAGTACCCAATGCTCTGTTGAGAAAAGCTACGATAAACTTTGAGCGTTACTAATATGCCTCTTGATGTAGGATGGGAACCATTCAAATAAATGCAAATAATATTAAAACTTCGGTTTAGTTTGATTGGATAATCCAGAAATGATGTTCTCGGATACATTTGTATGTATTACGCGTCCGGAAAAATCATGGATAGAAGTCAAGACTTGTTCAGTGTGTCCGAAAATTTGCTGCGTTTCGCTGTGAAACAGAATATACTGCTGTACAATAAGTACAATAATATTTCATTTTACACTCAGTATTCTTTCTAATAATACACTCCCTTTGAAAACAAATTCAGGCGTTAATTTGAATCTCCTCTAAATATAACGTGAGATTCTAGCTAATTCCTCTGTGAATGAGGAAATGTCTGAAAAATCCTTATTGGTGGAGGAACTGGAAGAATAGTGTTTGAAGGAAATTCCTATTTGCTTCATATAACATTTTTCTGAGAAAAAAATTGTAGGAAGCCGATGGCTGAATTCTGTTGAAAATATATTCCCTCTCATCTATTCAATTATTTTTTTTGCTGCTTCTGAGAAGAAGAGAGCTAATACCGATGCTTTTCGTTCTATTTATACAATGTTGGAGTATTTTTTACGTTCAATAGATAATTGAGAATTTCTTTTAACCGATGGAAAGGAAGGCAAATTATTTGCCTTTACTGTGATAATGTTGAATATGTGAAAAGATTGATGAAAATAATTAGTTTTCGGGGGGCGTATAACAGTAGGTTATAACTGTCCTTTGATTTTGCTCCAGATTTATTCCCTAGTTTGTTAATGGCTTTTACTCTCAAAAACCTGTTGAAATCAGCTGCCAATCCTTCAACGTCAGCTTCTAACTCAGTCAATAAGATGACAGATACTCATAGGTACTTATAATTACATTTATTGGATCCCCTTATATTATAGTAACGGCCTTTTTTGTCGAAAATCTGTTGAAATTAGTTGTCAAACATTCAATGTCAACTAATTCAGTGTATGGGATGACGGATACTCTAAAATACATTGAGAGAATGTTTAATTTAAAATAGTTCACTGTTATTGGATTAGTTTTAGTATTGTTAAAAGTTCTTCGACAGCTGAGGTCATTCCGCACATATAAACTCCCACCGGGAATCAAACCCGGCTCCGCTTTCACTAAAGGCGCACCCGGTACCCACTTGGCTATTCAGGACGGCTATCGTTGGATTGAAATTGCTAAAGAATTAATGTACAGTTGAAAACCTATTAAACCTTCCATAGATAACGACCACCGGTTTTTAATTATCTGCCAAACGTTATGTTTTGGTGTTTTTTGTTGCCTGATGAGCCCTCATTTCCAAAGCTGCATCTATGTTTCCTTAGTTTGTCCTTTGTTGTTTGTAAAAAGATATAATCTCCTTAGAATACATTCCTCGTTTTCTGTTTGTATCTCTATCAAGCGTAGTCGAGAATTTAATCATGCTGCTCTAGGATTTAGCAAGTAAATCTAGACCTCCTAATCTCGCTATTAAATATAATTACGCTTTATCGGTCGAAAGCCTTTGACGAAAGGAAAAGGGTTGTTCTTACATGTGCGTCGAATGGGCGAGGGATTCCAACCTTGAATACATTTTTTAGGGAAGAACACTTGTGAAAAAGATTTTGAGCAAAAATTGGCTTTAAGAGACGCACTTTGTGCGCATGCTCCAAAGAGTGAACCTAGTTCACGATCTGCATCGATTTCTGGATGTGTGCACTCACCAAGGACATTGAAAATTCCTCCAGGACTAAGTCGAACCTCTTCCCTCAGTGAACGAAATGGAAGAGAAGCACGTGGGCGTCAATTACCCATGAATTCTCAGGAATTTTTCAAGGGCTTCTATCGCGCGGAAACAACCGGAATCGAAATTGAAAGCTGTCGTCTCTCGAGTGAACGACAAAAATAATTCTGTGGTTTAAGCAGACATTTTAAGCTGCATTTCTTGAATTACTGAAAGAAGATGCGTAGCAGTTATGATATGCCATTGGGTTTCTGTTTTTTTATCAGTTTGATGTAGAACGTCTATTTTGAGTGCTCATATACTTTTTGCATTTAATCCAAATGCCATTAGGGTTCTGTTTTTTTCAGTTAGATGTAGAATGTCTATTTTGAGTGCTCATGTATTGTTTTGCATAAAATCATGGTAACTGTTGCATTTTCGACTCATCATCTCTTGGTAACCGATTAATTAATCAACTTCTCAAAAAGTTCTGCCATACAATCTTCCATGTAGGGTCCGGTATTATAATGGTTTGCAAAAGTTGCAGTGAAGGTTACAATTAATTTCCATGTTAACACATCGCATAGTATATGTTAAATTAAAATTTGCACTTCAACTTTAACAAACCATTAAAATACTAGTCCCTAAAACGAGGATCAGTTAAAATCCGTGTTAACTTATTATACCAGGCCTAAGAGTGGTGAAAGAGAAAGTTTAAGTGAGGAATATGAGATCTCGGTTTTTATCAATGTATCAATAGCTGATTTTCATTTAGAGCTCTGTTGCGTTTGAGGCAATGTTAATGAATAATTGGAAATGTTATACTACGGAAATCAGTTATAAAAACTCCTCTGATTCACTCTGAGGCACAGATACCTTCAGCCATGCTTTCTCACTGGAATTGTTTATATATACAAGATCCGAATAACGAGTAAAAGATTTCTTTTTATTACTCTCGTATCATATAGAGCTACCACGCAGTTGACACCAAACTGTGGATTTTGTTATGTAATTATTTTTTCATCATTTTACCATTCGTACATTTTTCTACACATGATTTACTACTTTTGCAATGTTGAATTCAAAACGTACATTACAATTTAGAATAATTTCAGTCTCCAATGCTGTTAATACTGTTATGATATTTTGTTATAATGATATGATCCTTTTCGGTGAATTTCTCTGCTGAAGGCTTATTCGGTTTCTAACCGGGTTGTTTCTTTCTGAAAATTATTCCTGAAACAGGAGTTTAAATTTCGATTTAAATCGGAGAAACAACCCGGTTGGAAACCCAAGAAGCCTTCATCTAAATATTTAGATCTTTTGAGTGTCAATAGTCCTCTATTAAACTCTATATTGTAACTTAAAATCCCTATCAGAGATAATTTAGCTGTTCAGTAATTATTCTTGACTGTGAAGTAACCAAATGTTTCGTCATTCAAAGCAGTGATGTTTCAAAATATTATGGACCCTAGATATTCTGCACAGGAGAGTGAATATATTTCCAGATGCAGGTATATATGTAGGGCTACTTCAAGAACACCTGCACTTGAATTCGGATGAGCTTGCTTTATCTTGCTAACTTCAATGGATTCTCAAAGTCCACACTGTGACGCGAATCGTCCATGGACGGTCTGGTTCAATACCGGCTTTAGTTGTGTGGCAGCCCTGAAGCGATATTTACTCGTTTAATGACTTCTGATTGTTGTTTTTTTCTGTTTCGACTCACTTTTAATCAATTTCGGAGTCGATTATTGTTTATCCTTTATCTATCTATATCTATCTGTTATATCTATTCATTATTGTCCCAAAAACGTATGTTACTGGATAATTTACTCATCTAAACTGCAACATAACTTACTATTATCTCAGATGCTTCCATTTCAACAACTTGATTCAATTTATACTCGTTCAGTAAATTACAAGTCGTTGTTTAGTACATTTACATTAGTACCCCGAAAACCGCCGCGTGGCGTATGGCAGGGGGTGTGAAAACACCGAACCTATTAATAAGCTACCTTATAGGTATTCCTAATGCTATCAGGAAAAAGAGACCAGTGATAGCGATCTATTCTCCCTAGAATCTCGCGAAACTCTTTGTCGTCTGGTCTCGAAAATCGCGCTCGTTGAGTACGAGAATCACGTTATCGCTTATTTCGTCGCGAAAATCAGTACTTAAAATTTACTGGAATAAATTGTGCCTGCACTCGTTCCTTCTATACTTACGGTATTCCCAGCCGAAGGTTTTGATCATTTCTGATGTGCTGCTATCGAAACTATGATTTCCCTTAACGAATCGAGCTGCTCTGCGTTGTACGCGCTCTAGCTCCAGGATCAGACCCTTCTCGTGTGAATTCCATACTGTACAACAGTAATCAAGCAATGGGCGAACGAGCGAGAAATTGACTACCCCTGAGAACGCGGTTACATAGCCTCAAAGTCCTATGAGCTGACCCTACCACTTCTTGAACGTGCCTTTTAAACGATAAGTTACTGCTGAAAAGGACTCCTTAATATGTATAGCGACTAACTCTAACGTTGCGCCACTAAGGTGATAAGGGTTTGGTAACCCGCTCCCAGAACCGTAACTTCAAGTTACGGTTCTGGGAGCGGGTCATATTCATTGCTCCTCACGTTTCTACGTTTAAACCGAGCTGCCAATCTTCACACCATTTAGAAAAAACGTCAAGTTCGCACTGTAATATGGACGTATCTTCCGCCCTTTTAATTTTTATGTACATAATAGTGTCGTCTGCGAAGAACCTCGCATTACCATTTACCTTGTCTATTACTGCTTTCGTATAACGTTAATGTAAATAAGAAACAAGATCGGCCTGATAACGCTGCACGGAGGAACTCCTGAAATCACTTCTACTTCGTCGGAGAAAACTCCATCTAAGATCACTCGTTGATTTCTGCATTAAGAAACGACTTAATCCACCGAATAATTTGTTCGTCGATTTCGTAAGACTTTCCCTAGTAACTTCGCGTGTGGCACTGTATCGAATGCTTTCCTCCATCCAGGATTTGCCTCAATCCAGGAATGCGGCGTATATCCTGAAACCTTCGTCGGTTACTCGCATTATATTGTAAGTAATGCTAACGGACTAACTAACGCCCTTTACGGAAACCATGTTGACTGCTCGTAATCGAAACATTATCGCTAAGAAAACGCATGAAGTAACTGCATATTAAATGCTCTAGAATTTTACAAAATATGGAAGTAAGTGATATACATTAAGTAGTAAGTGATATAAGTAATTTAGCTCCCTGTTGATGTGATGAAATTCTGTAAAAAAATTTCAATTTTAAATGTTGACGGGGATCATGACACTACCTGATATCCAATCAATACCAATACGCCCCTTTTCATTACAGTACCCTGATACGTTTACCTCCTTTGCTTACTATCCGAAACCGGCCCAGGTTTGGCGGAAAAGTCCCTTGTTTTTCCGTGAAAAACGTGGTTACTTTTTACCACTCTCAACTCTCAAAGTATGTACAGCTCGAAAGAAAACACACACGCCGTCTCGATGGCAGCTTAAGAAAACATTACCACCTGCAAATGCCACGGATGATGCCTGCAGCTAGTTCAGCGGGCCTCCAATCCGAAGAACAAAAGCCGCCATGCGACCTTCCGCTGATGGTAACGGTAGCTGCGCATCCACCGACCGCTACAGCTGTCCGCGTCCATTACCCAAAAGACTTATTTTTTCTACACGGAGCGAGACCGATTTTTTTCGTGCACGGTGTCTAAAGGGTTTTATGTCAGCCAGCGGAGCATGTGTTCGATAGAACAGAGACAGTGGGTGCGAAGAAACAGAAGGGGATGACATCCTCTGAAGGAGTCTCCCAGTGCGTTTCAAGACAAACTTCACGAGCGGTCATTTGATGGGATTAAAGTTTGCGAGTCGCGAAGACTGTGAATCTTGAAGTTTTCGCCCTCGTCCATCGATCATACCCACGGCTGCGGTTTCATGAGCTGCTCTTGCTGTTTCTATTTGCGACTGGCTGGACCACTGATTACCAACCTCCTCCAGAGGTTCGCGGCGGAAACCGTGGACATCGGCGTCGCCATGAAAGAGCGGTTACTTTTTCCCGTGAGACGATTTCTCTCGCGCAATGATGATTCGTTGGCTGCCGATGGATCTCCAGGTAAGGAGTGATGCATGCCGGAGTACAGTGTGCAGTCGACAAGTTTCCTGAACGATTTGCTAATAGATAGCTCGCTATCGGGCGATTCGTTAACTATATTACCCGTGGAAGCACATGTCTGTGAAAGATACGACATTTCTCCTCATGGTTTGTGAATATAGCTAATGTTGCTCTCGCCGGTTATTAAATGTGTTTGGAAGTTCCACATTGCAGTAGGGCTCCCTTTACGCGATCTTTGAAACATTACAGATTTGAATACGATTTCTTTGATTACGTTTCATTCCTGGAGATATTTTATTTTTCCCATGGGATAAACATCTAAGAAAATTGCGAATATAAGTTATAACGTCACTTTTGCATTTGTATATATTGTCACAATTAAGCAGTCACGGTTTAACGCGATGCATAAAGAAATGGCCCTGGTTATCCTTTGCGTTTTTTGACTCTGTTAGTATTTGGATATTTACTTAAAGGTATAAAGTTTGTTTCGAGAAAACTTTGTTTGAAATTCCTTACTTTTTACGTAATATTAGTGTGTGCTAAGTTTGCTCTTCGGTGAATTTTAATACTTGACATTCGAATCATTTTTTTAGGTATTTTGAAGTACAGTATGTCACAGGATATAAAAGTCGTATTAAACTGACGCATAAGGTAAGAAAAAAGGGAGAATAAAAAATTGAAATAAGACATTCGGTAATCAATGAGAGAACTCCTGACGCTCTCCTCATTCTCGTAAGAAACGCCCGATGGCGGTAGTGCTTTTCCTCTGGATCTTCAGCCAATTCAAAAGTCGCGAACAGTTATTTTTTATATTCAGACTATTAAATTCCTGTCCAGCCAGCAAAAGATATACGGTCATATACTATATATTTAAGATAAATTATCCGCTATCGTTATCTTTATTGACCTATTTATTGCTTGTACCCGGGGAGTTCGCATTATCTTTATTATGAATGGTATCTGTTCATGAAGATAAAGAAATCTTTTAGTGTACATCTCCAAATTTTGGTGAATCATCGCCGATAGTGAAAGCAATTGAAGTTGGGCACCGAGCAATTCCCGTGTTTCACGAGAGGGGTGTCCTCGTTTCGAATTTGTTGGAAAATGCCCTAGGAATTTACCCTACGTTGTGGAAGATATACATAACGCATCTTTCCTGTTGTCTACCAGATCTTGATGAATGAAATATTCAAATATTTTACGTTGGTCTTCGATACAGGATAGAGATGTATATTTCGTTAACTTTGTCCTGTCTAGTTCATAACTATGGTGATATGAAAGCTAATGAGGTATAAATGTTTCTGATTAATGGTATTTATCTTGCTCACCTCCTTTTGATGTAGTCATCCCCTGTGATTTATTCAGTATTTTTTCAAGGCATTAGAAAGTATTTAACTTTAAATTTTTTTATGTTACTATCAGTTGGATTCGCAAGTTTTCCACAATACCCTTCTTTCGGTAGTTTGTGGAGATTATTTCCAAAGTATTTGACATTTTTTTATTCGACAAATTATTTTCTCTCTTCTTTTATGCTTTTTTCTTAATTTTCTCTCTCCTTGCTTTCTGGAGCTAAAATGACTACGGAGGAGATGTAAAAGGAGACTATATATTCTCAATTTCTCCCTCAATGAAGTCCTATCCTTTTCTAAGTCTTAGTGAATGATATAAAGTGTCATTCAAGGAGACACCGCGCTCCTCTCAATGAAGGAAGCCTCATCTCAAGAAATTACCTCACTCCTCACCTTGCCTAACAAGCGTCATTCCCTCTCAACAGCTTTTGATAGCTAATGTGCAAGGGTATGAGGTTCAAACTTGCCTGCGCGCTGAACACTGCACTGACAGAGATATCGCAATAGCTTAAGATGTGAGTTTTATTTAATTAACTCGGTAACTGTCGTTGTGAGCCTTGCATTGAATTACTCTCGCTAGCGGAAAAAGACGGAATGGAAGCTCTTGAGCACTTAGTTTTTTCTGGACGCACTTGCAACGCTCCTTATACTCAAGCAGTTCTTATGGAGAAAGGAGAAAAAACTGGATGAGAATAATAAGAGAAGAGACGGTCTTCTTTCATCCCGCGACGACTGCGAGCTATCGCCATCTGAACTACCAGATTAAAGAAGTTAGAGTGGTGGATAATTTTCCCATAAGCAAGGCATTTTAGACGAATGAATGCGTTTTTTCTCCGGGTATTAAAAGAATGGGTAATAATCCTTTTATTAGCTATCATGGAGTGAGTAATGAGTTTATGACCCTCTTTATTGGAACCGAATCACTCTGAGGAAATATTCCAAGATTTGATTGATGTATCGTTTCAGTTCATAAATTTCGTGATAGCGTTCTGTGAGTTTCTCAGTTTACTTTCCTTTTGATTGCATCTTTTCTTTCTATTCCTGTACTTTACTCTTAACAATAGCCTCTCTTGGCTTCCTCAACTCTCCGACATTTCAAACAAAGTCAACAAGAATCTTTGCCAGTTGAAATTATTTCGTAACAACCTTCCCTATCAACCCGAAAAAAGCTCGTCTCTTATTTTTCCTGAATTTGAGTAGTAGTATTGTTAAAAGTGCTTCGACAGCTTAGGTCATTTCGCACGTAGGCCCCCACCGGGAATCGAACCCGGGACCGCTTTCAGTGGAATCGAACGCGTTGCCCACTCGGCTATCGGGAGCCCCTCCTGAATTTGATTATTGTTGCCTAGTTTATGGTGATTGAACAGGTGATCATGAATTCAAATTCCTGCGACTTCTTAACTCTTGTGATAGATTTGTTTTTAACCTTCGGAAATCCGACTATGTGTCCAACTCGCATTGCAAATTGTCGTGGCTTACTCCAAATACAAGAAGGAAGTTCATACTCGGATCGTTTCTTTTCATCGTGTTTAAAAACTCCGAACCCATCTACATCTGTGACCTTTTTACCTACAAAAGACAGCCACCTAACAGGGCAATTCGTAGCGGGCCCGATCAGCTGATATATCTTACACCTCGATCAATTATTTTTGAAATTCCTTCCAGATCGCTGGTTCTCAGTGCCGGAACTCCCTACCTGACTTTATCAAACATTCTAGCTTGGTGCTAGTATATAAAAGAAAAATGAATTTATTCAACCTTGAATTGCATATGTTTAGAAAAAATTGTTTTGTTTTGTATCTCATACTCTATTTCTCCTTCTGTAAATTTTAGTGATGTCTATTGCTACTGTGAAATTTTTGTACTTTTTTGTATTTTGTTTCTGCTCTATGGATCCAAGCATAACCAAGGTTCAAGGTTATTCAGATTTTGCTGGAACATATGCAGTCATTTGCTGTCAAATTCCTTCGTTTACGTCTTTATCGTTTTCTTCCCTTTATTTAATATAAAAATTAATTTTTCATCGCCTTATTTACAATACATTTCGTTATATGTTTAATTTAATCAATCTCCTACCTGAAAATTTTAGCTTAGATTTCACGTATTTTAGTCATCTCTATTGAACGATATGTGTCCCGATTCTTTCGTTGTAGTCCTTTTCAAACCACCAATTAATGTTGATTCGTAATTCTTCCTATGATTCTTTGTCGTAAATATTCGAGGATACTATCGATATTTCATGATGCAATCCTTTTCTTGTGCGACGTAACAATATTTCTCCCATTCGTAATGCATTAACTAATGGCTAAAATACCTGAAATTATCCGATAGTTTCACCAACACAGTTATTCATGAACACCTATTTCTCCATGTTACTTCACGTAAACGGCGAGAAAGTACGCAAAATAGACTTTAGCAGTGTCTATGGACGTTAAAGTTAAGGTTTTTGATTGTTTTTGAAGAGACTTCCACAAAATTCGTAAAGGTTTTTTCAGGATTAAGGCATAAATCGTTATGTCCTTAAATTTAAGTTAAATCGTTATCGTCCTCGAATGTGAAGGGGTTGACTCCATCGACTATACGAAGGAGAATCATCGATGAATTCTATTTGTAGTGATACTTATTTTTGTAAAAAGGATTAAATTTTTCTGGCAATCGTAAAGAACTTTCACGCATTTCTTAATGAATGCCCTCTTATTGACCCAGCGTCGAACCCAGAATTATTTTACAATTAAAAAGTATGTTATTACCTTCGAGAGACTGACATTTAGTTTAGAGCAGTTTTAACCTTTTTTCTATGAAATTGTCGAGTTTGAGCGAATATATACAACTGCTGTCACCAACCCACGATTTAAATTACACAAAATAAGGATTAAATAAACTTTGGCTGAAATTTCCCGTTTATTTTGTCGACAATTTATTTCGCTCAAAGTCTACTACCGTCCGCTTTGAACCGATGGAAATAAATTGATGTGGCTCTTGCTAAGCTAAAATTCATAACGTGATGGTGACGAAGCAGAAAATTCGCGCACTCATCAGCTGATGAAAGCCGCAAATACGCTAGCATTGATACGCGCATAACCACATGTTAAGTTTTCCTTATTTAAAGAGGAAAACGTGTATAAATCTCTTTGTGACTCACTATCAAACTTAGTGTTTATGATGGCAGAGATTTAGAGGTTTAAAATACTCCAAGAACCGCTTCGTCGGCGGTTTCGGGCCTTACCCTCTGATTGTGAGACCAAAACAGAAAATAATGGAAGGGGACGAATCAAATGGCCTTCAATGCTATCATCTTCAGAATAAGGAGGATACATTCTTCTTTCTCTGAAGGGAGGATAGAGTAATCTCCTTCCTCCAAAGATGATAGTAATGCTAATGAAATGCGCATTAGGTGTTTCCCAGAAGGCCGGTTAATCAGTTACTTTCTCTCGTTTCCTGTTTTAGTCTGAGGAGCGAACCGCTGATGAAACGGCTCTTGGAGTGTTTTAGACCTCTTATTCATTCACAGACCTGCTCTTATTTTCTTTGTTTACTGAGCAAGGAACCATCACCGAAGAGCGACGAATTACATACACATTCCTCTACATTAAAATATTTTCAAAATTTAGCGCTATAATTTAGAATTTGTGATAAGAAACATTTTACAATTGATGAACATAAAAGTTAACCTTTTCCGTCTTTCACAAAACTAAGTTTGTTGCTATGTATTTATTCGTTTGAACCTATCAGTTAATTGTCGATTGAATTGGCCATTCGAGAGTAAAAATTCAAAGGAAAATACATTCTTATCCGTGTACAAATGAATGAGGTTTCTATTTATATCTGTCTAGCCCTGAGGTGGGGAGCTTTAGGTCTTAAGGCCAATTACGACCTTCTCGAACACCCAGTGAAGCCTTTTTGTCACTTATTAAAACCAATGCACGAGAATGTACTCCTTTGAATTATTTTGTTTCCCTATGTAGTTAATTACTATAGCTGAATACTTGAGCAATTAAATTCGTTTTCTATCAGATGCATGCTTTCTGTGTTAAACTATTTGAATGTTGGGAATTCCTCGCCACGGCTTGATTCTTTCATTTATCCTATTTGCTGCCAAATTTTATGCTCATTCATCTCTTTGATGGAAAAAGGTTCCATAGCCATAGCTTTCCTTCTGGTGACCCGCCTGAAGTTTTTGTGTGCCGCATAATTTTGAATGGTAGCAACGGTGATATTGATACGTCGTATTGATACACGCTTATATTTACAACAACTTTTATATTAGGCGGAATTTACGATGTTTTTTTTTTCAAAATTTGACATCCTACCACTAACGTCTTCTCAATACCGAATCAATGTGTAACTTCAAAACATTTCGTTCGATGAGTTCCCTTGTTAAATTAGTACCCCATGGGTTTCCTTGTGGGAAAAGGTCGAACGGCTTTGATTAAATCTAACGCTGTAAGTTTTCGTTCTTTCTTCTCTATCTCTACCTTACTCGCTTCAAATACTTTTGCCTCACGTTGACCTCAAAAAGAGAGGTTATTTTCAACACATTTTAAGTAATTTATTAATACATTATGAGGTTGGGATCTGGAAAATAAGTCATTGATAATTGCTTGACTCCGAGATATAAAGCGCTGAGGATCAAGGTCAAAGGCACTAGACAAGAGTTTCAGGGGAGAAATCATGGTACAGAGATAGTGGAGGTCGTGAAGGAAGAATAGGGAAATCTAATGTGTTATTGCGAGAACCTTTTTACTCTGTAGAGGACAGTTTCTTAATCATTCGCTTTCATTTCTTTCTATTCGTTAGAGATGCCTGATTACAGTCAATATTTCTTGATAATTCCAGTTTACATATCGTAAAAAAATTGCTTATTTGTTGAATAGGAAGACAAATATTGAAATTATCACAAACGCTGATGTTGTTATTGCGTAACTAACGATAGTCGCTGAGCCAAGAACTTTAACGGCCATTTATCGTAGTTATGTGTTCATTAGAATTAAGTTTGCTCCTAGATTAAAGTTGCCCCTATATTAATTCCTCGTATTAACTTTCAACGCAAACAGAAATGTACCGTTTCACAGCAAAAAGTTTCAGCTAAAAATAAGCACTACTGCATTGTAGATTTCGATGTGGCCCCAGAGTAGCCATGTGGATAGGGCGGTCGCATTCTGTAAAAGCGGTCCCGAGTTCAATTCCCAGTGAGGGCCAACATCCATCGGTGTTCACCTAGCAGCCTGATGAATCTGAATTAATAGGTAGCGGGTCCAGTCCCGTAAAAAACCCAGTACGGTTGCGTGGCGTGGGAGTAGATGCTCTGAACACGTGTCAAACACTGTAAATGCCACCGGGCAAAGCCCTATCCCTCAAAGGGAGGCTGCGCTAGGAATTAACTTTTACTCATGTTGTCTTCGAAGGAGTCGTCATCTGCCGATGAATTTTCTCATGCAATGAACAAAGAAATGTCTCGCTCTTGAAAATGTAAATTTGACTTTCATTCAACATCCCTGTGTAATATTTCCTTAGCCTTAACTGGTATTTCCTTTATGTAGTTCTCATTTCTAATGTAAAATGTCATCTTTTTCCATCTATATCTATTGAATTTTAATTAGGAGGATGGGGGAATATTGAAATTAGTAGAAAAATGTTGAAAACAACTCAGGTCCCATTTTTTAAAATCTGCTTTCTTTCCTATTAGTCGAGAAATCCACCAATGAGCTGGATGTCAGCATCTTTTATTGAGTTTTTTACTATCATCCATATTCTAACTGCTGTTTTCCGCTTTCACACTCTTCTTGCAACTTAACTACTCAGCCTTACCGATGTTTTAGTGTTTCTCCTAATCATATTTTAGTCCACTCGGCACTCCTATCCATCGCAACGCAATAAGCCGTTATCGCACTTCTACATTCGGCCATTTTTGCGGCTTTGAGAAGATTGTAAGCGGAATATTTCCGAGCAGATGCACCATCGCTGTAGACGTTTTAGTGTTTAAATTGCTCATTTAATCAAGCAGCGATCAGAACTTTGCTTTGAAATTCAACTTTTCCGTCTTTCTCTCATGTAACGGAATCCTCACTTGTCCTTGGAATAATCGTTTCCTTTCCTTCCTTCGCATTTTATTTGCGGGAATACTACATCTGAGGATGTTACATATCCATGGGTTTGGATATGACTGAAATTCTCTGATGAGAATTGGATACCCAATAATCGTGCTATATTTTTCCAGATTCGTGAATTAAACTCGTCTACTTTCTCGTTTACTTGTTACGTTACATAGATTTCTGGGTTAACGTATCAAAACAGACTATGGAAGGGGAAAAAACGTAAACGCTGCACCGAAATTACGTGATAATGTTATCTCTCGCGTGCACATTTTAGTTTTCGCCAAAAGATGGCTTTCCGATGGTTTTAGACTACACACTTTCGTGAAAGATAATAGTTTGAAGGATTGGATATTGCTTTAAACACGCAGTTGCGCAATGCTTAACTTCTTACCTCTAATGAAAACCATATAGCAACTATTCGGAAGAACTTATAAGTCAAGAGAATTTTTAACTTGTTCTCTCGGCTTTTGAACCGCATATAACTGAGTTTTTCTAGAGTTTTGAAGTGTATGGAAAGTTAATATTGTACAATGAATTAAGGGAACGCATTTCTTTGACGAGGGCTTCTGAGTCCGTTTCCCTCGGTATACCAGTGCAACGAGGTGTGCCGCATCATTTACAGAAGATTTATTTGCTCTCAGTTTTAAATTCGCGTTACAGATGGGTTTAATTTTACTAGATAAGTAGAATATTTGTGGAATATGCCAAATTTTGTTTCTTAGTTCTTAATAAATTATGGAGATGTTCCTCCAAGTATCGCTTGATATGTTTCGTGTTTCGTTTACTAGTTAACTATTTATTACAGATATATATATATA
>KZ308137.1:1672530-1684565 GCA_000376725.2 Ladona fulva | reverse complement strand
AAAAACTAATTGTTGAGTGTTGTCGAGTGTACCGTTCGAGTGTGTATCTTTGCGTTGATACGTATGCGTCGATATGCTCCAACTCACGAGACACCGTGGTATTGGCTTTAATACTTTGGAAACATAGATAACCCTTCCATTCTTTCTTCCGTAATGACTTCTGTGGAACTAATTCAAAGCAACGATCTTTTACTGAATGACATAATCAGATGCGACCATATGGTATGATTCGAGGCGTTATGAAGAGGTAATCTGCTAAGTATTCATCCAGATGGCCGGTTGGAACCTCATCCCTTCTACATCTTTTAGAGCTAGGAGATGGAAATGAGGCATACTAGGCAAGATGAGGAGTGAGATAGTTTGCCTTTGCTTTCCTCACTGAGCCAGAATGCTATAATCGGAACAAGCCCACGTTAGTGAAGCCCAATGACTCTACGAGTAACATTTTTCGTTACATTGCATTAGGAGAAACCTTAATTAAAGCTATTATTCTGCATGACTCATACCTGTAGCTTTCATATCAACACAACCATGAACAAGACTGAGACAAAAGTAAATAAAGATACATTTATCTCCATTCCGTACCCAATGATAAATAATTCAGTTATCGAGATATTGCAACAGGACCGAAGATGTAATATTGACTCAACCGAAACATCGGCAATTCATTAACTTGTCAAGATATACTCAAGCTTACACCGACTGATGATTCTTTATGTTACGGATGGTCTAAAAGAAATCTAAGCGAAGTTTAAATGGGATTTTGTGATACTCAGTTTACCAGAACAGTATCGACGAAAGCTCATGTCCGGGATTCAAAACAAATCTGGCATTGATATTGACCTTGTGATGCGAAAGGCGATTTTTCGAGGATTTCCTAATGGAATGTGGGTTACAGATTTCCTTTGGGAGTCTTATGAGCCGAATTATACGGTTTGAATGCTTTGGTAGGAAAAAAGGAAGAAAAGCTGTGTCTGAACTCCTCACCTGCCGACTGAAACCAAGCATTGATTAATTCATATAAGTGTCTTGTTTTCGAGCAGACTCGGGACTAAATAATCCCTTAAAAACATTAAACTAGTCAATAAAGAACTGTGTTACGCACCAGCATATGAAGTGTACGAGAAAGATAGAAACGAATAAGAAAATAAACCCCAAAATACCTTACAGCATAAATATACCAAAGTACCAAAAATATTTCTAAATTAAAAAAATTAATATATGGGATTAAAAGAAGAAGAAAAAAGAAAGAATAAATTTCTTAAATTTAAAACTGGTAAGAGAATGAAAAACACCAAGAAATAGAAGGGTAAGTAAGATTGAGCAAAGTTTTTAAATGCTGCGATACAAAAAGTAATGGGCTGAAAAAAAATAAGAAAATATTACATAATAAATTAAAAATACCGAACTAATCATGTGTTATCTCAAAGATTTTATATGCTCAATGATCTTAAAATCTTTTATGCAGTTAAACCGATCAGGAAAAAATTAGATTCGCCAAAGCAGGAATACTTACAAGAACATTTGAACGAAGTAGGTTTTGGTCGCATTCAATAGTTTGATTAGATCTATAAATTAAAGTAAAATTAGGTTTAAATTACGAAAAAGAAATTCAGATATACTCTCAAATACGTATTGATGCAAGTTAAATGAAAGGAACCCGTAAATTAATTCATACGTTCAACCTACAAATAGAAAATACTTATATAGTTAAACAGTGATTAATTATGTTAGTCATATGGTTTTTTTTTTTTCAGAGTAAGTCATCGCATCTTAAAACCCTAATGTACTTAGTTACCCCAGGAATAAACCACCACTCATATTAGCAACTTAGGCTCAAATCTACGGCCTGAAAAACGTACGCTTTGGTAGAGTTTCGGGAAAATGAGAGAATGAAAGCTTGGTTTAGTAAGCGTAACATTTCTGCTTCTAGGTCTAGTATTTACGCGCATCGTTTTTGAGTTTAAAACCTGGTTTTCAGTTTCTAATCTGAAGTTAAGAGCTGACCGACATTACAGGTTTTTTAATCTGATTATTTTGTTCTGAAACTTGGAAGACCACTGACTCCGCCCGCAATTTATCCTACTGTCATTGACCTCTGCGAAATTGTGGGCAAATAAAGTCGTTATCACTGGTAAACTTTCTCCTAATGTGTCGTCCTTTGGAACAGGCAAGTTAGAATTCGGCCTCGGACTCAGCGCCTGTAGAAGCTTTGCTTCGAATCGAATTTTTATAAAAGATCAGGTCGAGAAAGTCCACTACACTGCGAAACTTCTTACTTTTAATCTAGGCCGGCTTTAGAAACTCTGTATAGGGGAGGGCTGTTATTAGTGACCAATTCCTTAAAAACTCTAATTAACTTTTCAAAAGCCATTTTGTCGCAATAAATGTAGTAGATGTGTGGCGATAGTGGAAAAATATACGATCTGATTTTAATTCAACTCTTCGTCAGGTTCAAGGCAAATAGCTTTTTCTACAAAGTAGGGGGATCGCCCCCTTCATACCCCCCCTGAATCCACCATTTCGTATATCTTTCCCAAAAACGTACCCCCAACTTTTTGTGAATTTAATTTTTGAAATTACGGCTCGGTTTTATTTTCCTGAACAATTCGGTTCCCTCTATACTATAGCCACATAACCACTGTGTATTGAAATTATACTAAAGGTAGCATAAGGACTGGCATACATGCAATTTTCTTTTCGGGCGAAATTGGGACTACTTTATTCCGTCTTAAATTTAACCTATTAATGTTAGGGAAAAAGAGTAAAAAGGAAATCAAAGTTATTTACTGTTAAAGTGCTTTATAACTATATGGGATGAATGTTGCATTAAAAAATTAATAATTTTGCGAAAACAATACAATACAAACGTCTTATTTATTAGACGAAATTGGGATTATAGTAGAGAGTCCCATCTTCCGCATAACCCTTGTCAAAAGAATGTACAAACACGAATATATAACATTTTAAAATAATTAAATACAATATATGCATACATATTTTAAGAACCTCAGTGGAAATCGAAATAAAGGAAGGAAAGACAGAATGGGTTTGTGGAGAAAAAACTGGTTTTTTTATCACAGGAGAAATGTTTCCACTGCAGGAAAACACTCCTGAGAATCCAAACAAAGAGAATGGGAAGGGGGCTGAAAAACCTGCGAAAGTTGAACTGAGAGCTGAGAGAATGAAAGGATGATAGAGATACATTACGTAAAGGGTATTAAAAATTACAAAAGTTGTAACCTTATGCAACATATATCAGAACATAGTTATTCTTTGTCAGTTAAAGTGGAATATAAAAGATATTTAAATGTTGTGCATAGTATGAAATGTGCACTACATAGTTCACAATAGTACACAAATAATGTTAAAAATATAATAACTACGTGAAATGAATGTTGCATTAAAAAACTACGAAAGAAGGAGAAAAGAGGTGTGGAAGAGTGAGAAAAGAAGGGGAGATTGAAAAGGAATTAAAGTTGGAGAAAAGGGAATTTCAACGTCAAGAAAAGTTGACTTAAATCTTAGGATATGTAGAAAGAGAAGGTTGAAGCATTGAGTCTTTGTCCATTAACATCGTCTGCATATACCTCTCCCTCCTTGCCGCTATTTTACCTTCTGCTCTGATAGCGCGTAGCCATCCCTCAACCCTTGCTCTTATATTATCAACCATTTTCCTAACAACTCTCGCGATGTTATCTCCCCTGGAAATAGCCTTATCTCTCGCAGTTTCCCTTTCGTCGCGGAATATCGCTAGCTCTATTTTGACTCTTCAAACACGTTTCTACTGAACATTGAGTGCATTTATACTGGCAGAACTCCAACTCCTCCGCAGGAAGTCACTCTTTGGATAGTGCATAGCGCTCGAATTCCGCGAAATTATCTCCACCCTCTCCTAGAGCAACGCAGTGAGCGCGGGGAGATCAATTCCCGGAATTCGTTATGAATTGCGAACCGTTCTTTAAAGAACGGAACGCTGCGTACGTTTCGCAACCCACGCGGGATTCGATGCTAAAGAACTCTGGCAGCTCATAGGCTGTATTATCACATAGGCCGGTGATGTCACAAGCAATCCCTTTACAATCCTCGATTGACTTAGCCAACCCTGGTGCCAACTGTTTATAGTTCATGCGTCAATTCTTTAAATTTTTATTTGATGTGCGCGTTACAACTTCGATGTTTGATGCGCCAAAAAATATATCAATAGACCGTTAAGTATATAGTTTAATAAATGTGCTCTTTTGATTTCATCGGTTGTCCTTTTATTAGCGTACGGCCCAATATATTTCTTGCATTTTTAATTGAGATGCGCGACACAACTTTGATGTTTGATGCGCCACAAATTATATTATTATGCCATAAACTATTTCAGTAAACCATAAAAAATGCGCTATTTTGATTTCATTGGTAGTCTATTTTATTAATGTGCGGTCCGGTATGATAATGCACACTTAAAATGGGCTATTATATAAAAACTAATGTTAACTTTAGGGCGTTGAACTAGAATGTTTTTAGAATAAAAGTGAAGATTATAGTTAATATCCATACTAATCCATCATATAAAAAGGAGTTTAACCAGTAGTAATAGTATTGTTAAAAGTGCTCCGACAACTGAGGTCATGTCGCACATTGTCCCCACCGGGAATCGAACCTGGAACCGCTTTCACCAAAGACGAACGAGTTGTCCTCATAGCTATCGGGAGCCCTAGGAGTTTAACTATGATCTTCACTTAAACTCGGACATATCTTTATAATACTGGGCCCTGAAGTGAACATTGTTATTGTCCGTTATGAAACCGGGCCTAAGTATTTATACTTGTGAATGAAATACATTTTTTTAGAGATTCATTTTTAATCGTTCCCTGGATTCAAAGCGTAATCTAATGTGCCACTTTCGGCGGATGCGCCTTAGGGTGGCCATCTCTGTCTTAGCCACTTTCCCAAGCCACAGGTGGGTTTAGATGAAGATCTTGTTGTATTTAATTCTTAGAAGCTCTAACCGAAATAGGGAAAAAATAAATTTTAGAAAAAAATTTCCGAATGGAATTCAATTTAATTTTGTCCCTGCTTTATTGGTGGATAAAAATGTATTGAATTGGATCCGAAGTATAAAAACCAAGTATAAAAAATAAAAGTGTTCCTTATCCATATTTTTAGCATAGGATATTTGGAGTAAATTTAAATGAAATAATTTAATCTTGACTGCATTCGTTGAGTACAGCAATCCAGTACAGTAATACTATCCAGTACTTCATTGCAGCTCAGAATGGTATCACAATACTGGGCAGTTTTAAAATATGTCGGCGTATTGAAATACAGCGCGTTACCACAATAATAAGTATTAAAGGTGTACATTACAATGTAAAAGGCAGCGAAACCGTGGTCCCTTAATATTTCCGACTCAGTGGTGGTACCGATAAATTATCTTTCTTAGAACTGTGCATTAATTCACCGTTTCTAGTTTATTTGAACGGTTCCTTTACCCAGTTCTGTTCTTTTCGTCCCCCTTCCTTTACTTCTTCCTAAATGTACCTACAATTATTGCTCTCGTCTAGATGAAACATTAGAGGGACCGAATTTGTCAAAACTCATAGATTTACAGCAAAAAAATTGTTAGATAGGATTTATTTTCATGTGTCTCAAGGACAGGTCATAAATTTCATCTATCATAAAAATATTATATCAATTTTTTTTATCTATTTCGTCGATAATGGTATGAAAATTATCGAAAGTACTGAAGCAGATAACTGATATGTGGTTAGATTCGCCAGTATTTGGTCATTCAGGTTTTGGAAAATCAATTGCCGAACACCAGGTAGCATTTTTTCGTGATAATTAATGACAATTTTTTTGTCGTAGCGTAGGGAGACCGTAATACATTCGAAATGCCATAGGAAAGACTCTTTCGTTTTTAAAGTTCAATTTTTAGTGAAAAACCAATCGTTATTCTATTCATTCTTTGCTATAGCGTACGCTTTTGGCTTATCCGAATAATTTATTGATCTTTTTTATGCCAGAGAGTCGGAGTTAACACTCCTTTTTAAATCAAGATTTCGAATACCTGAAGATCTTTGATATTTTTTCTATAAAGAGAATGCAATTGGCAGCTTTCGAATCTCGTCCTGCTGCAACTGAAACAAATTTCGGTTGCTCGGAAACTACGAGTTGGGCGGCTATGTTTGCAGATAGAGCTTCCTTCGCTTTTCCCGGAATCCGCCTTGTCAAGTTTTTAGATTCGTCCCCTGCTCATCCAGCTGCAACGCAGCTAGAAATTCCAACTCAATTCACCCGGCATGTGCCGTAAGACTCGTTGGGAGATACGTGGCGATGAAATAGGCGGGGGAAATGAGATGATGAATCATCGAACGCATGATAATTTCCATCCTATAGTATCAGACACCCGTTTTACCTGTAGTAAATAATTCTGTCGAAAGTTGAATTTTCCCTATTGTGCTCCCGTTTTCCTTAGGAAAATGAGATTAATGACGGTTGAAGTGCTAAAGATAATGGAAATGGAACGACGCAAGAACGTGGCAGCGCCGTTGCCGCTGACTTTCTTGATGCAAGAGGAAGAGGCGCGATATCGCGGTCGTATTTCCAGTTCTCAGGCATGTTTGTGACCTATTTATTTCTGTCCTCTTCTCTTCGGATTATCCGTAATTGCTGTAGTATTAGCGAACTTCGTCCCCTCACAAGCGGGATGGCCCTGAATCGAAGTTGGGAATTTATAGCCAAGTTTTATGGGTGGAACAAAGGCACGACTCGCGAATTACAGATTCGTTTTTTTAAATTAACGAAGGGTGTAGCCTGTATCGTTCTGATTACGGGTTTCCTATTTCATTTGTCGATAAAATACGAAGTATAATTCCTCGATTTTTCATTCTTGGATCAGTAACGGCTCCTTCCACCGTTGATATCTGGATTTTTCATTTATCATTTGGTACGTGATAGAGTAAAATGTGTCTTTAATTTGTTTTTTCTCTGTCGCGTTCATGGGTGTGATAATAGAAAATTTATTGAGGTGTGAATGAGCAACGAAACAAAAGGGTCAGACCGACCACATGATGTCGAATGACGTTTAAGTCTCTCGTTATAGAATCCTTTGTAATGTGTTATTCATAGGGTCATTCTGCTGTACTCCCGTGGATGTTTCCATTCAAAAATATGACACAGTAAGTGAAGCAAGGGCTAAATACCTCACTACTCATCTTGCCTAGTAAACCTCATTTCCTCTCCAAAGTTAATGAAAGGAAAAAGTGTTCAACTCTGCGCATAGAGAAGAAGTGTGCCGATGATATTATATAACCCAATGATAAAGAAATGTGAAACATGGCTATATGACTGGGTCTCAAACCTACTTAGGTCTCCCCCTTTTTGGGCAGGTATTCTAACCACTTAACTGCAAGCGAAAATACTATCGCGGCATGGTAGTTCAGTGGTTAAAATACGTGACCAGGAAGTGGGAGACCCGGGTTCGACTTTCGACGTCGCAATTTTTCACATCCCTATGTATCATTGGTTTTTTGTAGCCAATGGTTGAGGTTCACTCCGACCTCCGACTTGAATGCTGTTTTTGAAATTATTGCTGAAATTATTTCAGCCACTCAACTTTTTGGTTTATATATCTTCGTTTCCATGTAACATGTATTGATATATTATTCCCCCATGTTATTGATGTCATTTATTATTGGGTTGGATCGAGCTTTTCGGATGATTCTTGTTTTATTTTATCGAGAAACAGCGTAGTTATTTGAAAACATTACATTTCAAAAATATTTAATTGCCCAACCAGTCTATCCATCAATATCAATATCAACCGCAGCCTCATCATATCAGTATAACCGAACTCAACCTGCTGACGGAAAATACTAGGCGCTATCCTTTTGAGAGCTGTTTAAGGCACTACAATAGTTTGCTTCTTCATAATGAGGAAGATACTCGTACTCCCTGAAAATAGACATATTCAGCTAGTAATGTTATTTAAATGTGTTCCATGCATAATTACCGTGCTAACTATACGCATATGGGTAGCTATTTCTGACTTACATTTCAAGTTATCAAATTATAAGAATTTCGACCATTAAACGTTCTCTTTTTGAGAAATCTTTTCTGCTTAAGTAACGCGGTACTTTCGTTTCGATCTGTCCTATCAAGGTTAAGGAACCGCCGCTGCTTCATTAGTGTCCTTGGGTTAAAAATTCTTTGGAAAATAATCAAGTTGATCTGACCGGACTTCGTGGAACACCATCGTACAAATTAAACCAAACTTATTTCCTGCATGTTCAGTGAAAATAATATTAGTAATATTACGAGGGTCGTTCAATAGGTCCTTAGAAAATCTAAGAGATGGCGCTCGCAGTATCATAAATGGTTTTTTTTTTTAACAAGCATCATTACTCATTCGATAGCTGTTAAAGTCTCAGTTATATCTATCTCATGGTTTCATTTTTACTGTCGATCGAAGAAATAAACTTTTTTGTTTATTTAGAAAAATGGAGAAAGGTGAGTTTCAAGTGGTGATTAAACACTTATATTTAAAAGGCTTAATACCGAAAGAGATCAAACTATATAAAAACTTAGTTTTTTCCACTGTCAGTAAATACTTAGTATTACTAGTGTTTTAGCAGTAAGCTTTCACTAGCAGTAGTACCAGTGAAAACATACAATTTTCCACAAGGATATATTTTTCATATAAATTAGAAGGCAGAAAGGTTTGCAAATACTATAGAGTTATCTCCTGTAGATTCGATTGCCTCGTATTGCTATTAATTGTTATTATGAAATATTTCATTTATCGTTTGTATATTTTAGTTTCCCATTAATAGTCTTTGAACGTTAGCAGAATAAAGCTGGTGATACACGAGGGCCTGACATTGTGGAATGAAGATAATTTGGGTAGCACCACTCATCTAATTTCTGCTATTCTCTAGCATTTTTTGGTCACGTGCACTCTGAAAAGCGCCTTTCATCTCATTCGGAATGAACACCCAAAAAAATTATTTCCCGAAAATTAATTCATTAGCATCTTTCCGCCGTTCTTTATGGTACAGGGCGGATCTACGACGCGCGTGTCCAAAGTGGTACCAAAGAGAGAATTATTGTGGCACCAACTGCGACGGCGCTTTCTCTGTTGCGTATCATTCACTTAAGACGTTTAAGTTCCAAAGTGAACAAGTGTGGATTCCGTTAATTGATAGTGATAGTACTGAGTTCGTGAATATGAACATCTTGGCCATCATTGACGCACTGGCATTATCTCACGTCGTGGTTTGGTTCCACTTTGGAACCCAAGATCTTTATTTTATTAAAACATGGTTTCCTTCCAAAAAATGCTCATCTTTCCTAGTATAGGGGTTAGCGTACCAGCCCGGCAACACTGGGGGTTTGAGTTCCGGTACAGGCATATTTGGGTTCTTTTGTTGTTGGGTGGTAGTAGTATTGTTATAGTGCTTCGACAGCTGAGGTAATTTCGCACATATGTGCCTCCACCTGGAATCGAACCCGGGACCGCTTTCATCAAAGTCGAACGCGTTGATTACTTGGCTATCCGGCAGCCCCTCCTTTGTTGTTACTGTGATTGGCCTGTGATGGCTGTAGATGGATTGTTCTCCGATAAACAAGAAAAGAATCTGCTTTGTGGTCCCGTTATTAGCATATTATATATGGCGCGACGCGCAATCATCCCTCAGATCTGCTATGACCTCAAAGGGAAGTGAAGGTGAGTTGCCTCGTTCGAGGTGATGCACTTCCTCTTCTTCTGAGAAGAACACGTGGATCAAACCAATCGCCATCTCCGGTGCACTTCCTCCTGGCCTTTAACTCGCGCTCATGAATGAACGTGATCGTTGGCATTTACGTATTGTGATGAAGCTAGACAGTGGAAGAGAGCACGCGCAGCCGTCGTTTCTTCTTAAAGCTTAAACAGGGAGACGTGTTTCAAAGAATTAAAAGAGTTCGGAATAAAGAATAATTCCGAAGCGTGGAAAGATGAAAAAGATATGCATATCTAGAACGATAGTTCTCACCAAGTTTCTTTTGTGTGTGCTAACCTTGTCATAATGCTTCAAAATCGGCAGTTGCAGGCAGCCACGTGGAAAGTACGGCAGCCAATTCTAAGAAACCAGCTATGAGTTTGGAAACTCCGTGGCTCCAGCTGCTTATGGTTTTCCCAATGCATATTTCGACAACTTAGCTGCCACTGTCAAGGGATGAAGAGAACTGAATTACTCTCATATGTTTGTTACGGTGCTTATGTTCTTCGACTTGCGTTAAATTGCACATGCAATCATAAATTGTACAGCTAAATTCATTGCCTGTTACGTATTCAGTAATGTGTGTCGCCCCTTTGATTTGGCCCTATCTCAGTGGCGCTTACAAGACGTATCCAAACAGATTTTAAGCCTATAAATACACATATTTACAAATAATTGCTGCCATAAACATTAAATTGATTACAGAGCGTTAATAATAATAACTGATAATTTACCAATGGCCAAATTCTTCATTGATAAAAGGAACCTGCCAAGTCACCCAGAAACCTGAGTGCGTTCCTACATACGCATAACATTGCAGTTTTCTTCATTTTATACTTGTACGTGCAGAAAATTGCAATTATCTTCATTTCACGTTAAATTCGCAATAAAAAAACAGAACATTATTGCTGAACCTTCCAATTTATGGAAAGTAATCAGATCAATTGGCAATTGTCATCATATCGTTTTGTCACGAAACATTTTCTTTCTTTATTCCCTGACTGAATAAAACAAATGTTCGCTAAGAAAGCTCGCCGTTCCATTTGACTTCTCCTTTTTGTTACGCTAAAGAATATATAACAGAGTTTAGTTAATTTTAAATGCCTTCGATTTTCAAAATCCTGTTTCCCCGATATTGCCAAGAAAAATATTATTTTGTCGTGATTCTTCCTTCAGAAAAAAATCATTCCAGCATTTTTTTACTCCGTATTAAGAATCACTCAATGAACGATTTTCGTGTTCATCATGTCTAAAAGTTGTTGAAAGAGAGGTCATTAAAGGTTATTCCCGTCAAAGGAGTGGCGATAGAAAATGTTCAATGTCAAGCCAGCGATTATGGGAGCGAAGCGATGGATGCGGAAATGACGTAACGTTTGCGATTCGCTATTTTCTTGCCTTATTCTCCATTTCATCTCGTTATCTATTCGGAGAAGTATTCATTGCTGCTTCTTCCAGTTTATGAGAGCTCTTATGTACCTTCCATTTGCAGCACTGAGGTCAGAGGGAAAACCAAATTTCTTTATGGAATCTTATGGAAATGAGAACTCCAGTTGATATCCGATGTACTGTACATCTTAAGTTATGTGCGCATTTTTGAGTTCAGCTTCATCGTGGTTGAACCCTTCCGGTTTCCGTAGAAATTTCGACTCATCTTCTTTGGATAGAATCGTCTGCAACGGATGGTAAATTATCACTTAGCCTGCCTTTTGAACGCGGAAAAAATGGGCATATGTCTGATATATGTGTATATATCTTATTACAAATAATATTTTTATTGTCCAGTAATAAATATGGTTTGCTTTGAAAATTAAGTAGCAGCAACGGTTCAAAGAATTTATGTTACGGAAGTGTCGGAATAAACTTTTGAAACGTATGTATGTACGTACCAGACTATAGCGCCCAAGAGATGTACAAACGCGAAATTTTTATTTCACTTTGTTTAGTTTATGCACTGTAGTATGTGCTGATGGAAATTCAAATTCGTTGTACAATTATTGGTGACGTGTTGTTTTCTAATCAAGTTGAAAAATACAGTTAAAATCTCCAAAATAAGCCTTCGAATCGAGATTTTTTATCTCCGAAGGCTGAGCTACGAATATAGGCGGTCCGGCGAGCAACTATTTTCACAAAATAAGACAAAATTCCCACCGAAGATTCGCCGTGGACGCCCATACTTGCTAAAGGATTTGAGACTTTCTATATATAGTAGTTTTTCCTCTGTTTCCTTACATTAAATTATTATATAAATTAATAAACGTTTATATAATTTAAAACTCGACTAAC
>KZ308137.1:1653311-1672316 GCA_000376725.2 Ladona fulva | reverse complement strand
AGCTTTAATTTTAATAGAAGTTTATATAATTTAAAACTCGACTCCTTGTTGGAACAAAGTAATTTAGAAACTTATTTATATTAATAAAAATACCCTTACGAAAACTATTTCCCTCTTAACGGAATCGTTTTATAATATGGCTTTACTTGCGTTTCGCATCTTACTTCGTAGCCGGCCGTGTTTACTAAAATTTTACTCTCACTTGTGACTCTCGAGTAGCAGTTTGCGAACCCCAGTTATTTTATGTTTACTTTTACATATTGACGCCGCAAGCCGCCAGTGACGACTAACATGGGGTGTGTAAACACCGGCGTCTCTCTCTAACTCTCAATTTTTTAGGCTTCTCTTATGCTACAAGGAAAGAACGATCTAAGCATATCCGCCCTGACGATTATTGTAACTCTTTGCCGCTTTTTTCCGAGTTCACGCACGCTGTCAGCTAGAGTAACAAAACCAACTATCACGTCGACGAGATCTGCACTATACCAGTTTCTCAAATAGCTTCCGTCGGTAATGTAGTCATCCATCCTCAAGCGAATCCCGGCCGTGGGACTTTATCATCGCCGAAACATTGCTGTCGAATCTGAAATCTCCGTAAGAAAAGTTTTGTGTTTAAATTTTATTCCTTACTACGTCAGGATACGATATTCCTGTGGATGAGGATCCGGAAATATACCAACCGTCGCTTATTCGAACGGAAAACGCCACCCAATTTATCTCCCGCTCGTCCTTGCGATGGAAAACGTTCCCTGATCTTCACGTTTGAGCGCCTCGTCCTCGTTCGAGAAAAGCGGTGCCTGACTCTGGCTCGTGTCAAGGCTAAGGACGCCCGCTACTGCCTCGCCTTTGGGAATTCGCCTACGAATACTTCTGAAAACTTTGACCGAAAATACGCGTGATACAAGGGCGAATTTTCATTACCGGAGGTCTATGGATCAAAAGTCATATCGAGGCTCTCCATTTGAAATTATAACAGTGCTGTAGCGAGAAAAAAGCTTCGTTATATAACATCATATATATGAATGAATTCCATTGAAAATGCAATCGCTACACCATGACAAGAAGAAATGCATCAAAGTGGATCGATTGTAATGAAATGTTAATTCTGTGGATTGCAATAAGTAAATGAAAGAGAAATGAAAGCGGGTAGATTATTTTACACGCACGTAATAATTTTCAAATGTTACATGTTAATTTACATTTAATTTTATTATCGTCCTAAAATGATCGGCATTTTCAAAATTGAGAAAGTGTAGGTGTGTAGAGAAATGTAAACAGATAGTTAAACCCTTTATTGGCGAGGTAAAGCCCGATTAAACCTCTCTTCCACCCAACGTCCCGTGTTGTTATTATATGTACATACAGACATTAATTAAAAGACATAAAGAAAGAGTAGAGAGTAGGAAAAATCTTTGCAACTTAGGGTTAACCAAGGAAAAAATCCACGTTGCGGAAAAACACCCACAGAGAAGGGGGTGACAGAAACCGCGAAACACAAAAGAAAAAAACTTTAAAAGTAATTTACAAGGAAAATGTTTGCACTTCAAAAAGCGTAGAAATTTTTGTATGAAAACGGAGGAAATTCAAAATGCATTTTGAAAAAAAATACTAAAATTCACTTAACTAAACACACACATTTAAATTACAAAAAATATCTTTACATAATTAAATTACAATATAAGATATAAAAAGTAAAAGAACGCTTCTACCGTTACCACAGTTTTTATCATACCACCATGATCATTATTTATCATTAGGTAATGACGTGAAGGGTCGAAACCATGGAAACCATTACCTGATGACGACCTGAAGGGTCGAAACCATGGTCGTATAATAAAAAATTATTAGAGTAACGGTAGAAGTGTTCTTTTCCTTGTTCTTTTTAATGGAGAACTACCACAAAGTCGAGGCCGGATCAATAGATTCTATTACAATATCAGCTTAAATCAACAATAGTATATCTAGATTAACTAAAGATGGAAATTCCAGCCAAAGACCTTGCATTGTACTCATTTTATGAGTGATAGACATATTTTCTTGATTTATACTTAGCTAATTCGTCGGTCGAATTACTTTTTACACCGTGATTGCGCTGGACATATATCAACATTGAAAATTAATATCATCTGGAGTTCCTCGGAATCGTTCTCATTGATACCCCATCACACGAGGTTTTCATTGATACCCTCCCCTAGGACGAGGCACTCAGCTATTGCGTGATGCGCCTCATTGCAAATCCGTCCCTGCTGTGACATGCTGACGTGAAATTTCTTTTTTCTAGGCCGTTTCGCCCGCAAGGTGATCGAAGAAGAGACGTCTCATCGATTAGATTTGAAAAATAAATAACTCGAGACAGTCCAATCGAACTGTAGCGGCTGTTATGTTTTGCTTTCTCCTGCGCAGGATCCCTCGAATGGAAAATTACACGAAAAAAAACGGACGATTATTGATGTTATGTAATGTTCTTTACGTAACATGTACTTATCCGCTGCCGTCTAATTCGCAAAGGGAAGCTTGATTATAAAAAGGCGTGTTATACGTAATTAAGTGCTGCTAGCCCCTACCGTTTCCCTCTGATAAATTCATTCTTGTTTCGAAGTTAATCATCTAACCTCTTTTCATTTGTAGTCTTCTGCACATCGTCGAAACTCTTTTATAACATTCCCTGTGCTTTCAGCAACATACAATAGTAACTAATCGATATTATCCAGTAAAAAATCGATTTTACGCAATTTCTCGGAGTGAAGGTTGCATATATTACTCATGCAAACATTATTTCCTTTGCTTCTGGAGGAGTTGGTTGTATTTTCGCTAGATTTTTTGCCGTTTTTAGTGATTCATTTCTTTCTCGTGTGGAAACACTCCGCTCTCTTTTCAATGCTTCGCCATCCATTGCCCAGGTTGCCTTTGGCCCTTCAAATCGATTTTTGAACAAATAATTCTAGAAAAAAAAGACTTCTTTACTTTCCCCGACCACTTTTTTTGCTATCAGGAAGTGATTTCTTCCTCATTTTTTTCGGGACTGATTTGGCGCTCTTTTTTTCATGCCCTTTCGACCGAAATTTAGAAAGGATGCGTATAAATGTTTGAGTATTTTGCCAAGTCTTTCAATTATCGCATTATAAGGAATCTTGTGCTTTTCACATTAGGAATTAAAATTCGCTAGATAAACCCTTATAACTTTGCTGAACGAGTTCGCACTAAACCGGTTACAGCGCAGATATTCTCAAAGTGTGTGCCGCAACTCTAGGCAGGTCGGTACTACCAAGAGCCATCGAATACTACCAACTTGGCAGTATTACTACATATGCGAGCTTGCTCTACTCTGGTCATACTGTTTTGGTTACCAGAAAATTGCTATGGTATTATATTTTGACTTCATTTTCGTGTATCTTTCATAAGAGCAAATAAGGAGTGATGCTAATAAGTAACTGCTATAGTATGAGCTGCTATGTTTTAGGTAGCTCGTTAGCACGCCTTGGAAGGGAAAACATCGATAATCTCCACGGTACTACTTCATGGGATAGCGATGAAAATTATAGCGATTTGTGTTTGATAACTTTTTGCCGGTTTTTCTGGTTTAAAAGAGACAAAATGAGAAATAACCCTCAGGTGAAGGAAAAACCGCGCGGCAAGCGTCTGTCCCTTCCAATGAAAAGAGCGGGAATCCCCCGGACAGTCAGGTCATCCATACCGAAGTTATCCGTATCTTTCACCGTCATGACACATTTAAAGGAATTAAACGTTGAGCTTACAAACCGCGTACTTTATTTCCCCTACGGTATCTTATCTACCTGTTCTAGCATAGTAAAAAATTAACTTACGAAAACAAACTCGTTTACAAGTTAGGTTGTGTGGGATTCATCACGTAGGTAGTTAATTGATCAGGTAATACCCTAGCATTGATTGAAAGAATCCCTAAAATTTCGAGATATCATCCAAGGCTTGTCATTACAATATTTTTCTGGAATTTTCTCTTTCTCTTATTCTTAAAAACTAACGTATCAGATCAATGAGCTTCATTCTCGCTATTTTGGCGTTGACGAATCATTTGACAATTATTTTTCTCTGTTTCGGTTCGTAGCCTCGGAAATGTTGTATTATGCTATTGAAATTTGTTATTTTAAATATAAATTGTGTTCCGAAAAAGCCGGAATCATATATAATAATGCAGTGAAACCTGCCTTTAGAGGATTCGCATGGTGACGGAAACATTTTCCGTTACGTACAGGTTTAAATCGTGTATATGCTAATAACAGTACCGAGAAATTTTTTCGTAATGGACAATTTTCCGCGATATACAGGTTCCGTTATACTTAGATTTCATTTTATTGATAAAAAATAGTAAGCAAAAGGAAAAGGGTGAAAGGTAAGATTGCACTTCGGAGTTTGCAAACACTCCGCCTGCCGACGTACGGCTTACGGAGTGTTTTTATCTCTAATTCAGTAAAAGCCGTGTTCCAACTTTCTTTTCTTTCAGTATCATTGCACATTGAGGTATGCAAAGTTACCTTTAGTAAAAACTAGTAATGGTAATAATGAAAATTTTTATTCGGGAGAAATTGAGACGTCTCCTTCTACCTAAGCCATGATTTAAATTTTCCTTTACATTACGTCACTAAATTTTCCATTATTACAAACATCTGAATGCTTCCCAGAGACGGAGTTGATCAGAGGTAAACCGCTCTAAATTATATTCGAAGTTATCAGCCTGATTGTTATTGGATTAGAATGCACTCATTCTATCTACTTATCTTGAATGCATTCGTTCGTGTAATTCGACCAGATGAAATGAAACTTGAAGTTTACTCCTAAGGGTGCTTGAAAAGTTACCAATACAGATGCGAAAGTCTCCTCTTCCATCCAACCCCTCGTCATATTCCATGAATAGAGATCGATATGAAAATTGATAAGATGAGAAAAAGTTAGATGGGTTTGCGGATAGAAAAACTATTGGCAATGCGTAGGAAAAGGCATAGAGGGGAAGTAAAGGCCTACAAAGTTGGATTTTGCGAAAAAATGCGCAAAATTACTGATAGCAATTGCTGAAATGTATAATGCGCATTTACCACGCAATAATGCGATCCAGTTTCGCAACGATGCGGAGATCAACCGCAGGGGAATCACCGAAATGATACTGGGTGGTTTATGCATGTCAAAGTCAGAAATAGACGTGATAAACAGTAAAAGTAGGCAAAAGGATGCAGATTACCCCGGTCGGGGTGAAAAATTCGCGCAACGCCCTCGAAATCATCTAATCCCTATTTTCAGTTAAGGAGAACTCCTTCAAAATTGTCGTCCAATCCGTAGGATAAATGTATCTCGATATTTTATCATCCACCGGTGAAAGCTCCGCTAACTTGAAGGACTTACGGTGCTGTTTCTATCGCCGCCAAATGATTTTCTCAGATCCACGCATACGAAAAGTATCTTTCTCTTAATAATAATAAATAATAAAACATATAAAATTTTACCAGTTTAACCAATATAATACAATTACATTTAAAGTACAATTATAATAATTAATATTAATTAATACAATAATAATTACAATAGTATAAATACATTAAAATTACAAAATTTATTGCTAATTTCACATTTCATTTTTACAGCATATCAAAAATGCTTTTAACTAAGAAATTCGTTCACATTACAAAATGCTTCTGTCAGGAGATATTCTTTTAAATTTTTCACAAAATGGAACCTTTCTATTATTTTTAACTGAGCCACGTAATTTGTTATACATTTTTAAAGCCACCACCTCAAAGCTTCTCCCAGTTAAACAGAGCCTAAGGGGTAGGGTCCTCTAGTTGCCATTCCCACTCGACATTCTTATGAATGTAGAATTCCCTCAATAATGATTTGAATGATTCTTTCCTCTATATCTTAGCCAAGACTCTCCCTACTCCCTTTCGAATTACAAAGATATTTTTTCCAGTGGGGGTAGTTTCCCCATAACATGATACCGTATGTCATTGTTGAATGGAAAGTTGCAAAGCTTCAGTATATTTGCGATAACAACCAGAGCCTAGGACTATCCATTTTTGGACCCCAACGAATCTAAATGAAAGTCAAGCGATTCAGTGTATTACAATTCTCCCATTTTCCATTTTTAGGATAGCCACGTTATCTGCGCGTTCGCCTTCGATTCCATTCCCGGTGGGGGCTAACATATATCGGCATATATATACCCAGCATCGTGATGAACATGGGTAGTTATCTGAATTAAGAGGTAGCGGGTCACGGTCCCGTGAAAACCAAATTCGGCGGAGTGAGAGTCGATGCACTGACCACGTGTTACCCACTGTAAATGCTGCGGGGCTAAGCCCTATCCCTCAAAGGGATATTGAGCTAGGACTATCCATTTTTGGACCCCAACGAAATCTCAGAGAAAGTCAAGCGGTTTAATGTATGCTCATATGTTTTACTTTTCCATTTTGTTTAATATACAACCAGTTTTTATAGTTGCTTCATTTTTACATGACACCAGTTTAATTCAGATTTTGTCTGCAGACATGAATATAATAATAACAATAATCGTCTTTATTGAAAGGAGAGATTGAGACTTCCTTCTTACATCTAACCCTTTGTAAAAGAATGAGATAGCTTTTGGAAGATACATATTATGTGGGTTTAAAGAAATCTATGTCAATATTAATTGCCTATGCCAACTATGCCAACTTATGGAAATAATAAAACCCTGCAGGAAAACGCCGAAGAGAAGGGGGTCGTGAAAAGCCTGCGAAAACCTACCGACAGAAGCAACTAAAATGTAATAAGGGGAGAAGATAAGAAAAGGTAAATTGTCAGCAACAAGCCTGAAAAATATATTGAATGCGCATTCATATAGAAGGTACATACATAAGTGTTCTACCTATCGGTAGGTCCATGTGCCCTAATATTCGCTATTCATAGCCCTTTCCTTCGCTACCTGGTAACTTACCCCACCCTTTATGTCATCTAACATTTTTTGCCTTTGCCTTCCCCTCTGTCTTTTCCCTTGCATTCTACCCTCTATTACATTCTTCAACAATCCCTCTCCTCTCAATATCTGACCCACCCATTTCTTTTGTCGGCGCTGAATTACTTCAATTAAAATATAGAAGGTACAGAAACAGAAAATAAGTTATGTTGAATTTACATAAAATAAATATATTGTGATGAAATGAATTATTAATATCATATTTTACTAATACATGTAGTTATTCGCTTTAAAATATTTAATTTCGTAGAAATTTTAAAATTTCGACAATCAGCTGTGAATCGAAGTTTATTTATTAATTTATGGGCTCTTAACTGCCTTGGCATAAAGATATTTATTGCCCTACTGTTAAGCCCTTTGAAAAGACCATAAGCTACGCGTACTCCGCCCACCAAATTTAAAAATTCCCCTTCTTTCACCAGCTACACAGAGAATCGCCACGGGTATGACAAAGGAATTTTGCGAGCAGTACAGAGATAAATAAATTATCCCGTCTTTCGGTTGGAACCTAATACCGCACTATCAGCTGATCAAAACAGTCGAAAGCTGTTATATTTCAATGTCAGTGATAAGTTTTATAGAATAGTAATTCGTCCTTCAGCACACTATCATATGAATCATTATTTATTTTAGTCTTAATCTCGCCCAAATAAAGGCATTTATTATTATTATTATCATGGGTGAGGCATTTTGTTTTGAGGTATCAGAATGTGAAAACGCTGTATCAATTGAAGATTTATTTCATAATTGACGGGACACTTATCGCAGAAATATAGCTGAGTAACTGGACAGAGAATGCTACAATGATCTCTTTCGTACTAATCATCGTTTCCCACCAATAAAGCCTTTCAGAACTCAGTTCCCGTAATAAGCAACGCATCATTGGAACGTATGACCTATTAACAGTCATCTGCGACACCGGCAATACTGAGGCGCGTAGTAATTCACGGCCGTGGACTTAAACATCTACGACGAAAAGGTTTCACGATTTTGCGTATATTAGAATTTAAATTAATTCGTTGCTGCAACCCTATGATGCGAGATTTTTTGGTAGAAAATTTCACTTTTTTTTCATTTTAGCTGGGTTTCATATAATAATCGAATCAAATATATTCTTTCGAGAAAGTAGCATCATGCTTAGCGATCATTTTCTGAATGACCGCATAAACGGGACGTCGAACCGGAATAGAAACGGAAATCATTATTTTTACCGTTCTTGTTGTCGGATCGTACTCTTATCGAGTGTAACAGTTGCAGTTTAAATGATCTCAAGAAACCATCAACGTAAAGATTCTGTCCTGTACGCATTTCGCCACCAATGATCATCGATGATTTCTGGAGCTCTTTTAAACTTCAACTAACTCGACCATCAGGGACAGCTTCTATCCTAAATGTAACAATAGTTAATTTAATAAATATATGCAAGGGTGAATTGTAACTAAACAATCAACCTATAACAACGTTAAAGTTTTTATAACTGGATATATATTCTTTAATTATTTCTCGTTTATTCGAATTTTTATTCGAAAAAGTCATTAAAATAAAATCTGTTTAAAGGGCCGCTCAAAATATTAACGTTGCATGGGACTATTGTATCTGAATTGATTTGGGATTATTGTATTTGAGCTTTCCTTTGCTATTGTTTGAAGCCCACCACTGTAATGGTCCGGTAAATGGATCTTTGTGGAATATAAAATTTTAAAAATAACAATTTGAAACGGTTCGATGGTTGCTGTCAGAGCGAAACCGGAATCGAACCGAAATGTGGGGTTTTCATTGAACCGGTTTCGAAACCGGAACAAAATTAATTTTATAGTAGTAGCGTTGTTGAAAGTGTTCCGTTAACTAATGTAATTTCGCTAATATTGGACCCCATGGGGATTCGTACCTGCGGCCGCATCCACGAACGCGCAGCCCACTTGGCTATCCGGAAGCCCCTCTAAAGTAATTACGGTACCGTAATCGACTTGTAGCGTAAGGGCTGAAACCACCGGATTGCACAGTGTAGAAATAATTTATAATAATTAATCAAATTTCCTCAGTGCATAACGTTGCACAGTGTAGAAATACTGTTGAGACATCGTAGAAAGGCATGTTTGTATGAAAATTTCTCAAAATAACGTCAATAATTGGTCGCAAACGGAGCGCGGCAAACCGAAAAATGCTGCATGCAGGATTCTTGCGCCGAGTGCGCGTTTGCCGCTAAGAAAATGCTGCGTAGTCCTAATCCTCCGGGCGGCGAATTATCTTCGGTGGGTTCGCTTCCATAGAGTAAGGATTAGGTTTGCAGTTACCTAATTCTTACTCCATGTTCGCTTCCATTTAAAAGCAACACATTTCAAACGCCGCGGCAAGATCACGTAGTATATACTGGTATGTACCGTAAAATTTGCCACCTCCGCTGGCGTGCGTTTGCCGCCGCTATGGGTTCAGTCTTTCACTCGGTGGTAAGCCATAGAAGAAGAAACAAAGATACTTTTTAGTTTCCACCCGAATTTTACTTACCACCGGTTTCCACTATCTTTATATCTTTCTCTAATTACTGTTCGAAGCCTTGTGCGTAACATTCAAGAATATGAGCTCTCGTCAAACTCCCATCATTAGAATCGTGTTTACTGAAACAATGCGGTCGGAAAAACAGGTGATCGGTCTGTAGTGTTAGCAAGAGCCCTCTTGAGGAGAAAAGCTAATTCAACGGTACACTCTAAGAATAAAATCTTGTTTCCTTTCCTCCAGCGAATGTTAAGCAGCTAATTTATGATCCCGAAAAACGAACTTTTGATTATATGATTGAATTCGTGGAGGATTGTTAACCTAAGCCTCTGGTGTCATCTCAGATCTTCTCACCGTAGTTTACTGGAAATTATTTCTTAGAACTCGATTTGATGATTCCATATGCTGCGACAACTGAAGTTCCTTTCATCTGGAATAACCTGTACGGACATCCAAAATTTGCCTGAGAGAATGCGGAAATTCCCTTCGCTCCCGCCTCTGCTTCAGTCAACACTTGTTACTTTTTTTAACAGATTATTGCATATACAATATAAACTCTCATTATTAATGGAAATTCAAAACGTCCAAGGAGTCACCATAAGACAACATGGATCGACTTCTAGGGGGATGCTCAGGTTTGTAAGAATAGAAAGTATAAATTGAAAGAAAAACTTTGTAAGTTCCACACAGATTTTAATTGGCAACCGGTTTCATAAGTCTCCTTACATCATCAGGCAATTGGTAATTGGTAATCAGGCAATTGGTAAATAACATATTCTTCTATAGATAGATTTACATTTACATAGTATACCCCGCGACCCGCCTGTGGCGTATGGAAGAGGGTGTATTAACACCTTACTTAGCCTATCATATTAGCTTTTCTGATGCTATGCAGAAAGAACGACCAGAAGCAGCTATCTGTTTTAGTGATTTCTTACTTGTTTTCTGAACAAGTCAAATGCAGCCAAATGTGCAGCAAAAAGTCGGTAGACCAAAGATTTGAATAATGCGTCACACTTTTATACCTTTAAAAACAAACGTAAATTAAAATGTACAATGCCGTATAGGAAACTGTATGTATGTACCCATGCCAATGATACGATGTAAATCTATTCATAACGTATTCTTTTGATTTTCACTTTCACATTTGAGATGTTTTGTACGTTATCTGGCAAGTTATTAAAAGTCGTTGGCATCACAACATCATATTTATTTTAACCGTAATACTGTGACGGTGGGTCGCTGCTTGGCTGTTTTTCTGTGTCTATGCATAAGATGAGAGTTAAAGTCGGAAGGCGCGGATATATGGATAATCATTCATCAACGAACTGAAATGAAGCATTATCCCTAATGATAGATGGCCCATCACGACCCGCTCCTCGCGTTAGATTGACCCAAATACGGGCCCAATAAATCTCATCCAATTGTTTTGACCGTGAATATAAAGTCAGTATAGCTGGGCGCTCGCACCCTTCGCCTGAGATATGACCGTTGCGACTTTCTCCTCTAACGAAATAATTGTTTGCGGAACAGGGACAATCCCTGGCCACTGACTGAGTGTAGTTTAGGAGGCAACGTTGCCGCTCTGAGCGACTCGACCTCGACTTCAAAAGCTAACCACAAGAGGCCATTGGAGCCTATGTTAAAGTAAGAGAGGAATCTTCGCGGCTTTTGCTACAGCCAATCATCCTCGATTGCGCAGGACGGTCCCGGATTACGATGTTACGTCTACTGTTGGTAACTCCCGGAGAGTTGATTCCGGGAGTTGTCGATTACAAGATTATTTAATTCCGATAGAATACTTTAAGCACTAATTCAACTTCCACAGATTATATATTCTTTATTAATGAATGAAATGAAAAAATTAGCAATTTGAACTAGCCCTATTCAGAGGTTTAATTTTTGGGTATTAATAATTTACTAATTTAAATCTTGCCTCAGTATAACTACCGTCAGGTGCCCTCTTAACCCCTTCCAATGCATCGATACAACACGTTTGATCGGATGTTGGAGAATATAATCCTCAACAAAGTGTTAGGAATCTAGATGGTCCGTTGGCATGTTGAATTCTACAGGCCGAATGGAATTAAATATAAAACAAGAGTGCTTAAATTTAGCCTATGTCGAATTCTTTTCGTTGCTAACTTTTAATCTAAAAGTAAGTCTTCGATGTTTGCGAAAATTGGCAGAATTATTGGTAGAATATCGTCATGGAATCAGACCCTAAACTGAAACTTAAACAAAAGCCGTTTAAATTGTGTATTTTGTCGTGGTTTTTCATTCTTGTATTATCTTAAGTGCTTTGTAGAAGAGCTAAAGCCACATTGGAAAATACCTGATTACAATTAAGTACGATTTTTTCAAAAGAATGTGTAAATCCTGTTGGCTTTTCCATAATCGATTTCGAGATTACTTTGTATTTGAACTCTACATATTTCATAAATAATTCTTCCATCTATGTCATCTTCGGAGAAAATGTCCCTTATGAGCGCCTTGAAAATGTCTTTATGGGCGGATTGCTCAGCTCATTTGGACTAATATCGTATTTTTCTAGGAAACTGAAGCATTGAGACTGTGTTAGAGACAGTTGAACATATGCTCACGAGGTCTGGAGTTTCAATCTAACTCGGAATGCTTTTTGTGCTTCATTGATTTCTCAATCCCCAATGTAATCCTTTGAGTCACCTCAAAACATTTTTCGTTTTCTGCATCTCTTCATGGTCATAAATGTTTTCTCGCACCGATGCATCATTCGTAAAGCTCCTTCCTTTTCCATCTAATTCCTATCATTATTTACGACAGAAATGGAAATTTCAATCAAACTAAACGTAGGTAATTGCTCCATTGTAGCAATTTCTGTAAAGAGTTTGTGCAATTTAGTACCATATATGTGCATTCTCTTTCGACTTGCAACTTGCAAAGAAGGCCATCACTATTGCTATTTATCTCGACAAAAAATATCATTAACACGGAAGGATCGTACCATAAAAATACCCAACTTTGATGATCGAACAACGTAACTAGAGTAATTGGATCCCTTGGCAGTATCCCGGTGTGCCACTGAGTTAGGGCAGCCTTGTACTTTTATTTCATTCGCTAAACAAATAAGTGAGTTACTTATGTACCGTATCGGTCATAAAAGTTTTTTTTTCACGGTGAATAATGGAAATCAACACATGGAACCGAACAAGTAAGTTATTAAAACGTTTGTCATTCCTCCACGTTCGTCGTCGGTCGTTCTGAATGGTTGCTCAACGCTGAAGCGTTTAATAAATACCTTCTGCAAAAAAACTTATAGCATTAGCTCCAGCGTGGATCGTTACTGTTCCTCAAGGTCCGCATTATATTTGGCATTTTCAGTTTCGTCATGCCTCGTTTTCCTGTACAGTACTCATTTTCCATAAAATATGTAATTCGAATACATTCCACACATTATGATGGGATTATACATGCATTCACCTCTACTCGCCATAACATCACTTTCAGCCTACCAAGCTTTGAAAATTAACTAAAAGTCATTCTGCACTAATAACATTTATATTATTTTAAGAAAACGAAACAAAATTGTGAAAACCAGGATCAAAAACGAAGCTAATGGTATTGAATTAGATGTGCATTAACTAGTAATAAAATGCTAGAGAAGTATCTTAATTCTGTGGTGTATACGAATCCGCGGGGAGACCTTTCGCGTAGTGATACGTAAGCGGTTTTCGTTGATGAAATTCCAAAGGCTGGTAATTTTGCGAGGAAAAAACTTGAAAGAAAAATACGTCTTTTGAGCCAAATACGTCATCTCCCTTTTGTATGTAAACTTTCTCATCAAAATGCTATTTGGGATAGATAGAGTGAGGCTTGAATGAATCTACCATCTGATGCGTCGACACTATCGGATCCACGTGACAGTTGAAAGCGAAGGGTCCCTTTAATTCATTGAAAGCCATTTAAATTCCATATCCCCTTTGTTTTCTGCCCCTTTAAATCGCACGTGCCGCTCCGATTCTAATAATAATCCGCATATTTCCATTCCTTCCGTCCGTTTTTATATTTCCGAGAGGAAGCCCATCCCACAGCCCCCACGTGGAGAAAAATGTATTTCCCCTCTTCCAATATTTCCAGTGTTTTGCCGCTACCCTTTTACAAGAAAGGGGGAAAGGGTTTCTTTTAAAAGAAGGATTCTTCGGTCCCCATTCCGTCACCACTCAAATCTCAGCAGGAGACTGTTCCCCTTGCCTCGACCGTGTGTGTGTATAATCAGGGCATTTAAGTTTCTACCTCCGTGCGATCATGATGGCATCTTCGGCATCACAGCCGTTCTCTCCCGTGCACCACGGCACCCGAGTGGTGCCTCCTCGACCACAGCCCCCCGTGATGCCCCCGCACCTCGCAGAGCAGTTGCTGGTGGCCACCCTCAAGAGACAGCACAGCCTCAACTCCCAGGACTCGAAGTTCACTATGAGTAAGGGAATAGTTTAGCCAGCATCCTGTGAGCCACGTGCGCGTTTTACCTTTGGATGGTCTCCTTCATTCAATGCGAAACTCAAGAATATTATGGTGGTGTGCGATTTGAAAGCCTCTTTAGCAACGTTGATACACCCGAATCGAACCCAGTTCAAGTAGCCAGATGCGATACAAGGGGGGTAAAGGTGGTAAATACCCCTTCCATAAGAATTGTTTATTACCCCACTGTTTGGAAGTACAGTAAAATTGTTATTAATTCATTAATTTTACCGTCTGTCTTTTACTTTCCCGATTCATTGAACTAATTTTTAATGCTTTAAACTGTTAATGAAATATTCACGGAAGATTCTCATGTAAAGATGTAACAACTTCTCTTTCTATGGCTCATATTGCAAAGGTACTATTATTTTCTTTTTTTAGGGTATCTTGGCAATATCCAGTTAATTAATAAAAGTCGTGGCAGAAAAACTCTTTGTACTTCCACTGTCTTCATAGTTGAAATTGGCATTTGTTTTTGGTGTTTAAACTCATGAAGATTCCTGACTCGTCAGACATCTCAGAAACAATTGTAAGACTTAGCATCAGCAACAAGCAGTAGCCTAAGCCATTCATTTCCACTGCTGAATTAGACTTTCTTTGCTCTGTGGTTTGATTATTTTTATCAGTGAAAGTTGTCAATGTTATTCCCTTAATCTAACATCTCTGTAGGATTTATGCATCATCCATGAGAGACTGCACTTTATATACAATTTATTTATTTAGGTAGTTCAGATGCTGTTTCAATTTATACTATGCATCTCTATCCATTTGTGGAAAGTTTATTGGTTGATAATTTGATCACTATAAATTATCGTGTACATGGGAGTGCTCCCTAGAAATATCATAAAATAGCATTACCTTAACTTTTGTGAAGCAATTTTTTATGGTGAAGAAAGAAATAATTATATCCAGGTTCCACAGAAGTGTAGAATATTTCTGTGGAGCTTGGACATATGTAGTTTTATGTGTCTTCACCTTTAAGGAGTTTTACTTAGTAACAGCTGAATCCATCAATATAATTTTTACTGTTCCTCTCACAGTTTCAACATATTTTGTGCAAAATTTAATCATTTTGTGTTAAATAATAATTTCTGAGACTTTCCCTCCCCTATAGTCACCAATCAGGAAAAGATCAGGAAAATTACTGTGTAGAATTCAAACTACCTCACAAAGAGCACAAGTCTTTTGTGAAAAAATTTGATTATGTATTGCAGATTTTATTTTTCCATTTTTCTGTAGTGTTATATACTTGTATGTATATTTTAGACACCTTTTGAGACCTTAAGTTAAATGACTACCATTAACATCAACCATTAACTATTTGTGATTCCTTAATGGCATCCTATGAAATATTTCACTGAAATCGATAATACTATCTAGATCATGCATAATAAGTTTTTGAATCATTAAAGATTAAATTTTCTTATTAGATCACCCCAATGTTGCATATTTTACTAAGCATTGTGATTTTTATTGGAATAATCAGTCACATAACACCAGTCCATAAAAAGTGTGACAGAAGATTCATTTTACATAATGATCCCTTTAATACATTGTGATTATAAAAAATTAAATTCTTCCTCACAGAACCATTTATTTTTATTAACCTTTGTATTTTGAATTTACAGAAAAGGTGACTGGTTCAACAGAGCTAAAGAAAACGACATCATCTTCTACATCATCAATTTCCTCAGTGACTTCAATTAAAACAACCTCTGGGCAACCAACATCTTTGTCAGAACAAAGATTGCCCCCAAACTTACGACCTCTACCTCCTACACCTGGAACTAGCTCATTTCGACCTATTAGCAACAGCAATACCCTGCCTGTACCTATCAGGAAGATCAGTAACACCAAAACAGGAGTTTTACAGTTCCCTTGGTATCACAATGTTGACCGAAGAAGAGGGGAGGAGCTGGTTTTTAATGGTATATCTTCATTATCCATAAATAAATATATGTAATTACTGAATTCAATTAGCTCAGCCCTGTTTATACGTACATCTATAAATTTATTTTTCATGTTTTTTAAGGCGCTCTCTTAAATCTTTTTGCAACTTGCAAAGAAGGCCATCACTATTGCTATTTATCTCGACAAAAAATATCATTAACACGGAAGGATCGTACCATAAAAATACCCAACTTTGATGATCGAACAACGTAACTAGAGTAATTGGATCCCTTGGCAGTATCCCGGTGTGCCACTGAGTTAGGGCAGCCTTGTACTTTTATTTCATTCGCTAAACAAATAAGTGAGTTACTTATGTACCGTATCGGTCATAAAAGTTTTTTTTTCACGGTGAATAATGGAAATCAACACATGGAACCGAACAAGTAAGTTATTAAAACGTTTGTCATTCCTCCACGTTCGTCGTCGGTCGTTCTGAATGGTTGCTCAACGCTGAAGCGTTTAATAAATACCTTCTGCAAAAAAACTTATAGCATTAGCTCCAGCGTGGATCGTTACTGTTCCTCAAGGTCCGCATTATATTTGGCATTTTCAGTTTCGTCATGCCTCGTTTTCCTGTACAGCAGTGTCAAATTTTAAATTATACATGAATCCTATCCTCGCCATGTTGTTTGGAAGTACAGTAAAATTGTTCTCCTTCTATTAACTCGGTCACTCTTTTATCATATAGTTGGCTTATCAAATCGGCGGCAATTATCGGGAGGGTNCTGCTACTTTGCCCGATCCGACAGTGAGCGTAAAATAAGAGAAATAGACGCGAGGACAAGTCGTTTTAGAGACTCTTTTTTTCCGCGAACGATACGCGATAATAATAAATTAAAAAAGTAATTCTACTCTTGGTGTTTACACCCCCTGCCACACGCCGGAAGGCGGCTTGCAGGGTACTTATGTAGATGTAGATGTAGAATATTCCATGTTATTTTCATTTTCGATCATTAAAGGGTTTTCTCTTGTGTCTTCTGTAGACATAATCATAAAAACTATTTTCATGTCCTAGTATAAAAAAGTAATAAAAATAGATAATTAAGGCTGTTTTCAATGATTGCTCTTCTGTGACTATCCCTCCCTTAGAATTTAAATATTGAAACCATCTCTCTCTCTAACTCTGTCTCTGAACATTGAATGGGTGCACTATCTCACCTACTTTAAAATTTTGCCTTCTCTATTGCTAAAATTCCAAGTTAAACTCAATTGAAGGGCAGATTCTTTTTAGAAATTTCTGCTGATATCTCAGGTCCCTCTTATAAATATCATGTGCTAACAAATATTATATATGAATGGCATTCCAAAACTTTCTGGAAGACACTCATTGTCATTTGCAACTGTTGTCCCTCTTTTCTTCATACGAACTTATTAAGATGCCAAGGAATAACAAGCGTGAAAAATAGCAACATGGCTGGGACTCGACGCAGCATGGTAGTTCAGTGGTTAGAATATCTGCCCAGAAAGTGGGAGATCTGGGTTCGAGTCCCAGTCATGTTGCTATTTTTCACACTTGTTATTCCTTGGGATTTAGCCACACAACTTCATCATGCAAACACCTTTACCTTCATTCTTATTGAGATGGTTCATTACAAGATTCCTGCAACATTTCTGTACTACAATCTTGCTCTGTAGTAATCTTTTGTATACCATTCATATATTGAATCTAGATTTATAGGATTCTGGTGCTTCAAGTTCCCTCTTACATTTTACAATATCTGTATGCATAAAATAGAGGAAATATTCACTTTATCAGTCTTTAAATATCTGAATGCTAATGATTTATGAAATGAATGCCTCAAGTGTGCTTTAAATATCAGTGGGTTGAATTAGGCTCTTACTAGTAGAATGAACTTGGTGATTCTTTGAGTACAAAATCTACAAATAGTGACGATTCTTAAAATTTGCTTATTTACATATAGAAAAGAATAATTTCTATATTATTTTTATATTATTATTCTTAGAAAGTAATATGTAATGATGAATTCGTGATTAACGTTGTTTCAGAAGGTAGTTAGTTGATACTAATTTATGATATTTTCTGTCTTTAGGAGAAGATGGTACTTTTCTGATTAGACCATCTTCACAAAGTCAAAATCCATACACCTTGACCATCTGGTTTGGTAAAAGAGTCTACAATATAGGTGTTCGCCATCGAGCTGATGGAAAATATGCCCTAGGGACAGAAAAACAAAATGAGCAGGTAATTACATTATGTAAATGTGATGGTGTGAGTGGATAGATGTTGGTGATGTTAGCATTTTGATTTAGAAAACTGATGTAATTTTTCCAGAAATCATTTTCAGTTTTTGAAGTACCTTGTATAATTACATGGGACTCTGAGAAGGATCTCACACTTTCCCTGCGTAAATGCAGTTTTCTCATGTTTCCTGTTAGCTTACTGCTACTGTATGAGTCGATGTTTCAACATGACACCTTGATGACATCTTTGGCTTAAATTTGTTCCTAAAGATACAATACTAATCACCCACCTAGAAAACACTTTGCAAGACAGGTATATAGCTATAGTATGACATAATGAAATGGCCTGAATAACTTTTGAAGAAAGGAAGATTATTTTGATTTCTTCCTGTTTCAAAAATATCCTTTAATTTTTGCACAAATCTCTAAATAATTTCCTTGGGATAAATTTTCCATACAAATACAAAATATTGTCAAAATCTTATTGCCTGGCTAATCTCATAGCCTTTCTTTTGTGAACAAGCAAGAGTTTTCTAAGGTTACATTTAATCAAGAAAAAGAAAATTTATCAGACACAACTCGTACTGTTTTAGCATTCATTCTGTATTTGTTAATTTACTTATTTATAAGATGAAATAATTGTATACATTATACAAGTTTTTTGTTCCCAGAATGAATAATTTATATTTTCTGGATCCATTAGCTTTAATTTGAAAAATATAGGAGCTACAAGTGTATTCTCTCGAAACCAGGGAAATGATATTCACTTTATGTTAGAATTTAAAAAAATATTTGGTATACTGATCAGCAGTGTTTTCATTAAATGTTACTTTGATTGGTTTTAGGAAATAGTACAATATTTTCATGAACTGCTTGGACTG
>KZ308137.1:1567037-1652170 GCA_000376725.2 Ladona fulva | reverse complement strand
TTTTCTCTCACCTTTCCCAGATATTAACCTGTCCTATTGGTTAAGGGCCTTTTTTATTAATAGCCTTTTAGTAAAAGTATAAAGTCTTTTGAGAATATTTTTCTCTATTTATTTCATTTTACATAAAATTAATTTGCTGACTAGATCCATGATGCTTTTTATGCAAAGCTATTTTGGTAGTTAAAAATAATTCAAGTTGCTGCCAACTTACTATGAAGTTCCATTATATTCTTGGCTTTAGTTTTTTCCATCAATAAGCAATTCTAATTGTTCTTGTCTTCTGCTATTTTCTGCAACTGTTTCGGAGTTTTATGTAATCAGCATGGTAGAATTCCTATATTTCCAAACAAGATTATGTAATGTCCATGGCTAAGTTAGATAACCTGTTAGGTTTAAAAAATGTATTCTAATGTTCAAAAATACTCATGTCCTTACTTTGGAAATCATCAGAGCAAAAATAATGCCAAATTTATAAGGAAATCGAAAAGTATATTGTACACTATCTGGTATGACTAAAAAGTATAAGTACGTTTTGAAAAAGTATTAACTAAAAATTTAATCGTTTTCTCATTACAATTATCTCTTTCCTTTCCTAAATTGCAGAGCTTCCGCAGTGTTGAAGAAATGGTATCATACTACCAGTCAGAGCAATTGGTGCTGTACAGTGGGGGGGAGAGAACAGGGCAGACTGCTTTGAAATCATCGCCCAAGAAAGAATAAATTTAAGATTTTATAAATTAATAATAAATTTTAAGAGTATTTTATTGTATTTTGCCTTTTTGATGTCTTTATGTTAATGATCTGAAAATCTACTGCCGAATCTTTATGATTCATTTAAGATGTACATTCTGTGATAATGCATTTCTGTATAAATTTATACTGTATCGTCAGATGTTTTTTTCTTTTCTTAACATCCGAATTTTTATTCATATTAATAACCCTTTCATCGGTCAAGTTTCCTAGCAAATGAACATGAATGAACTAAAATTCGTCTGCAATGCTTGTTGATGCAAGGAAAATTTAGATTACACAATTTTATGTAGCATTTAAATTAGTAATTCATATCCTGCATGACATGATTCGTTAATTAATTAATTTAGAGTAGAATACGATTATTTTCAACATTAAAATAAACTGAGCTTTTACAACTTATCTCAGGAGCCTATATAGTCACAGAGGAAAAAGTTTGTAATTATATCCTTCTTCAGCGAATGCGGTCCCGGGTTCAAATCCCGGTGGGAGCCTACGTGCGAAATGACCTCAGCTGTCGAAGCACTTTTAACAATACTACTACTCTCTATTTATTTAATCATAAACAAATAAGGAACAGCCGCCTCCGTGGATACTTTACACATTTTTTAACATTGAACTTAGTAAACGGGATTGTAATATGGAACCAAAATTTCAGTAATTTGAAATTGTAGAATTATAAATTGTTTAAACTGTAAGCAATCTATATTAACTCAATCATGCATTATAGTTAAGTAAATAGAAAGAACCGGTCTTGATGCACCTTGAAGAACTTTATTTAAGAGCTGAATACAAAAAAAATCCATCACGGCAATGTATGTTTTCCAGATCATATAGAGCAAGATTTAGAAGGAATATTGAAAAAAACTTGATAGAGAAATGGAAAAAAGGGCTTCAAAATCTAAGTGATAGAACGAAGAAGCCTTAAAAGTTTTCATTTTAGACAACAAACAACCCTAATGCCATTAACAGTAATAGAATATAACTGCTTGATTTAGGTAAGTCGAAATTAAAGGGAGAATTCGGAAATTAACCATATATTCGGGCAGCAATTACGCTCATATCCCGCTTACGAAACTTGCTTAAAAGCTGATAGTACACAGAAGCGAACATTGGGGGCAGCATGGTTTGTTTCTCTGACACGAAGAAACGAAACGCTAACTCGCCAGCAGAACATCGTCTTCCTTCCGCCGGGCGAGCATGGTGGACCGCGGAGTAGCCGCGTCCTAATTCTCCTGCGTGATTAACTCTTTTAAACCATTTTAAGACCTGATTACACAAAATAATTGCATCAGTGAATTTGGATTTATCTTTATCAACTCATTACGTGTAGTGTCAACCTTCCAAACTGGATTTTAATATGAACTTTGAGGACTATGAATCCCTACCGACCAGCAACGTTACCACCCATATGACGGCGGGTGCCATAGCGGGCATAATGGAGCATTGCGTAATGTATCCTCTAGACTCTGTAAAGGTATGCCATTATTGAATTAATTTTATATTGATATCTTTTAAAAATACATTCGTAAATGATAAATCCATACTAATACAACTGTCCGTTGAAATCTGCTTTTTTTTGCTATGAAACTTTCACTGTTACATACATTTTTAATGTATATTGTGTAGCTCTTGTCAGCTATTTTCGCCCTGATAATGATATAAATATTTGTATAATGTTTGTTATTCTTTTATTTAATGGACTGGTTTTTGTATTAGAAGGTGTTTTCCATCTTTCTGATACTCGGTGGCCAGAGCTTTGACACCAAATATATTTAGAACCAAATCTGAATTTATACTCAGGTTTAGGGTACTACATTTGTAAGATTTATTATCCTCGTTATAGTTAAATTCATATATCCTCTCTATTGTAGTTTAAGTGGCCACTCACCATCGTTTTCTGGTAATTCTAGTAGCGAGCGTTGGCCATTGTAGGCTCATTAATACAGGGTCATATTGTAATTTGGGTACATTCGCTGTATATCTTTAATTAGACTCGGATGCAGAGTTTATCACCATCACCGAATGCTGCGTATAGAGGAGTTGGTGAAGCTCTATATCGCATGGTTACCCAAGAAGGATTACTACGACCCGTTCGTGGAATGTGTGCTGTAGTTACTGGTGCTGGACCTGCTCATGCTCTATACTTCTCAACATATGAGTATCTTAAAGAGTTTCTGACCACGAAAATGTCTTTACACCCTCAACTCGCGTACGGTAAGATTTAACTTACATTCAACCATTTTATTATTGGTTATTGGCTTTATGTACATTATGAAAATCCATGTGTTTTCTGTGAATTGTTTTTGTTGTTGCGATGCACTTCAGTGTCATCATAGGAAGGAACGGAAGTAGTATCTCATTTCTTCTATGTTGTTTTTATCACCAATTGAACTTTTTACGTCTTTTAATACTAATGTTAGTTATTTTAAGGTTACATGGTGTGTAATCATGTTAACGTTGCACTGATCTTATATCCATTGCGTAGTGTTACGTATTCGAATGCGAGGTTTTTATGGTTTTTCTCATCACAATTTCTATCTAATTTCTCTCCGAAAGTTTTCGTAGAAATCGAAACTTTCTACGTTGACGAAGTAGTTTTCAATGGCGCTATGATATCCGTATCGTGATGTCTCTCAACCATGAACTTTCATTTTACAGGTGCATCTGGTTGTGTTTCGACTCTTATTCATGATGCAGTTATGAATCCAGCAGAAGGTATTGTTGTTATTGTGGTCGTGCTCATCATTTAACCTACTTATTGAAAACGAATGCAATAAATGAGGTTGAATCTTATGTTTCAGTTGTAAAACAAAGGTTACAAATGTATGCAAGCCCTTACAAAACATGTTTAGAATGTACATCAAGAATCTACAAGAAGGAGGGAATGAGGGCTTTTTACCGATCTTACACTACACAGCTGACAATGAATGTACCATTTCAATCAGTTCACTTCATGATGTACGAGTTTATGCAAGGTGTAACAAATGAATCACGCACATACTCGCCCATAGCACACGTATGTTCTGGGGCAGTGGCAGGAGCAACAGCAGCAGCTGTGACCACTCCATTAGATGTTTGTAAAACTTTGCTCAACACCCAGGAAGAAAGGGCACTTTCAAGTGCTCATCAAGAACGTGTCACAGGACTAGTACAGGTATTGTATTGTTCTCATATGTCTTAGCTCTATAAGTCTGTTTGCAGTGTTAGCTCATTAATGAAATAGACAATCATGTAATTTAGAAACGTATAATTTGCATGGAAGGGTGTGATGTGAAGCTTAGCCTTACTTTGAGACAAATCACTACTAGAATCTAATTTATTTTGTAATTACAAGTACAAGTTTTCTGTATCTACATGCTTATGGTGTTTGAATTTATAAATCAAGCCTTATGAACTTCTCTTATGAAAATTCTCTTGTGTTTATTGTTTTAATATTCAGTTGTTAATCATTTGTGGACTTGATTGCTTGGCTAATTTGCATCTCATTATGTGAATACTTTTCGAAACCAGTTAACTGTTGTAACCAGCAGATTCTGTGGTTTTCAGGTTCCTATAATAATGTTAGTCTTGGTTTCAACATGAAACTTTTGATAATTACTAAAGTCAATAGGTTTAATGCATTGCAACCTACAATACATTAAGTAAGTATAACTGATCAGTGATGGCTTTCTTTAATGTGAACTTGATTTGATTGAGTAAAATTAGACAATGTCTCCATATAACTGCATATTAAATCTTTTTCGGGTATTTTCCTTATAGATTTAATGTAACTGGTCAGGTTCACTAGGACATTGAATAAATGGTTATACATCTGTTAACTGTAATTTTGTTGTTGAAAACAATCAATGACAGGGTTGTCATTGTTTGTTTTTAAGTTACTATTTTGAAGGTAGAATTCAGTATATCAATGATCTTATGTGAATAGGATTAAAAGCAGGAAAAATTGTGTAGATTCCTATTATTTTCAGAAATTTTTCCAAGAAATGTTGGGAATTGTGTAAGGTATGTTATTCAATCTATAGGTGAATTAAAAACTTTGAACCTCCTAGTTTATAGTCCTATTTTCTTCCCAAATACCATCAACGTTTCTAACTAGACAAAAACTAATATGATCACTGCAATGACAAAATGCAGATTGTTACCCAGTTAAGATTTTGAATGTTTAGTAGAGCTAATGTTGATTTGCCGTGTAGGACTCTATACTATATAATCTCTATCATTGTGTCATAAGGGAACGGTAAGTAATTCGATGTTAAGTACTTATTTGAATGATAGAATTTGGAGTTGAACTTGAACTGAAACTGCACACTGAGTGTGTAGTTTCTTTTATCAGACACACAGTGAACTCATAATTAATGGTTCTTTTTTTACTCTTTGTTGGTATTTTCCTCGAGCTTTTTAAAAACATTCAACCTCTAAAACACACACGTTCGTTCACTTTCTATTACAAGCAGGGCTGGAGTAGTGGGTGTATGTCTGCGGTGGCATTGTTGCTGCTAAAAGGAAAGGTTGAGTGAAGAAAACTCTGAAGAGTCCACAAAACAATCACAAATTACTGACTGTATGCAAACATACTATCAGATGGTTCATTTTTATAAATTATGAAGATTATAAGAGATAAAAATGAAAATATGGATCATCCTTGTTTATTGCCATCATTAGCCCAGATAATCAGGAAGTTATTGTAGTTTAATTGATAAATCCTCAACATGTTTACTTAGTTTTTCATTTCTTCTGTATGCTCACTGGCTATTGTTTTAATCTGTCACTTGTTCTACAGCCAGCTAAAAGCTTCACTACTCGAATATCTATTTTTCTTTAGTTGCAACTTTATTTTCGTAGTATTTCCAATAATGTGAAAATATATTGCTAATTATCCCTTTTTCATGTTTCCTCATATTTTTCTTCTCTTTCTAACTTATCTTGTCCTTTCATTTAGAATATATTCCCTCTATTGAAATTGAAAGCAGATGGATCATTTCTGCACAGAATGTAATTTGATGGAGGGGGGAGTTCCTTTGGTTTGGAAAACAATAGGGAAAGCTATATGCCCTTCTGGCCACCCTAACCCCTTGCTGCAAAAATTTTGGAAACTAGACTTGCTCAGACCTACAAAAGAGCTTCTACATAGACTGTAAGCTAAATTGCACTTAATTTGTGTCCTGATTATCATGTCACAATATATTGAGGTCAGATTTCTGGTCTGTATTCCCCCTGCAGTTTTAAATGAAATTTTATTGCCTTCATCAATTATGTTAATAACCTGATCCTCTTGGAATGTTTACACTGTATGGCTGACCTAATTTCTGTCGTACACCTGTTTCATGAGCATATTTCCAGGAAATATTTAGGCAATTCTATAACTTTTTGTTTTTCTTAACTCTCATGCTGGCTTTTCCATCCTCTTAAATGTAGAGTTCTACTCTTTCCTGTCTTTTTTCTTGTAGAACATCAATTTATAAGTTCCTCGGTCATGTCAGATTTGGCTGTGTTCTCCTAAGTTATATATCTATATAAGCAGAAATTCCATGAGTTTGTGAGTTTGTCTGAGATTAGAGCCCACAATGTTTGTCCCATTTGCATCAAACTTTGCATACGTGTTCTCTGAGACCCAGATGGACATACTGTCACCTATTTATTTGATAACTTTGCTGGGTTTGAACCAAGGTTTTCAGATAGATTTCCGTACAAAAAGAAATATTTCAGAGATTTTAACTATTGCAATCACAAACAGTTTGTAGTGATGAATTGCAGGGGCAACAAACATATGTAGCACCGTAATGAATTAATGGAGATGGATGAGTAACTTTTTGTCTATCAATTCGGACTCTTTAACGATTAAATTTCCCAGAACCAGAGGTTGAAAATCTTGCAAACTTGCACATTAACTAGAGACAAGTTTCATAACAAGTAAATTCCATTAAGATTCACATTCTTATTGTTGATTGTAGATTTCGGCTTTGAACTTTGATTATAAAATTTTTGTTTTAAATAACCTGTCCCATTTGACTAAACTAAGATGCGAGATGTTATTTTCTCTTATGTACAAATAGGTATACTATATTTAATCCGACTTTTATTTTCCCTGTTGAGAATCAACAGGCACTTCAGCTGGTTATCATTATATGTTTGAGGTGTAATCTTTATTTATTGTTACCTATTCCTCCAATCAGTTACTATCAGCATGTCAGTAATTCATTTATTTCAATGGGTGTTTTACAGAGACTGCAAAACTATAACCTTCTTTGTTATAATTTGGGTTTCCTATGAAATACCAACATTGACGTCAATGCATATATGACAGACAGTATCTACATTAGATGTTCTACCAGATCTTTCTTTGTCAGATAGATTTTCTTATTGAAACATAAATAGATTGATTGCTTTTTTCTAGGCACCGAATCTAAACTTGTCTTTACTGAATGTTTCGGTTTATCTCTTTTCCCTTTAGAAAATCATAGTGAATTCTCTATGGAGGAAAGGCCGAAGTTTGTGCTCATCTTCTTTGTTTTGATTTATATGAAGTCTTGTTTTATAAATTATTTTAAAGGCAGTATTGATTATAATTCCAATGCTTGAAATGCTAGCATTCCATTAAATGGCTTAATCAGAAACAGTAATTGAAAGTTGGGGAAAAATTCTCACTAATACCTACATCCTTTTCTAATCGTAACATATTGATTTAATATATTTGTTATATTTTTTATTTGTGACAGTAGATGAATTAATTGATAAGGGATGAATTTCACTTAAATTTATGAAGGACTATTTTGTCAATTATAATTATGAAATCAACATTCTTAATTTGTTTGTATTTCTTAACTTTGGCCATAAAATTAAGAAAAAAATACTGTCATCTTGTAATAGTTACTTTCATTAATTATATTAAACATTATGCAGCTTGTGAGATTTTTATCAGCTCAAGGCTTTAAAATCTCATTTGCCTTAAAAATCTGTTTGTCTCCAGAATATTTTCCCTTTAATTACCATAATATATACTAGTCATCTCATATGTGACAAAGCAACATTAAAATTGACCTTTGGAAAATCAGGATGATTAAGAAACCCTCCTCTATGGCCGTATATATTTGTCCATGCAATTTGTATATCATACTTTGTATATGCTGGAATCTCAGAAAATTGCCTACAGTTCATAAATCCTGTCATTAGTATGAGATTAGTTCCTGCCATTAATTCTATATGGACCTTTAATCCCCATGTATTCTTTTAATACATGGAATAATGCATACTAAAATTCGACAATCGCCTTGGTGATCAAGGAGAAGTCTACGAAATATCAAGCAATATTTGCTGGAACATCTACATAATTTATTAAAGATTATGTAGCAAAATAATCTTAGTCTAGTTTTGTTACATAATCTTTAATGAATTTAATAAAAGGGAATTTGTTGTTTCTAACCTCAATTTTCCTATTTTTTTATCAAAATTCTCACAATTTTGAATCTATCAATTTTCATGACCATGATAAGATTCTATAATGTTTCTTCCTTCTGGCAGTAATTTCAATTTTTTTGAACCAATATATCTAATTTTGCAAAGAAACCAAGTCTGCAAGAGTGACAGGATAATGCAATGAACTTTGCAGGTATTTGAATATGAAAAAAATTAAGGGATCCAGGATTTGAACCTGAGCCTTCACAAAGATAACAATAGTTTTCCTGGAACATTTTACTTCATATAAACAGAATACAATTTGTCTCATGTCTCTACTTCTAACAGTTTCTTAAATAGAGGGGCGAGGTGGACCAACAGAAGGATGAATAGATATTATAAGTATTCCTTTTAGAGTTTTCTTGAATTTTACAGTTTGATTTTCATTGTTCATTAGGGTGTATCTACACCTACTGGATTAAACAGGGTTCTACTGCAAGGAGAAACAGATGTGAATAATATCACAATGACTGGTACTCAATCTCATGTCTCACACTTTCCAGACCAGTATTTTAACCACTAAGTACGGTAGTTTAGTGATTAGGCTATCTGCCTGGAGAGTGGTTGACCTTGCTTTGAGTCCCGGTAAAGTCAGTATTTTTCACATATATTTCTTCTGCGGTTTTCAGCCATAAGGCTATTTTTGCAGTTTATTACCTGTCCTTCAACCAGAGTTATAATAAACTTGCTTTTTTCTAAAAAAACTTGTGGAAGATGGTTTAGATTGCAACATTTTTGTTTTGACAGTTCTGTTATTTGGCTAATATATTAAATTCCAGTCTTACTGGTTCAACTCTGATTACAAACATCAAAATTGACCTGTTGCTGCAAAGTTGGGATAAAAATGCATTCAACTGAAATGTTCGGGGGTGAAAATTAACTAGGCAGAGTATGTAACATTTAATCCACATTTATATGAATATCCTGCAAGCTGCCTTTTAGGGTGTGACAGGGGGTGCAAACATCAAGCATTTCAATTACCTCTTTAGTTAATTCTGATTGCATATCGTTCACAGAAGGAGTGAGTCATTAAAACAACTTGTTGTTGCATCTGTTTCTCTTATCTTACACTCATTGTCAGATCGGCCAAAGTTGCAATGGGGTTGCATAATGTAATTTACGTCACCCGCTAATATACTTTCTCTGAATTAATATAAATTCATGAATATGTCTATTTTGAAATTTATCTAGCAAGAAATTCATCTTTGTTAGTAAATGGATGCATAAATTGATGGCAAGAATCGAGGAATGTATTTATTACATCATGGAATAAAATACCATGTATACCAACGGATAAGATGCATTTTTTTCCAAAATAATAGGTTATGAATCTGGGTGCATCTTATAGAAAAACATTTTCTGTGGCATTTATTATGATAGATCAAGAATACAGTACCAGAAACCTTTCTTGAGATTTACATTTAAATTAATTTAGTCGTACAGAAAAAAATAATAAGTAATATGTTTCAAATAAATATCAAGATTTTTCTTAAGTGATAAAATTCTGTTCAGTTCAGTACTTTGAAAATGATTTTGCAATTGTTGAAGATATAACTTTTCCTGTGTTGGTAGAATGTGTTTGTGGGAAGAGTCAATTCATGATTTTAATTGCCTTTCCTTAATTTCATGATTTTCTCGCAATGTTTTTGTCATGCAATCACAGTTAACCACATATATTTTTTCTATTACAGGCAGCAAGGACTGTGTATAGGCTTGGAGGAATCAGGGGCTACTTCCAAGGACTACGTGCCCGAGTTTTGTACCAGGTGCCATCAACAGCAATTTGTTGGACAACGTATGAGTTCTTCAAGTATTCAATGTCAAAATGGAAATCAGAAAATAGTGAGAATAGTTCTTCACCGCCAAATCCACCTGTACAATCAAACCTGTTAAGTAGTGGAAGTCGATGGGAGGGCATAGGAAACGAGAGGTTAGGAGAGAGAACCAGTGCAGACCAACAGGGAGGGAGGAGCTGTAGCAGCAGTGTCGTTAGTGGAGGCGTCTATGGAGCCCTAGCTTTCAATTCTGTGGGTGAGGGCAAAGTTGCCCTAATGGAAGCTCCAATGTCTCACCGTTGAGCTACCACAGAAAGTTTCTTTTTAAAGAGTTAGGGTTGTCCAAGGAGTGATAAAGAAATCAATTTAGTAGTTCCTTCGGGTTTCCCATGGTTCTGTGGTTTTGGCTGGCTGGCTGGCACAACCACAGCTGTGGAATATCTCAGAACAAGGAGTTTAGGAGAGAGATCACAAGCCTTAAGGCAGTTGCCTGAACGGGGACTAGAATGTTTACATGTTTCCTCTGGAAGGAAATGTCCTCTGATTTAAAGTCTGAACTGCTAACAGTGTTGTGGCATCAACTTTCTTTATCACTCCTTCATTCCCTTACATTGTGTAGATATAACATCCTGATAAATATTTTAGGCCTCCAGTGAGATTTTGTGGCTGGAATACGGAGACCAATCCTGGTTCAAAAAGAACAGTGCAACAAGGGTGTGAGAGTCGCACTTTATGAATAGATGCCCATTTTTAGCTGTTGAATAGTGTAAATAATATGCAAAAGTTACCTGACATTTATTTTCATCTCCATTGGTCTGATTTGGCTGTAATATAAATAGTGAAGTCAAATGGGCAGGGAATGAAATCCTGTTGTTGAGAGTTGAAATTCTGTGGAAAAAGAATTTCCTGCTCTTTTTTTATTCTCCAGAGTTATTTTTCATCCACTAGGATAACATATCCGTTTTAATTCAAGAAATATTATCAATATTTCGTTTCACATCAACAGATTTCACTCCATCTGGAAGATTTTTTTAACCAGGCCATTTAATGAGTAATGAAGTTGTAAGCACCTGTTTACAAAATGTCCACGTATGGAAAATGATTGTTCAACCATGTGTTACAGTGTAGCATCGAGAAAAAGAACTGGCTGTGATTAGGTCTTGTGGTGGCATTCTCTTCATCTAAGTACTGCCATGATCTGATTTGAATTACAATAACAAAAGAAAAAGAGGCTTATGGAAGATCTTTATTTTTCCTTACTGAAGTCTTCTAGTTGTGTAAGGTTGTTTGAATCAAGTAATGGTAGTTGTATCCTTTCTCAACTTTAAGAAGTTTCTTTTATTCGCTTCCATAGTAAAGTATATTTTATTGGAAAATCTAATTACTTTCATCTCGATACAACTTGGAATTACCTTTCAGAGTAATCTTAGCAGATCTTATTTGAAGCAGTCTTTTAGTCATCAATGTAAAGGAACATCACTGCAGAATGCATTTTCATTTTGTCTTTCTTTGTGCTTCACATTGCATGTGAAATCAGTGATTATTGTTATAAGACTGTGGATCGCTATAAACAAAAAGTCTCTATGGAGCCAACGTTTTATTCAAAACATTTACATAACAAAAACACATATTCCATTTAAAACAATTCCACAAATTAGTACTTCTCAATGCATCTTTTCAAAGTATTTCTTTGAAGCAGCCGGATCTGGTTTCATTGTTGGTTTATCTGGAGTCCAGTTAGCAGGGCAAACTGAAAATGAGACAATTTTCTAAATTTATTTAACATAGCTATTTCTAGATACTTTTCCTTTGAAAAAGTATTTCTGAAGTGCATCTCTCCTAAGAGAGTTAACAACAACTAACTAAATCTTCAAGTCTTTAAATTCTACGTCACCTTGAAAAATATAACGTAAATGCTGTCAAGGTAGTTGATGAAATTTATAACTGCAATTGGTTGAATGAAAATTTTGGAAAATTATAATAGAAATGTTTTTGGATTCCAAAAAGCTAAAGATTTTACAATATGGATTCTATGGTATTATAATCATTTTTAGTATTTGTTATCTGTATGGAGTAGCCTTGCCATGAATGGCTCAATTATTTGTTGCAAGATTAAGTGCCTGAATACATAGATAACCTAGTGACCCCATTTCAAGTTCAATGCCTCTCTTACATCACTTGCCTCAAAAACATGGTTCTTTGCTGTAGACTTATTCAATGGAAAAAGTACCAGAAGTATTAGAAAACAATGCAAATAGTATATCTCCCAGTCAAGGTATGTGATTTAGTAAATTTATCTATCAAATATTGATGACTTCTGAAAAATTAACCCATTTCTTATACTTTTGATACTGTAAAAAGTACATACCTTCTCCATGCTTCTCTACAAACTGGAATGCTTTGATTAGTCTAATTGTTTCATCCACTGATCGTCCAACAGGCAGATCATTCACTGTCATCTGACGAATGATACCCTGCAATATTGAACAGAGTTATGCACCTGCTGATTCTTGTATATTTCAAAGTAAATAAATTATTGAATAACTAACCTTAGGGTCAATGATAAACAGTCCTCTTAAAGCAACTCCTTCCTCTGGTATCAGCACGTCATAATCCTTGGATATGCTTTTTGTGAAATCTGCTACGAGTGGGTACTTAAGTCCTTCCAATCCCCCTTGCTTGAAAACGAACCATATTTAAATCTTTAATAATTCTATTTTCCAACTATAGTCAAAAGTGAATTGCCGTTTTATTACAGATACGACTTAATTATGGAAATTTTCAAACCTTCATGGGAGTGTTGACCCATGCAAGATGAGAGAAATGAGAGTCAGTCGATATGCCGAGTACTTCTGCGTTCAATTCTTTGAATTCATTAAGTCTGGTGTTGAAGGCAACTAGTTCGGTTGGGCAGACGAAGGTGCTGCAAAGAGTAAAGGAGCAATTGGATTCTTTCATTCAGCCGGGGATCCCGGAGAGAGTAACCGCATTAAAAGCGTTACTCACAAATCCAGTGGATAGAAAAGAAGCACCACGTATTTTCCCTTGTAATCGCTCAATTTTATCGTTTTAAAATCTCCATTTATAACAGCTGTGGCTTCGAAATTGGGAGCTGGCTTTTGAACTAATGAGGCAAGGCGAATACAACCTGGAAAGCGAAAAATTATTATTGCCAAGAAACTTAGATATGAAAAAGGACTACTTGTAGTAGTGCCTGACTTACCGGTACTAATGGGTCTTAAATGAGAAGGTGACGCTACGCTAGCGATTCTTGGAAGTGTCTGGAAAAATTCAAGTTCGTTCAGAATTAAAAAAACTTTAACGTTTCGTTCGATTTAGGACAGTCATATTAAGGATTTAATACGCAATACCTTAATGGCGAAGTTACGAATGAATGCCGCCATCCTTTCGATTTAGTCTGCTCTATTCAGGGTTATTACAATAAAGATAAGAGAGGTACTGTAGACAGCTGACCCTTGCGTGCTATGTAGGCCAACTGTGGTTTCTGCTTTTCAATTGTTTTGTGGGGAAAACATTTCCAGCGGAAAACCGGTTGTCGTTAATCTGGTTAATTGATTCCTGCTGCGATTCAGGTAAAAAATACGAAATAATATTTCAGTTATCTTTCCCTTAATATTGTCATTCGTTTGGTTGAATACCTAATGGTATTCATCCTTTTTTTCTTAATTGTTGAGCGATTTATTTGCCAATTTTTTATTGTTATCTTATGATTTGTTCGTTAAATATCTTTGAAATTTAGGTATCTTGTTTAGGTGAGAGGTATATTTTGAAGGAGTGTCTTCATAAAGATATAATGACGCTATTGTTATGAAATATCAGATCTTCTTGCCGCTTTCCTTTCGAAAATTAAATGCTGGTGTATTCGGGGGAACTACGGAATTCCCAGAATTAAGTTGTTAAATCTCCTATGTGCTTGGAATTTTGGTTTTTGTTTTTTTAGTCATCGATTCGTCCATTTTATTATCATCTGATGCCAGGACTACACGTGTATGATCCAAATCTATAATGTCCCTTTCATTCCATTCATAATTGCGGAGGATGTATGCTGTCAATCATATATATATATATGAGTAGATCATCAGAATGTGAGGAAGTGAGAAAAAAACCTAAGATGAATCTACAATTATATAATGAGGGATGTATTTGTTATTTCTTTTCGCGCCGGTGAAATAGTTGCAATTATTGCAAGGCTGTTAACTGTTGATGCTGCTGAGATGTCACACTATTTCGTATATGATCAAATAAAAAATGAGTTTCACGAACTCAAACGTATATTAGATAATGAATTAGGTTGCAAACGCTCAGGAAGTCATTTCGAAAGATTGTATGCGAATAAAATGCATCTTCAGAGTTGGGCAGATTGGATATTTCAGTTGCATTCATACACTTTCTGTTACTACAGAGGCTGCAGCGGAAGATGGACAGTCAAGTTCTAGGTGACGGTCACCTTTTAGAAGTCGCCGATGATCGATGGAGAGAGGAAATCCTTCCTGTCGAAAACATATCTGTCCCTCCATCTGAGCTTCCTGATCCAGAGGTAATTGAAATAAGGATTAAAATTGAATACGCATTCACCAATTGTATTTTAATCATTCTTTTACGTCTGATAGTAATATCAATCTTGCAGTGCTTTATTCTTCAATTATAGTAATTTATTTTCTTTGAGATACTGATGATTATCAGTGAAAAGTTGAATACAAAATACTGATGGAATATTCATTTGAGCACTGAAACCAGCCGTTCTTCTAACTATCATTCCTTGAAGTGGCGTATTCAGGGATAAGATATATGCCCCCATTGCCTTTTGCTTTACAGGTAATAATTATTTCTCAGACAATTTTCAAAATTCTATGTACAGGTTAATTTATCAAACATTTTTTAATGTTAGCACAAGTCTTCCTTGGTCTTTACTCATGATATGTATCCTCAGAAATTAAGTCCTCATGCTTTAACTTGAGGATAGTTTCTGAAAACATTAGCAATAGCTTGTAACTGCAATTGGATCTTAATTTGTCTTTACAAGGGCAAATTAAGAATAAGAAAGTCAATCTTTTCATCCTCAGCTGTCACAAACAATCATGTTTTTTTAGGGTTTTAGATCAGGAAACATGCTATGAATGCAAAAACGCTAACTGCTTTTTGCTATTATATATTTGGTGGTACTTCAACTTACAAACTTAATTCATCCCAATTCAAAGTTTAAATCTTGAAACTCAGTTTTCCACTACATCTTTTTTGTTTCCTTTATTTTTAAATTTAGTTTGTATTTAGGGGTCAAAATGGGTTGAGAAAAAATGTTCATTTATCAAAAATTTCATATGTAGTGGTTCTTAAGTAAAGCCACTGTACTTTTTACATTACATTTTTTATCTATTGCTTTCAATGTTTAAGATAAAAGTGACTCATCATGTTATATTTTATTTCATAGACTTTAGGTCTGTCATAATTCTTTTATAAAAAGAAAACGTTTTTTAAATAATTTCAATTCCAGGGTTTTCCTTCCAAGTGATACATTTAACGAGTGAATAGTTCATTTAAAATTCATTTCAAACAAACCATGTAATTTTATCTCTCATTGAGCTCACTTATTTCCAATTAAAGTTTCATCATTACTTGGAGCCATGATTTCCAAAGTTCTATCTTATCATAGGAGTTATATTTATCAATAAGGCCTGTATATTAACTAGGGGTTGCTTGTTTCTAGGGAATTTAATCTCATTTAACAAGCTTGTTTTAGTCCAAATTTTGGTAATGCTGAAATCTAGATGGCAATGATGCATTCCAAATTTACTTTGAATAGAATGGGAAAAATGACGGTCATAAAAATTGTATGATTACTGAATTTGATCATCTCAGCCTATTAATAATAAAGTTCATGGTAGGTGGTCAGGCATTGAATGAAAGTATGATATACCAAAATATACATACAGAGTCTCTAAAACTCTGGAAAACATTAATTTAGAGTGAAGTATTAATAATATCAATGTCTATTGAACTTTATTTCAATAAGTGTGGAAATTTTCTCCTGATAAGGTAAGCTAGTTCCTCATACTGAAAATTTTATTTTATTTGGATATGTGTATAGGAGGCTGATGGAGGAAGTGGTGGGGCTGGAGGTGATTCAATAGCTGTTGCCACATTAAGAGAACAAGAAGCTAGATGGTCAGATTTAGCCCTCCTCACTTTGGTTGAGAACCAAGGACCAAGCCAACCAATTGTCATGCAACCTAGTCTTCAAACTCAGCAGCATCTTCAGGGATCATTCCATAGTTAAACCTCCATTTTTAACTCTGGAATTCTTGTGCACTGAGAATTCTACCTATAGGTAGTTTATCACTCTTTCATTGCTCTTCTTTTACTCTGGTATTTCCCAGCATCATGGTGAAAATCATTTCAAATCCTCTGTAAATAAATGTTATAATGAGTTTCAGACCTGTATGAAAGAAATGAATGTTTTATCTTGTTTTAAATTATCCTGAGTAACCTTCACTCATTTAAATTACATACTGTCATATATATAGTGTTTGGGCTTCCACAATTTTGTTAATTTCTTATTTTGTACATACATTTTTAGAAGAGGTTGCTCTTTTTTGCCTTGGATCTGGATCTGGTTCACAAATCACCACCTGGGTTTGCGATGAATTGTATTGAAATGTCAGGTGATCATCAGAATTTGAGTAATAGCTGTTTGTTTGGGATGAATGCTCAAACTTATTCAGTATTATTAAATTATTATACAAGAAATCAAATAAATTACCTAATTTTTAAATTGCTTATTATTTATAGTACTCATGAGTCAAGCTTTAAATTATCAAAAATTTCTTGGTAGAGCTGATTCATGCATTGAAAGCTTCGATGAAAAAAGTAGAAACTACAAAGATGGAATATGCAGTTATCTGATAAAAAAATGGTGATATGGATTTATGAAGAGAATATTTAAACCCTTGTTTTGAAGCTTAATTGGCAATGAGTGGAGGGTATTTAATTTAGGGTAAAAATAGTACAGAGCCCTCATTGTGGGTTTTATGTACAGTATAAATTCAGTTGGATCGAAATGAAAACCAAATTAAGGTAAAGTATGTACTAAACTTGGGGTAGAAAAGTTCATGACTAAGGAAATGAAAAAGAGTAGAAACAATCAAAGATAAGTAGAGGAAATTCACTTTTAGGATGAGAGATTAGGTTGCAGGCAATACAGTGAAAGATTCAACATGTCTTGTGTGATGTTAAAGAAGAGGGGAAATTGCTTTAAAGAGATAGAATGGATGCTAAGAGAAATGTATAATTCTAATTAAGAGGTATTTTTTTCTTTGAATTACTGTTGCTCCTTCTCTAGCAAGAACTTGTGCACATTATGCTGCTCCAATTTAGGATAACCTTTGTTAGAGTCTTCTATATTTACAATGCTACTCAGGTTTTACTATTTTTATATGCATCTATTGCTTGTGATCCATCTATCTTTTTATGCATTCTGTCAAGTCATCTTCTCAAACTGCATTGAGTATATCCATATGCTTCACTTGATGTAAATATTTTAGTGCCACAAAGTGGGCTTAGTTACTATTCTACTAATGGTCAGTTTCATATCTTTATACCATTATTGCATTAAAATGCTGACCATTTACATTTCACCTTTTTTCAATATTTGTTAACTTGTCTTTCAAGTTCTCCGTCAGTTATTCAATTCATAGTTAAAATTCAACCCAAGAACACATTGTCTAGCAGAAGTGCTTATTCTCTCAATGATTCAGCAGTTCTGAATGAGTTCACTACAAGAAATAATGATGTCCCTGCAATTCTTTCTTTAGAAATTTGAATTTCTATATGATAGTGAGCGGTCATAATTTCACAGCTAAGCTGCTGTGAATGATGCTGCTGAGTTGGATGAACTCACGCTCCCTTTGCCTACAAAGTCTCCCAAATGGCATGGAGAAATGTTCTGCTGGGATAGCTCAATGGATAGAGCTACCAACCAGCAATTTGGAGATTCTGGTTCGAGTCCCAGTTCCGTCAGACTTTTTTCATGTCCATTTCTCCTTGGGAATTTTCCTGGGTGTGGAATGTCCTTTTCATGTCTTATCATACCAAGTACCTAAAACCCTTTTCCTTGTGTGTTATCCTGTAAAGGGGGTTCTCCTTCCACCACTTTGTATGGTTGGTGCCTCTGCGAGGTCATGGCTGTGACAATGCCGCTGAGTCGGACGAACTCACGTGCCATTTGCCTACAAAGTCTCCCAAACAGCATGCAGAAATGTTCCGGTAGGATAGCTAAATGGACAGAGCAACCAACGGAAAATTGGGAGACCCGGGTTTGAGTCCCGATTCTGACAGACTTTTTTCATGTCCGTTTCTCCTTGGGTTCTTTTCATTCTGCATTGTATTTCCACAAAGTCATGCCTTCTAATATTGAATTAATTTGACTAAGTTTTTAAAAACATATTTTAAAATGATTCTGTAGGCTATTTATTACATTTCATTTCAAATATATCGTTCCTTTGTAATTGAATCTATATTTATTCATTTCTTTGCAGACGAGAACTTGCATAGTAAATCATTTGTTTTTGGAAGGTGAATGCAACATTTTCAAATTGGGTCCTTCACAGTTATTCAAATGGTAACTATACCATCTTAAGTATTCTATATCCAAGTTTTATTTCATAAATTTATTATTAAACCCAATAATCACACAGTGATTAGATGATCGATTACAATATTATAATAGTCTTATTGTGACTGCAATGTACAAATAAAAATCTTCAGTTCGTAGTCAGCAACAAAACATGAATTTTCTGCATTGCAAATGCCAACAATTTAGAATATTAAAGAAAGGCTATGTGTTATGGAATAAAATATATTTCAGAAGGCTGAATAAAGAATGAGAAGTTATTAGTTCAAGTGGATATTGTCAAACTTAAAATGACATCTTCTAAGCAATGGTGCAAAGTTATTACTCTTAACTGTTTCTTCTTACTATAGAAACTTTCTGTTGAAAGATAATCTTGTGAATTGTTTAACCTCTTATCCAGTGCTTCCCAATCAATATGCCACTCTCACAAAGGGGTGTGCAACAAGTAAGTTCTGGGTGACCTTTTTCATATCTGAGCAGTTATTACATATGTTTTTATTTCGCAAGGTACAGTAAAATCCAGCTAAGATGCTTTTCAGGGGACCAAGTGAAAACTTGGCATTATAAGCAGGATGGCATTACATATGGGATACGACTTTTCATTTTTTTACTTTGAAAAATATAAAGAAAGGATATCTGGCTCTTAAATTTTAAACAGGCACTTGGCATCTTAAAACAAAAAGGAATCTTTTATTTGATTTCTTTGCCACAGCTGTAGATGAGGTATCAAGGGAGTCCATGAACTATTGTGTTAGGCTTGTTGCCTTTTCATGATATTTTTGAAGAATCTTTTCAGGCTAATAGTCCTTCCTCCTTTTGTTACTTCATTTTGGCAATTTTTACTCTACAATGAAACAATTTTTACCAGGTAGACAATAAGGATATAATTACAAATTTTTTAACATAAGGGATGAGAGACCAATATGGAGCATGAGTTCTCCAAAATTATACTCAACCCACCAAACACTGCACTGACACTGTTTAATTTGATTTTTTTGCCACATGAGGTTACAAATGAAGGAAATACCACCAAGCGACTTTTTAATTTAAGTCTGCCCTGAGATGAAACCTACAGGGAAGATCTCAATCTATCTCATTGCTATTTTAAGCTCTGATAGGGGGATGAAAAATGTTCAGCCTCATGATATCTTAACTTTCTCCTCACAAAATTAGTTATTGCAAACAATTGAATCAAATGGAACCCTCTTAGAGATTAGTCGAGGCAGAAGAGAAGGGCAATACAGATGACATAAACAATGTTTGATTGATCAAATGAGATGATCTGCTAAAGTATGTTGCAGTGCATCTGGGAAGGGCGAAAATCCACTTTCTAAGCAGTTTGCTATGTTTTATGCAGTATTTTTATCATGTGTTTCATAAGAAAGGGACCACGGGTAAGAGAAAACTGTATATGAAGCGAGAGAATTTTAAACTGGTTTTACTGTATTGATGAGATAATTAGTCCGATGAAGACAAATTCTGACTCCATCCACTGGAAGTATATTTGAGTAAAACAACCAGTTTCAAGGGTTCTACCTCATCTTCAGGAATCTGGCAATATGCAAGAAAGAATATATACACTCATATGCAAAAGAAGGTGATGATAGAGAGGGGAAAGATGTGAATAGGAGAAATTTTCTTTGGATAAAAATTAGCAAGGGAAGTATGGACCAGAGTAGTATTGGTTGATTTTTGACAAAAACCTAATCATTGGCCAGGTTCATGGAGAACTTAGGGTGGCAGTGAACCTGCAGCTGCTCTAGCAAGTCAAATTTCCTTCCTTTATGACCAACGTTGAGGATTGTAAGGGTTGGAGATACTTTGTGACAGTTATCATTGAGATGAATGGCAAAGTGGGAGTTACCCAATTTTTTTAAAAAGGATGTTTTGTTTTCTTCTGCACGTGTTTGATAACATCTTCCAGTTAGATCTATATGATATGTTTTACAGTTTCCACAATCTAATCTGTAGATATCCTATTTCTTCCTTTCACCAGTTTGGTCACAATCATTGTTGCCCCTGCTAATTCTTTTCTGAAAGAAATTTCTCCTATTCCCTTCTTTCTAATGGTCAACCTCTCTCCTATTCCTTCCCTCCCCTACTCAACATCGTCACCTTTTTTATATGAGTGGAAAGGGGTAGCACCAGAAGTTCCTGACCTAACAAAAAATTTGGTAAAAAAATATCTTTATTTCTCAACAGTCTCTCCTTTTAAGTCAATACATTTTTCCCTTCAATACTCTGTTTATAGTGAGAACAGTCAAACTTCTCAATATAACCAATGCAATACCCTGCAGACTCCACCTCTTCATTATTGACAAATACTTTATCATCAAACCATTTTTTTAGGTTAGTAAAATAATCCTAGGGGGATAAATCTGTCAAATAGGGTGTGTGAAGAAGTGATTTGAACTACAACTCAATAATTCTCATATCAAATGTGTGAACTGGTGCATTGTCTTGATGAAGCAACACTTTCTTCGACAACATTGGCTGTTTTTTCTTGATTTCATCACTCAAGTGCTGTAATAAGTTTGCATACTATTCACTGTTGATTTTTATTCATTTATGAAGATTATCAATGAAAATTATCCCACATGTACCCCCAAAAAACTGATGCAATAACCTTGCCAGCATATGGAACTGTCTTTACCTTCTTTGGAGCTGATTCTCCCCTTGCAGTCCATTTCTTTGACAGTCCCTTCATCTCAGGTGTGAAGTGATGGACCTAAGTTTCATTCATTGTAATGAATCTATGCAAAAACTTGGCTTTATTGCTGTGAAACATCACCAAACATCCTCACGATGCTGTTTTTGTTCCATAGTTGTGACCAAACACTGCACTCATCTTGCACACAGCTTCCTCATGTCAAAATATGCAGTCAGTATGTGATGTACAGCACTTTTTTTAAATGTCTATCATGTCTGCTAGCTTGCACTTTTTCAGTCGACAGTCATTCAACACAATTTCATAAATATTCTTCATATCTGGCATGGTCACCTCATTTGGTTGATCACTGTGGTGTTTGTCTTGGAAGCCCTTTGGGCCTCAATATTTTATCGTTGTAAATGAAGGACCAGACTCCCTCAGAGTAGAATATAGCTTGGCTTTGATATTGGTTGGACTGAGACTGTTCAAATGAAAGTAATGTATCATTGATGACCAATTTTTTCCATGTTTACAAATTCACTCAGAGCATTCACTACTTATGGTTGTCAAACAAATGCTAAACAACATAGTGTCTTGAACGTCTTGAAGCTTCAAATTTAAGCTTTTTAAGGTTGATACTGTCAACCATAGTAATATTTTTAAACAACAACCGCCACCTACGTGTCAGGTCAAGTACTTCTGGGACTACCCTCATATATTCTGTCTTGCATTCCTTCTGGTTGCCTTGAAGATGAGGTAGAACCCTCAAAATCATTCAGGTTTATTCAAATATATTTTTGTGGACTGAGCCAGATTTTATTTTCATTCAATGAAATATCAATAAGTTCTGCCAATTATCACTAGAATCAATTAATTGTAAAGGGAAAATGGCTTCATCATGATAAACTTTTACTACACCACAAAATAATACAACAAACACGACCAGGTTTCCTTAACCTACCTCCCCCACATTCCTGCTTCCCTCCCTCTTGCACTTCCTTCCCTCCCACCTCCCTCCAATAACCTTACCTTCCCCCTCCTTCCTTCCCATTGGTTTACTTTCCACCCCCTTTCCCCCACTGTTCTTGTTGGTTTCCTATATAATGAAGGAAATATTCTCGGGTTTCCCACCGGGTCGCGTCTCTCCATGTTGTCGACGTTTCGGCTGCATACGCTCCAGCCATCATCAGGAACTGATGCATTCGATTGAATTTCTGTGTCTTATATACAGGTTAGGAGAGTCCCTTTCACTTACACCAATGGGTAATTGAGGGGGATGTCTCCTGTGTAAACGTCCGGGCCAATCAGCGCAGGTGTGTGAGTCCCTTTCACTTTCTGGATAGGCGTTGGNTCATTCAGGTTTATTCAAATATATTTTTGTGGACTGAGCCAGATTTTATTTTCATTCAATGAAATATCAATAAGTTCTGCCAATTATCACTAGAATCAATTAATTGTAAAGGGAAAATGGCTTCATCATGATAAACTTTTACTACACTACAAAATAATACAACAAACACGACCAGGTTTCCTTAACCTACCTCCCCCACATTCCTGCTTCCCTCCCTCTTGCACTTCCTTCCCTCCCACCTCCCTCCAATAACCTTACCTTCCCCCTCCTTCCTTCCCATTGGTTTACTTTCCACCCCCTTTCCCCCACTGTTCTTGTTGGTTTCCTATATAATGTCTGTTTGATTTTTTGTGTCACCTGATGATGTAGCTTGGTTACGAAACCTGGTCGTGTTTATTGTATTATTTTGTGGTGTAGTAAAAGTTTATCATAATGAAGCTGTTTTGCATTTATGAATACTACGAAGTGAAACTAGAGTCTTTTTCATTTGTAAAGGGATAAGTATTAAATATTCTATTCCACTCTTGTTATTTATTTTCAATTTTGAATTAGAATTAAAATTATAAAGCTATGATTTAGTGAGCTGCAAAACTTAAGCCTATAAGTAAGTTCACTGTGGAAGACAAAAGTTTAAGAAGTACTGCTCTTATCAAATTAAATTAAATGGCTTACCTTGTTGGCCAAAGCCATTGCCATATCTGTTGCTGTGTGACCATATGCATTAACTTTCGTTGTCTCTGCCCCATTTTGTAGAAGAAGTGGAATGATTCTGTTAAACATGTTTTTTTGAGATTGGTATGATATGACTGCACACATGAGTGGTGTTGGCTTTTCAGTTTCACCATGAATAGTTGGAGGTAAATTTACATTTGCACCTTGTTTCAATAACTCATACAGAGTCTCTGAAGAGCTCTTGACTATAACTAGAAGAGTAAATTATCTTTAATCAGTCATAACACCATCTCAAATTGATTTATACACCTTTTTTAAGGAGGTTGTAGAATGATTTCATGCTTGTAGCTTATCAGACTCTTTGAAAAAACATACTAGCTCTTTTGAAAGGTGTCCATCCATAGTTGTCCTTGGCTTCCAAGTTTGCTCCATTCTCAAGAGCAAAATTAATTGCCTCAACTTCTGATGCTTCCACAGCATAATGGAGTGGGGTGCAACCTCGTCTGAATCAACAGAGTTATGGATTGATTGGAGTGAGTTTTAGTTAATCAATGTCTTCTTAACAAGAGTAAAAGAGAGCATGCTGTAATATGCAGGCAAAATATAATAATGCAGCAATATTGGCTGAAAATGAAGAAGGCTTGAGAAGAATTCTATTCTACCTTATTAGTTCATGAAAATATATAGCCTCAACTCAAAGTCATTGTCTGTGGTAAGAACAGGAAGAAAGATGAGTTTCCTCATAATAATAGAGATAGGCAAACAAACAAGAGCAATTCTGCTGAGTAAGTGAAAATATCAACAGCAATTGATGTAGAAAAAGGGATGTTTTGTTATAAATCTCCAAGTATTCATTCTAACTGTAGGAAAACTAATTTAAACATCAATAATACATGCTTGGATTCCAATAAATTTTTCTTGAAAAATTCTGTAAGGACTCTCCTCCCATTAAACTTGATTATGAGGGAACTTGGTATGGAATAAGATGTGGTATGGAATATGCAATTGGTATGGAATAAGATGTCTTAGAGCTCTCTGACAAACAATCCTTTGATGAATTACCAATAACAATGATATTTCACTTTTATCCTGTAATATTTATAAACTGAAATCATTATGCTGACAGGAATTCTCACTTGGAAAACTTCAAACTGTAGAGCAATTCTCTGTATCTAGTAATGGAAATTCATTTCTAAAATCCCTGAAATGAAAAAGTATCCCTGCACAATTATTACCTGACTTTTGAACTAATATTTTTTTGATTTTCATTCATACCTGTCTTTGGTTTCCAATTGTGCCCCCGCCTCAATAAGCTTCATCGCTGCTTTTATGTGTCCATGATAGAGAGCAATCATCAATGCAGTCTTCCCAACCCCTGCACTTTTAAGTTCCACATCTGAACCAGCACTCAATAAAATTGATATAGCCCCAATATCTCCCTTTGCAGAAGCTTCCATCAAGGGGCTCATACCTTGAGCATTATAAATATCTACAGCTGCAATCCTGTTCATAGAACAGTAGAAAATGTATCGAGGAGTTTGTCTAGATTTGAGTATATATAATATCATACAGCATATTACCAAATTTTCTTGTTAGTGAAATTTAAATTAGATAACCTCTTTTTATAAAATTCTTTCCCATTTTCATTGCATTCTTAAAGCATGTGCACTAGATACTGTACAGTTCAAAAATTTCTTGTGATAGATGATAATACACTCTCAATGAAAAATTAGTAGCCTTTCTTAGAACTCATAGCAAGATTTAATATGAAAATACCTTTCTCTGGAAAAATTAACTGGGAAATAAACCTTTTAGAGACATGGTTTTAAAGGTGTTTTAATAGACTTTCATCACTATTACCTTTAAAATGTCCATTGCATATCATTTCTATCATTTATCTAAATTTTTTGCACTGATATCTCCCCCCTTATCTAATAGAAAACTCAGTATTAAGTATCATCACTAACCTTGAGTTAATCAGATGTCGCAGAGCTTGAAGGTTTCCTTTTTGTATAGCTCCATGTATAGCATTTACAGGTACTGGTTCTTCTGTATTGTAGAAATGAATTGAAAGGATTTGAATGTTGAAAACAGATTTCTCATGTCAACTCATGGCTTCCAAGGATTAGTTATCAACTAAATTCAAGCAGCATTGCCTCGAGACTTGATGCACTGTCTAAATGAGCATCTGTATCAGCTATTTTTCGATATTATGTGCTTGTATTGTGTAGAATTCATAACCTTGTATACTTAAGTATACAGCAAAGATTTTTAGTTAAACAATTAAACCTAAACATTTTAGGTTAAAAACCATGGTTTATCTTATAGGAGTTTTTTGATTTTAGTATTATAGTATTTATTATGATAGACCAGGTATACAGTCCCAAAAACTTGCTGTTTTTATATCTGCAAATATACAGTATATTTAAAGGAATGTCTTATTGTCAGAAGCCTTTCTAATTTAATTACTGAAATAAAATATATTGGTAGGACTTGATGGAGATACCCTTGAATTATTTTACCTATGGGCCCTTGGTGATAACAAGACATATTTGTGTATCCCTAAAATATATTCTTTGGTAGTAATTTTTCTATTGGTTGACGTAGAGTTATTCTTTTTTAACATGAGGTTGAAAGCCATGCAGTTTATGATGAGGAGTTAAGCCTAATAATAAAGAGAACAGTAAAAAGAGGAAGGGGAAGAGTGAAGATGATGTAAAGGAAGAGAAGGGATTTGTAGAAATAACGAGAAGGTCAGAGGATAGAATTGGCTGGAAAGATGACACCTAGGATTTGCAAAAGCAGGTTACTAAAGATGATGATTATTGAAAATTTGCTACAAAATAGCATTTATAAAATCAAGTTAAACAAAGAGAATTAAAGTACTATTATATTATTTTGATATGAGTGTATAAAAAAAATTGTCTAACACTGACCTTCTTTAGCAAAATTCTAGATTCGTCCCTGGTTGGGAATAATCTTTGCTATGCTAATGATATGTAACAATCTGCAGTCCAACCTCTCCCACATTTCCTCCTTATTCCTAATTACTTGGAGAATATCCCTTTTCCATTTTGAAGTTATCCTTTCTTTTTCCTAACTCTTACAGAATGAGAATTCTCTATTTAGTAGCTGTCACAAAAAAAAAGTGGAAGCTCGTCATCATCTGACAGAGCTCATACCTTAACTGTTAATAAAAAGCAGTCTTTCATCTAAAAATTAATGGATTCTGGCATTTTTTGGTGGAACTTCTTCATTTTGTCAGAGAAATTAAACTTCACTTTGAGAATTCCACATGTAAGGTTTAATTTTCAAGCCAGGTGTTGTTGTGATTTTACATTATCAGGTAAGACTGAGTTGCTATTTTTACTCCGTAAAGGGGGAATGTTAGAAAGGTTCGAGGAAGAAGAGTATGGTAGTGTGGGTATGAGGAATCAGGCTGGGATAGGAGTCAAAAGCTGCTTACTGATTTCCAGATAAGCCATGAAAATAGCCAGGTCAACAAGGTAGCAATAGGACATAAAGACATAAATTCACTATAAATAAATGCTCAAAAAGTCTTTCATCTACTAATATCTAATTAATTTGCAGTGATGAATCAGATAATCTCAACTTGACTCTAGCAACAGATAATATAGAGATCATCAAATTTCATGGACATCCTTGCATAGCAAGTGCTGAGTGAACTATCAGTTTGCCCCAGTACATTAGCTAATATTGTGCATTGCATGATAATTACATAAATACCTTTGGTGATAGTCAAAACAAACTTTAAATCAGTGTTTCCGTACCACTTTGTTCTCATATTCCACTTTTCAAGACAGACAAGTCCCACCTTGATGCAAAAAAATGCTTTCCTAATCATCATTATGTATATTTTACTAATACTTTGGTTTTCTGACAAATGGAGGTGAAAATCTGGTGACTTGTCAGCAATTAAGTCAAATACTGGGAAAGCAAATTTTCTCCGCTTCCATTTAACCTTCAATAGAGCATAGAGAATGTTTCAGTGGTGACTTTATCTTTAAGGGCTCCTACAACACATGACTTTTTTGCTGTGCTAATGATTGAGGGGGTCCCCTCTCCTTAAATTGAATGTAAATTACATTACATTTACACAAAAACATTAGATATTGAGAGGGTATATTTGATATTTTCACCCACTTGTTTACATTATATGTTGAGAGGAACATACCTGTCTGTCTGCTAAGACAGAGATAGGAACTTATTTTTGGGAGGACACATGTAACATAAAGCCACACAAGAAAGAATTGGGCCATAATACACCCTATTGGCTGCCCTTGATTTGTTTATAATCTATATTCAAACAGTTCTCCATCAAAATTGTCCTGAGAAAAATGTAATTGATAGTAGAATATTTCCCATGATGGAATAAACATGGCTGGGAAATAAAATTGCTGATATACATGCATCTGCTTCAGGAAGAGAAATAAAGGCTGCATTCTACTCTGGAAAAGGCTGTGTATGACCTTTGGACCACAAGTTCCTGACCTCTATGCTAGGACAATATTAAATTATGTAAACTAAAAGCATCTGATTCTTCCTTTTGCACTGTAGTTGCCTAACATGGTATCCCCGAGTCAATATCCAACAATTTTTTTGCATATCTATGCCCCGCTACCCAGAGTTGTGATCCTGCAAACATGCCATGATGAATATGGATGGAATATTTTTTATTTGTCTTTAAGTACAGGATAGAAAGAAAAGTATATTTTCTTTTTTCTCAATCTTGTAGTAAATGGCTATGATGAAATGAAAGCTATTGAGATATAAAATGCAGAAAAATGGCACTAAATTAGGTATCTCCTTTTGGATAGGAATTCTATAAAATGTGTTACTCATAGAGTGATTGTGTGCCTCTTGTGTGAACTTTAGCATTCTGATTGGTGATGTAAACTTCCATCACTTCTCTCCAATTTGCCTAGTAAACCTCATTCTCCTCACCTGGCTCTTGGTTGCTAATGGTTGAAGGGATGAGGTTCCAACCAGCCTTTGGACTAGATACTTTACAGAAAACGTGAGTTATATGGGATTTACATTGGTGTATATAACTAAAATTTAAACAAACAACCTTGTAATGTTTTTAGAAATTAAAATGAAATATAAAAATGAATAAATCAATGATTGACATGCATCAAAAGGATCATAAATGTAATAGGCCAATGCTTTTGGTAATTCACACATTTCCAAAGGTTATTAATATGGAATAACGAGTGTGAAAAATAGTGTATTTTCGTAGGTTTTACAACCTACTAAGTTACCTTCCTTTCCTTTATCCTTGTTATTAATATGTTTTTATCATTTTTTTCTTTCACCAAAAAAAATCGATGCAACATTTTTGATAATGTTTCTTTTTCACCCATATCATAATCAAGTTTTTAAGGGAATTATATTCCGTCTCTGCAAAATGGAAGGCAGGAAAGAACTGAAGCTAACCTTTAGTGCATCCAACAATCACTGGTCCCCACATTATTTCATCTTTTTTGCAGTCAATGGTTCCTACCCTCAAGTTGTAATGATATCCAGGAGCAAGATTCTTCACCTCATGGTTTAGCTTGTAGCCCCTGGAAATTTAATTGGAATAAGAAACTTAGTAACTCTATCAGCTTGAGAGGGAATCAGAAAACACTTATATTCTTTTATGTTTATGGTAATGAGTTTTGTTTAGAGCAGTGGTTTTTAACCAGGGGTGCAAGAAACTTGCTCAGGGAGTGCAAGACATTATGATTAAAGGGAATTGCTTCCTACAAAGTTGTTGTGGCAATCAAGTAAATAACTATTTCTTTTGGAGCATTTTGGTAATTTAAGTTTTAATATAATTATAACCTATATAATTTCACAACGCAGAAGCCCAATTTCTGTTTGCCATGGTTAATAAAAATTTAATATTTTTACAAGGCGTGCAAGAACATATTTTGAGAATTTAAGGAGTGCCAGCAACTGAAAAGGCCGAGAACTACTGATTTAGAAAGTGATTGCGTGTTACAAAATGTCAAAAGAGGTTGAATTGCTGTATTCTGAAGAGTAGTTGTCTCTCCCTTGTTGTATAGTAGCAAAAGCTGTGTGTGTTGAGAGAAGCATACAAGTTTTCTAATTGCAGTTTGAGTGGACTAGTTAGGACCAGTGTGGTAGAAGCACAAGAGGAAGGGTGATTCCACCTGAAGAAAGGCTGCATGACCAGTATGACTTGGGTATTTCACAGTGGTTTAGACCAGAAGTATTATTATTATATCTTTAATAGAAACAGGAGCCCCCCAATTATTTTCATTTTGATAATTTGAACTATCACAGACACAAATGACGAACACTAACACCCATTCCCTAGCTCAGAAAAAGCCAGTTAGGCTGAATACAAACCCAGGATCTCAGTGTTAGAAAGCTATCACACTAACAATTCCACCACCAAGATGGGGAACCTGTGGCCTTCAGGCCACATATGGCCTTTTTCAGGCATTCAATTCCACTTGAAACAAATACCTGTGCGTCAATACTCTTGTTTCCCAACCTTGTAAATGACACCAAGTGAAAATGGAATGGAAAGTATTCTCTTTTAGATCACTTAGCAAATAATTTCAATTTCTCATAAAAAATTTTGATGATAAATCAATGGAATGTAGGCAATATGCAACTCAAGATTGACCAGATAGTTTGATATTCAGCCTTTTTATGCAACCAAATGGTACATATGGCCTTCCAATCGAAAATCCTTCCTCACCCCTGGTTTAGATGGAATTGATAGACAAAAGTAGAATGACAAGGTTAGCATATAGTGAGAATGTGAGGTTTTCTGGAATAAAAGGATAAAAATGGAATGTTGAAAAAGATGTATTTTTCAGTATTAAAAAAAATTCAAATGATTTGGAAAGTAAGTAGAGGTGTAGTGAATAAATGAGGTTATCAGCATGCTCATTCTAAAATAGGACAGCTTGTTTTTTTATATTTTATCTACCTATATTACTTGTACATGGAGGGTTAAAGTTAATGTTCAGAACATGTTGAATTCTAGATTTCTTCATCAATATTTTATTTTGGAAAACTTCTACAGGAGACAACTTGACGTATCAAATCAAAGTGAAATATGCTGCAGGATTATGTAAGCTTGGGTTGTGAATCGAAAAATCTAGGTATAGAATATATATTATATTCTATATCTAGTATAACATTATTAATTATATACCAAATGTATATGTATAATCCTGTAATACTCCAGAATAATAATGTTTTGCAGAGTGGTAAGAAATTAATTTAGACAAGTTTCTCTAAAATTAGAAGAATAAAGGAAAGAATGAAAATTTTTAAACGTACTTAGTTATTTATTTTTCTCGTGAAATGTCTAAAATCTGTGTTTTCAGAATACTTATCGCGGCCTAATGATAACGCATAAAATTCTCCACATTGAGAGCTACAGTTTAAGTCAACCCGATTAAATTAGAAGTAACCAGAATTTCCATCCTCCTTAGTTGATAGTTTACTCTAATTTCAATTGGTCGACATCGACCTATGCGATGTTATCACGTCCTGACTTTGTAATTAATTGTGACCTCTATTATTCGCTAGTGGAATTCAATTACGTAATCAGTGGACATTATTTGCTTGAGCTATTGACGTTCCTCAGCAGTGACGCATGCCGCAGAATCTCCCATTTCAAATGAATAATAATGCGATTATTCGAACTGATACTAACTCGAGCGCAGCACTGTGATGAACGAATTGAATGTATAATATAATAAATTAAATATTTAAATCGAATTTTTATTGAAATTATTCTCACTCCGTGACTCGGAAAAAAATAAATTTCAAGCGCTGCAGAAAATCTGCCAACAAAATTAAGAGTCATCCACCCAAATAATCTCTGAAGTTTACATTATTACTTTTAAAATTTTACTCTTTCTTTTCGTAAGACTTCTCGTCCACGGTAAGACCTCATTCTACACTCATTCCCAAAGTCGTGTTACAATAATATAAAGAGAAATACAAAATTTTTTGGTGGAGTGGTTACTTCGAAAGTGAATACAGTTCCCGTTTCCGAGGTGGATGATAGCGCGAAGGACTTGCCTATATGCCGTTTTCCATCTTTTTGTGTCACCTCCCACGCAGTATTGCACTGTATATATTTCCTTTATCTTAGGCTCGAAGCCCTCTTTCTGTTCGGACGAGTGGTCGATTCCAAGGTCCCATTTTATTGAAATGCTATTACGGGAAGTGGATGTAACGAAAGGCTTCATGTGATGAACCAATCTTGCAACACTCCGTTGCGCAAGTTTGGTCGATACAATTTTCGTTTCCTTTAGTCGCTTGCACTCTAACGATTATTCGTCCCTGAAATACATTTTCTCGTAATTATTAGCTTTTTTTCTTTTTTGGCTTCCTTTAAAAAGCTCTTTAGTATTGATAAAAGTGCTTCGACAACTTAGGTCATTTCACACACATGGGCTCCTATCTAGAATCGAACTAGGGACCACTTTCATCACAACCTAGGAGCCCTCCTTTAAAAAAGAAGTAGAGGAAAATAAGGTCGCTTTTTCAGACTGAGATGGCGTTATGGACTGAATGATTATTTATTTATACAGCAGAAGAATAATAAAATGCTTTTCGCCTTCATGCAGGTTTCATGATATTTCCGAAATTTAGTATATATTTCCTTTATCTTAGACTCGAGTGAGTCTTTACCACTGTAGAGTCGAACACATCTTTTTTGTTCTTGCAAGGACTAGATTTCCTTCAGTCAAACCTCATTTGACTACGATTAACAGTTGGTTAAAAGATATATTTGTTCTGTGATTAGGCGCAAATTTTAGCAGTCATAGGCCCTATACGCTAGGAGCACCATTAAGGGGACCAAAAAGTACATTTTGCAGTATTTTAAAGTGCATAATTTTTTGGTGGAGTTTTGAGGCCTCTAAACACCAATTATTGACTTCACTTTAAAGTACGACAAAAGATACTTTTTTGGTCCCATTAATAGTGAGACCCTCAGCCTATGCCTATTGTGACTAATGGTAAATCTGCACCTGCCTGTGATCCCTATAAAAAGGTAAACTTAGCGTTCTATTTCTCTCCATTCCCTGCCTGTTTCACAGAAACTTGCGTTAAGATGCATCTTATTTTCTTTGCAAGGATTTTTGGGAAGAGTTACCAGAAAATGGAGAGATCAACTTAGGAAAGAATCATAGCAACTCCAGAGAGGGGTCTTCTGCACTAAATCTGTTTGCATATTCTGTAATAATCCTTTTAAATGATGGTCATGGTTACTTTCTATTACAACTTTGGGCCATTGTCATAAAAAGAATAATCAACCAGGGTTATCAAGTTGAAGATTAGCATGTTGCTGCTTTCCAAAAATCCTATTCCCTGTCAGTTATTTCATTCTCTTAAAATTTCTCACTTTTACCCTCTAGGTGTCTCATAATTCATCCTCAGTATTTATATGTTTTAAATAAGGGGTGCTGCCCTTCCATCCTATAACTTTTTAGGATACTATCATGTCTTAGTGTGTGCTAGATACAATACTTACATCCTTATACCAGTTATCCAGAGGATCACATCCTATCTAGTTTTCTCTTCAAAGGACTTCATTATTTACTCCGACTATCCATTTTACATCCTTCTTCCATAGCATCACATCTCTATTACTTATGACAATCCTTTATTTGCTGATGTTATATCCAATGTGTCACTGCTAGAGAACACTCCATCTATAGGGTTTTCAAACTGTTTCCTACAGGGCTGGTAATCTAGAGAAAGGGGCTCAGGTGCAAACTAAGAATCTATGTGGTCTGGGCCTATATGCCCAAGCCCAGCCCATGAGGCAGGTAAAGTCAGTAGTTTAATGGGTTCAGACATGAGCATAACCTGGGAAGGTAAGACTTATTTGTTCTGAAATACCATTTTTGTTCTTGCATAGGGATGGAGGTCTTTTAAAGTTGTTTCACAATGCTTAAAAAATATACTCTGTGTCTTCTTTGTTCTATTAAATTTATGTCAAGAGAAGAGAGTGATTAGTAATATAGAATATCCTGATGGTGGAAAGATTAAATCTGATTTAGATTAGGAATAAAACTGTTTAAATTTTTTGTTTGCTTATAGATTGTACTGGCACATTTTAGTTTCTGTTATCCTCATAGCAGCCTAATTGTTTCTAAATATATTCTGGCATTTTAAATTAGTGAATGAATCATAGGGGGTAAAATAAATGTATTTTGGAATGATGGAAATTGTGGGGTCCAAATATTATGCACCTAAGGCAAGAAATCCGAGACTTAAAGCAGATTATGGCATGATTTAATTTTGAACACAACAAAAGCTGAGATCACACAGGAATAAGGCCTAGTATGGCTGCACAATTTACTTAAGACTAATTGAATTTACCTAAGACTGTCCTGACTTTTGTTAATTATCTGCTAACCAAATAAATGTCTGAAAAAATTCCACACAGATTGAAAAAAACTTAAATGGAAATCATTGTGAGTTTTGTAAGCGTTGGAAGAGATGTGGACATAGATCTTTTCTAGGAGGAAATATTAATTTTTGTCTCAAGGGATTGATAATTTTGAGATTCCTTAGTGAAAGCAAACCACCGCTGATGATGCCTTTCCCCTTCACATCGAGATTAACTTGAAAAGATAAAATGAAAATGACACATTTAACATATAAAGATTTATGCTTCATAAAATATAAATTTCTCAGTATTTTTCATGATTATATTCACAGTATTTATGTGAATGCTTAAGCACCAAAAAACAATATTTACAAAATGAACTGGAATGATTAAAAGTGGAATCTATAGACTTTTTAGTATGACTTGTAAAAAAATTCCATACATAAAATGAAATATTTATAGCATCATCATGTTCTCGGCTATAGCTAAATTAAATAAGAAGTTCTCAAGTGCTGGAGGTAGAGCTCTTTCACGTAAAGTCTCTATGCACACCATTGGTTTCCCATCACTGGTGTTAACAGTAGCCAAGGACCTAAAACAAAAACATAGAAGTAAATAAAACAAAAAAATAAGCAGATAATTCACTAGCAACAGATTATATTCGAATCTGCCAAAGATAAATGAATAATGTCTTAATTTTTGAGGTGAAATTGACTCTGAATGAAGATCTGAAAGTTGAGATACATTCTAAAATCAATTTCCTACTAGCTTATTCAGAGTTGATAAAAGAGAAACAAGAAAAGAGAATGAGAATCAATTTTGTTTTATTAAATAAACATTTGATTGAATAATAAGACGCTGGCATAATTCCAAAGGGACCAATTTTAACATGTATGGAACTTCTTTAGCAAATTTCCAATGTTATATTCAGAGATTAAACTATACCTTAAATGAGCTAGTAGATCACCTGTCTTCTTGGCTATTTCATGTACGACTTGTTGTTCAGAAATTGTTGTATTTTCTGCTAGTTGCATCATGAATAATGCAATTTCTTTGTGGGTTTTGGTCATAATCATGCTTTCTGAAAGAAATAATTTTTATCATCAGAAAATAACTTTCAGCACGTGATACCAAATTTTAAACCTAAGTAGCAGTAAGGCATACAACAAATGTTTATCATTTCCATTTTTCCTGAAACAGAGTTATTTTCCACAATTTTCAAAAGAGATTTTTTTGGCATTCAATTACATTGAAATATTGCGTATTTTATATATTAATAACAAACTGATACCCCTTAATCTGAATTTAGAATAATTGGAGCAGTCTTTAGTTATCTCCTGGTCATCTTCTCGACAAAATAAAGGATCGCTTTTAAACCAGTCAGATCTTGCACATTAAGTTTTCATTTCCTACAATTTGCTTATTCCTTATTTTGAGAATACACTTATCAGTATGAATTCAATTGGCTTCTGTTTGGATGCAATAAATATAAGAGGAAGACAAAAATAATACCTTTAGCTCGTGGAGCTATGTTGATTTCTTTTGCTGGAAGATTTATTAGAATGTCATACAAATCTTTGCGAGAACAGATGCTGGCATCTCGGCATCCACCTACATAGTATTGACGGCCCTGTAAATTATTAATCATTGGAAGTTATTAAGGATACTTGAATGCAACATTACATTTTTAAGTATATCTAATGTTAGCTCACAACTCTCCCTGAAACCTGAATTAAGTTTTATTTAATAGAATTCTCATTGTAATTGGGTAAAATCAAAAGTTGCATCTTATTTTCTGGTGAAAAATTAGCAGTTGGATGGTTAAAAAGGAATTCATAACATAAGCATGAAAATTAAGGTAATGATCTTCCCTAAAATAAAAGATAATCTCACTTGAAATGTTGCACATGCGGAATAACTTTCTTTTTGGTCAAGAAAAGCTATATTTTTTCCCCAGAAATCCGTTTCTACTAATATAACTTCCCTGATGTCAAAATGTCTCTTATTATAATCTATGACAGTAACATTATATCATAATCTATGTTTATATTATTCTATTCATAAACTGTGCAGCTAGGAGTAAAAGATTCCATTAAATAGCTAGAATATGAAACCCTGTAGCACATTGATCCAACAAACAAAATAAGGAGTAACATTTTAATGGTACAATTTGGATAAGTATAGGGCAACATGTGCCATGAAGAAAGGTTTTTACCAAATATATTTATACACGCTGTTTGTCTTAAAATAGAGGAAAAATTGAAAAAGACTAATTTATTTCAATTTCAAAAAATGTTCCAAAGAAATGCCAACTAGGAAGTATTTGATGTAACACAAAAAAACTTTAAGAAATTTAACTTTGAACTATAATGTGCCAATGCTATAACAAAGGGAATTTAGTTTGGTTGCAAAGAAAACAGTTTTCATACCCTCTTAAATGTTACTGAATGTCTGCTAAGTCACTACACTTTTTGTCCTTGCATACAAATAGGTAGAAAATTTTTGTTTAAATTCTGCCTATAAATATATTTATATCAGACACTGCATATCTATCCATATTTTGTATCTTAGAATAGCTGTTCTTAAACTTCAGAAGTCTGAATACCCTGTTTTCTCACCTTCTTGAGACACAGGCCCCCAAAATGTTGCGCTTTTGCCTACATATGGAGATTTTACATAGATTTCATGTGCTGTTAAGTAGGAGAAATTAAGTACATTTAGTTTAGTTATCAAAAGCTTTCAATAGATTTAATTAACCGGCATATATAATAAAATTACAAAAAATAGCAAGGTTGAACACTATATTAATTAGAACAAACATACTCATGACCCCCTCTGGATAATTTTATGGACCTTTGTTTAGGAAGACTGTGCTAGAATATATATGGCTACCTTTAATTAGCAAAATGTAATATTTTCCTAGTAAAATATTAAGTTTTGTACCACTTTTTACCACCACAGTTAACATTTAAATTACACTAATCTTAATCTATAGATTATACTACCATAACCACCTGATGGTATGCAGTGATTTATTTTGATAGTTTTGATTAAAGAAAAGGACAAATATATTATTTGAGGATGATTTAGTTAAGATTAGGAGAGATGGACTGTAAGGTTACAAAGAAATATAGGTAAATTACAAAATTAAGGATGATTACTTGGGAAATGAAAAGGATAGCAAAATATTTATTTTACAAACATGGATGTCTTGATATAATCTGATTCATTAAAATACTGACAGTAAAATGCATAAAATCAAAGGCTGCCTTTCATTTAATTCTAGAACCAGATAATGCAAATCATATTCTTATGGTCTATATTAAAGCCATTGTCACATATTAATTCAAAATAAAACAATACCCTTAAATCCATCAGTTCATCTGGATGTATGTCCACCCAAGGGAATAACATGTCCCACGTTTTCCTGTGCCACATTAAAGCTGGAAATGTTCGTAGAGACTGTAAGAAGACAATCAGATATAAAACTATAAATGACAAAGTTATTAGGGATGGATGAGGATTTACCAATTGTGACACCTACCTTTAATAGTACTTCAATGCTGTGATGGTACACTATTATTCTTTTTTTAAGCAGCAAGGCTGTATATATCAATATTGTTTCCAAACCAAAAGTTTTAATGAGTTCTGCAAAAGCGACATATAAAGTTAGATCTTCTAAAGAGCATGAGTCTCTTCAGTTCCCCAAGAAAGATGTGAGCTTATATAAGTTTTGTGCAGTTTATTAAATAAGACAATTGTTTCAATTTGTATTTAAAATTACTATGACGATTTTAATGAAAAGATTTATGGTAAATATTTGATAGTGGTACGCCAGCCCTTTTCTTCATCCACTTAAAATGCTCATATTTTCACAATATTTGAACCACGTACACTGTAAACCAGATTTATGATAGCCACACACATTTCAATCCAACCTAACTTATTGAAAAGGGGTAAGAAATGATGAGTACTGAACCTGACTGGAGAGAAGTGATGTTAATGTAGACATTCGAGCTAATAAAACATATACTGAAAGGGAACATATTGTTGCTTTCAAAACTGGATAATGATATATATGACGGGAATAATTAAGAAGTTGTGGAGTACACGAGGTAGTAAGAGAGCTACCCTTGAATACCTCAATCATTGGATGTTTGACGAGTAAGCTGTACAAATGTAGAGGCTATGGGGCAGATAGGGTACTTCTGCACCAATACGCTCATAACATACCTTTCACATTGGTGTTGACCAAGTTCTTCTGCTGATCAAACTCTTTTACAAAAAAAGTACCATTTTCCTTGGTCATACAGCTCCCTCGGGTAAGCACAGACAAATACAGTTGAAGCATTGCAATTGGATTGCCTAAAAATTGATTGATTTACTTGACTGATGTAAACTGAAAAAGTTAGTCGTAAAAGTAAATCATTACCTACCAGTTTTGCAGTATGTCTTACTTAGAATTCGACATAATGTTTCATATTTCTCTGGATTAAAATCCTTAGCCCATAGCGAAAGCGCAAATTGTTTTACCTAGAATAAAAATTGCTGAGATAAAATGGTATACTTCACAAACAATCGACCAAGAGCTCACTTTCTTACCCTAGGTAAACTATCAGATTCAAAAACCTCAGTTGAATTGATGTAATACCACGCACTTCTGAACCGTCCATAAAGAAAAGGCTGTAGGCGATTTTGATCACCTTCCAACCCACACTTTCTTGTCACTAGCGACCGTTGTTCAGTAGTTATTGAAGGATATATCCAAGTCCATAACACATCCCCATTACTATCGCGTTCTGAAAAGAGCCGTACGTTTCCTTTGAATTTACATCAACCCTTAGACAAGACAAGTGAAAGAGATAAAAAGCAAATTATTGGATATCAGAGGATACCAATTTCTTGGGAATCTGTGTCATTAATTGGAAATAATACTCCTGTACAACATTTTATTACCTATGATACAAAAGGATAATAAAGTCACATTATCCGCCATGGCTACTTTCATTTGTTCTCCATCCCACTTTACGTAAAATTGTGTTTCCTTTGATGACGATTTCACGTTAACTAATTCATTATACTTTTAAAAAACAAATTTAATGTGCATTTAATAAATGTAAAAAATTGATTTTTAATTATCAAGTTATTAATATATGAATGCTATTAATTCGTAAAATTGAAGAAGATGAATTTTTTGAACGTAGCCAATGCTGGCCATTGGGTAGATGTCTGTCGGTAGAACGTGAGGCTGTAGGTCGTGTACCGTGTGGTATCGGTGCACAGAGTTAATTGTCAATAAATTGCTGATGTGAATTGTGCTAGTGAACCACTAACATGGCTAGATACGGGCAGAGGCCTGAAAATGCCCTCAAAAGGGCAAATGGTAAGAATTTAACTATGTAAAGTTCCGGAGAAAGAGGTAGCATGCTACGTCCGCATAGGAGCATGGGGCTTCCTGACAATGCATATGGCGAACTTTAGAGCATTGATTAATACTCTTTTTCTGCTTCATTCCGCGATTTTTTCGTATACAATTTTTGGGGAAACTAATCCTATTATTTTTTTCCTATGTAGAAGTTTATAAATAAATGTAATATTACTTTTTGGGATAGCCTTCTTGACTCTCATCGCATGCCCCACTATGCCTAAATTATATGCCGGGAAGTATTTACAGCCTTATAAACAAGAAATGTTTAATATTCCCGATAGATTTTGCGCTGATAATTTTTGATCGTCGACATTATTCCCTTAATGATGGAGAGATCGCTCAACAAATAAAACTGCAAATTAATTTTGTTGAAAATAGAAGGGGCACTAAAATTCATCAAAAAAATACCCATGAATATGAGCCAATTTCTAATTACTTTATTTATTTTTTGTAGAGTTTATCGAGGTGATGAAGCCAGCAAGAGCCCTAGACACTTTATACGAAGTATTTAGAAATAAAAAATGGGCGTACAGTTGGAGCGAGAGTGTCTTAGAACCTATTATGTTCAAATATTTGGACCTATGTGTGGAACTGAAGAAGTCTCATGTAGCCAAAGAAGGTCTTTTCCAATACCGGAATATGTTTCAATCTGTAAGTATATATTGGAATAAAAATAACAGTATTAGAAAAACCCGGTGCCATTCATCTACTACCTTGACATCTCTGTATAATTTTGAAATATTTCTGCAATTATCCTAATGCTATCCATCACGCGTATTCTTACCATCTTTTCTTTAATAGTAACTTGCATTAAATGTAATATTCAGGTAAATGTGGGGTCCTTGGAGAATGTTATCCGTTTTTACCTCCGAACGGCTGAAGAGAGAACTGAAGCTGCTCGGGAGCAATCTCAGCAAGCTGTGGTTGATATTGACGACTTGGATAATTTAGCAACTCCCGAAAGCATTCTCTTAAGGTTAGTGAGTCTTTCAAATTCTCCATAAGGTATGTTGTGTTTTTTATGGGGTGGTTACTATCTAAGTTTTACCTTTATATTATCAAAAGGTTTTGGAATCCATTTTATAATGCTCGAATAATTCGTGATATAGTGCACTGGAATGTGAGTGAAGCTGGAACAACAACAGCGTTATGACAGCTTACTAATCTATATATTTTTTAAGGGATGCTATAACCGCAAAGCAGTTTTATTTTCTATTACCCAATACTTTATGAGGACTATGAAAGAAAAATTTACTTTCACTAGCGTCTTTTGTAGGGAATGTTACTAATTATTATGATTACTGTAATGGGTTATCTCTTTAATTTCTTTTTTAAAGAATAGACGTCGAAACTCTTTGTTTTTTCTCTTTGTGATGGTTTTGGAATGCTGTCATCTCAATGCTGCCTGCAGTAGTTCCCATGTGACTGAATATAAGAACATTGGGGGTGGTTTGATCTTTGTTACATCTATACATGCTCTCAAGTTCATTCTGTAATTTTTATACCATACTGGAAAGTTGTGGTTCAGTTAATTCTGTTGTATATCACAAATCCTTCATTTGTTGCATGTTATGTTACTGCAAATTACTGGGGGATATTCTTAATGAAACTAGAATATAATTTCCGTTTTAATTTAGCCATACTTTAAACTATACCTGAAGATGGAAAGATTAATTAATCAAAACCGTTTCAGCCTTTGATAAGTATTTTTCTCCTGTAGCTAGTTAAGAAATTCTTACTTCTTCTCATGTAGTTTTATTTTGTATTAATTACACACAGTGTAATGAATTAACCTCATTGTAGTTAATTACACATTTTCATCTCACAGAAACCTTAAAATGTGATAAAGTCAATAGAAACATTTAAAGTTGATGTTTTTACTCTAATTTCCCTCTTTTAGTGAAATTTTGTGTTTTTGCTACAATACGTAGTTATACTTGGTAATATCTGCTTATTTGACATTCCAAATGTTTGGTTGTCTCACAGAAACTTGTCAATAAAACAGTGCAAGAATTCAAGCATTTATTTTGCCAACTATTTTGATTGCAACTAAAAATAAGGCATGCATGAATTCTAAGAGACCAGCATTTACAATTAATTTTGCTTTGTTTGAATGAATTTGGTTTGATAATTAATTTTAGCGGTAATAGGGCGTGTCAATACTTTTCTCAAGTTGTCCAAATGAGTATAATACATATTCCCTTTGCTTCTCTTCGAACTGTAATCTTATGTCACCAATGTTTTTCATTTAGTGCTGTAAGTGGTGAAGATGCTCAAGATCGCAGTGACCGCACCATTTTAACACCATGGGTGAAGTTCTTATGGGAATCTTACTGTCAGTGCTTGGAACTGCTAAGAACAAATGCTCACGTGGAGACTTTGTACCATGACATCGCAAGGATGGTATATTTCAATAAATTAATTAATATTTTAGAAATTTTAATTATTATATTATTGATTTGGCTTATTTACATTAGTAAATATGTCTTAACTGGTCATAGTAATCCTCCAATAATGCTGATGTTCTATTTTTCAGACGTTTGCATTCTGTTTGAAATACAACAGAAAAACTGAATTCCGCAAGTTGTGTGACAAGCTCAGAAAGCATTTGGAAGACATTGTGAAGCTTCCATCATCTGGTACCAATGTCAGCATCAACAAACCAGAAACTCAGCAGCTTAACTTAGATACCCGTCTAGTTCAGCTTGAGTCAGCAATTCAAATGGAACTGTGGCAGGTAAATGTGGTTACTTGCAAAGTGTTGACGTTTGGATTGTTGATCTTTGTTTCTTGTGTAGCTTTTCAATGTATGCTGTGCTACCAATAGTTGCTTAAATGAAAGTACTCTTCTATATCTAAAGTATATCATCTCCAGCTTATTTCCATCAGGAAGTGAAACAAAACTGTTTGATCACTTATTTACTCATTACCATTTATTTATTTGTTGATTTTCTCTTACAATTAACCAGTTCATATAATTTTTGTTGTCTGTGCAATGTATCATGAATCATTCACCCTTTAAATAAGACAGCCTTAATAAATTTATGTAAGCATTAATAAGCAATAGTATAGAAGACAAGAAATTTGTTTATTTTTCCTCATTAAAAATGCATTTTACGCTTGGTTTATTAAATTGATTGTTTACTTTAGAGTGCCTTTCCAACCTGTAGTATTTTCACAATTTTTCATTTACTCCTTAAATGTGTGGCCAAAATTTTGATTAGATGATAGTTTTTCCAACAATGTATGCATACCTACACTGAGGTGCTGTAATTTCATTTTTAGGAAGCATATAAAGCAATTGAGGATATCCATGGATTGATGAACCTGTCCAAGAAAATGCCTGTGCCTAAGACAATGGCCAACTACTATCAGAAGCTTGCTATGGTGTTTTGGAAGGCTGGGAATTACCTCTTCCATGCTGCTGCCTTATTGAAGCTATTCCAACTCTCTAGGGAAATGAAAAAGAACATAACTCAGGAGGAAATTCAAAAGTTGGTTTCTATCCATCCACTTTCATTTCAAATTAGTTTTTTGAATTCTTTTTAAATGACACTGACTCAGTATTCACTTCATGGTATTCATTCATGCAAAATGGCTTCATGATAGAACTTTTACTAGTTAAGCGAAAGTTCAGTTTTGTTCTTTTTGTTTGGTATCTATGTATTTAGTTTAACTTTAGCATTCTTAAGTTAAGGAATGAGGGTAAAATTTGGGGTTTCTCGTCACATAATTTGACTTTTGAAATTTATTTTACTCGCACTAATTTGGATTTAAATTTTCATATAGAAAGACTTTTTTACAACAATGGTCACAATTTGTATTATCTTTGATTGTCAAGTTTTCCAGTATAAAATGTTTTTCTCTCTTACAGAATGGCTTGCAGAGTACTGTTAGCCACATTATCCATACCATTGCCATCTGCACATCCTGAATTTGATCGTTTCATTGAAACTGACAAGAGTCCAATGGAAAAGGCTCAACGATTGGCTGTATTGCTTGGTCTTCCACAGCCTCCCACAAGGGCTTCATTGCTTCGAGATATGGTCAGTGCTAAATTTATTATTACTCCCATATTAGGCTATTGGTCTTAATTGTCATATTGGTGTTAATTGTAGCTATAGATTCCAATATTAGCTTTGTTTATCATGTAATGAATTCTTTGCTTAAATACATATAGTTTTTCATTTAGATGGTGCCAAATTTTTTCCAGAGACCTTTGCATAAATTCTGACCTTTGAAGTTGAGAATGAATTATAAATTATCGTTTTCAAGGCTATAACCTTATGAAAATATGTGTTGCAAAGTGCATTAAACTCGATGAAATGAATCTGCCATTTCTTTTCCATTTTGCTGAACAGGCATTTTTTAAACCAAATATTACAAAAAGGTGTTGTTACAAGTTATTTGATTGATGACTCCAATAAAATTTTTCTTATTCCTCGCTAAAATTATCCTATAAGTTAAAACCTTATTAGATTGCATGTAGCCCCAGTTCTGTTTAGTTGTATGACAATTCCTCTGTGAAAATCAAAACCTTATTCCTATCTTTAGTGTAGTTTTCCCTAAGTTTCCTTATTTCACAAACTCTTGTTATATTGCCAGGGATAAAGATGAAGTTATAAACAGATATGAAGTAAGAGACTACTTGTACCAAATGTAGCAAAATATATCAGACAAACTAAAAGGTGAAGGTTCAATTATCATGTTGCTCATATTAAATTTGGCAATTCCAGAGTTGGTAGAATTTTCTAATAAAATTTCAACTGATAATTTAATGTTGGTTTGTAATGCTTTATGACCTTAGTGCTTTGGAAAATTAATATATTCATAAAAACACAAGTTGCGTAAAGAATGCCAACCTAAATTTCAGCAATCTTATAAGCTCCTGGATTCTGTTACTTTTTTATTCCTGCTCTACTGGCTGACTTTGCTTCAGTCCCTTTTAAGCCCCTGGTGATGCATTCTTTAAAAGCAATATGTACATTGGGCATTATAAACTTTTTGGTGGTTTTCTGGAGTTTGGTTCCTTGATGTTATTCTTGATGGACAGAAAAAGAAGAGACATGGCAGTTAGTTATTATCAAAATAGAATAGATATTCCAAAGCTGTAAGAAATTTAAAGGTAAATATGGGCTTACCTTTGGTGTTGCAAGTAAATACACAGGAGCTAAGGCTAAATATTCGTATTTTGAAACTTAGTTTCCATCTTAAATTTATGAACATCATTACTTAAACTAATATTTGCGATGAATTTAAAACATTGAAAATGCTTTCAGGTTTAGATTTAAGCCTTTAGAGAGCCAATTTGCATAATTTACCCTCAACTTTTTGCTCAGAAATTTCAAAAACTGGTTATTCTTGAGTATGTATTGTAATTGAGGTGTTGTTGTTTCCTTTAAAAAAATATACGGAACAGAGTAAGTTCCTAATTTCAATACCTTCTCTCTTGTTGATGAATTGCAATTAACTCGTTGGTATAAATTTCCTCTCATAACTTAGGTGCGCCTGAATGTAGTTATGCTGGCAACCCCTCAACTTCAAGATCTGCACCGTTGGCTTGAGGTTGAATTCCATCCTCTACTCCTCTGCAGCAGAGTTCAAACTGTGATAGATGCTCTTCATGCGGAGCATTTGCAGCAAGTGGCCCTTGAGGAAGCTGCTGCTGCTGCTAAAATGCAGGAGAAGGTTGCAGCAGCTGCTGCTGTGGCTGCTGCATCTGGTGCTGAAGATGGAGAGCAGACAGCACCACCACTGCCTCCACCACCAGCTCCTGCTCCTGTACCTTTACCATCCAGCACTACAGCCCTCACACTCTACCAATATGTTCCTGCTCTCAAGGATGTCACCCTGATGAGGCTAATCCGTCAAGTAAGTCAGTGTGGTTCATCAACTGCTTATAGTTTCAGTTCAGTTTTGAACTTCTCATTGCACAAGTTTGGTTGAAATCAGTGTATTTAATAGTTTTGAATCTTATGAAATCTCCATTAATTACAGTTTTAGAGCTTGTTTCATATAATGCTGAATTTGTTCAGATTAGCTGGTTTATTATGTTAACAATCATTGTTTTAAAAGACATTATTTATTAAGCATTAATCTTTAAGATTCTCTTAAACTCTAACATTAAAGTTGAGCTGAAGGTTTTAACTTAAAAATTATGTTGTATATGATTAACCTGTTAAACTGAGTAATGTTGATTACCATAAAAATGTATTGATTTTGGTTGTTAATAGTTATAATCTAAATGGTTACTTGTTAAGTAGAAGAAAATGTTATTCATGCTGGATGGCTTCAGGCTTTATGCAGTGATATACAACATCAACCAACAGAGATAATCTACGTATTGTTGAGTTGCAAGTTATTTTTGTGCCATTGCACCATAAAGTTTATTATTGTATGGAAACAAATACCTATGCAACTTTGCACTCTTAGTTCATACCATGGTGCTGTGCACCAAATGTTCTACTGGAGAATGTTTAAAAACAATTTACTTGCACATCTTACATGATGTAAACGTTTTTAGTATTTAAAGCATGGTTGCATCTTGAAATTTGATGAAACTAAGTTTTTATCCTCTGTATTTTTATTACTTTGTTGAATATTCAATAATGTTGCATCTGGATTTTCAGGTATCTCAGGTTTATCAGACCATAGAGTTCTCCCGACTGCTTGACTTAGCTCGTTTCACGACTCCATTCTATTTGGAAAGACTGTTAGTTGAATGTGTCCGTCATAATGATATGCAGGTATGTAATTGGTTATGTATATATGCTTTAATTATTTTTATCACATAAGCTGTTGTTCAGATTCCTTAATAGGAAGAAATTGCCTTATTTTCTAATGAATTATGTTGAAACTAAATTCACCATGAAAATTGTTCTGGATAGTATTAATTTGTTTGATATTTTACCTTTCTTTCCCAACTCAAATTTTAACTTTATCTTAATTTTCAGTTGTTAAAAAACTTATTTTTTTTGTTAGTTATTTATTCTAATTTACCTAATAAACATGTTGAAAAACTTTTTTGGCTCTGTTCTGTTAATTAACAGAAGAATCACAGATACTCAAGGCTTATTTTAAATTACGAAATGGCTGCAAACATTGCTGATTGACGTTTAGGTCAACTTTTTCCTGATCTTTCTTTCCCCTTCAGATCCGTATTGATCATGGTCGGCACTGTGTTCACTTTGGAATGGATCTTAGTGAATCTCAAAGGGAAGACCGTCCTGAAGGACCAACCCTCCAGTCTATGCCTTCTGAGCAAGTTAGGAACCAGTTAGTGACAATGTGTAATGTCCTCAATAGAGCCATGGCTGTCATAAACCCTCATCAAAGGAAGGTAAGACTTCTAGTCAAGAATTTAAATGGAGGAATTTTTACACCATAGTTTAATGATTTTCATTTGTTGAGATACCATTAGATTTCCATGTAGAATAATTGTACAGATCTTACAAGTTGGTCATTGCATCAGTTGTAAGCAAATCTAACACATTTTTCTTGATTTTGGTGAATTGATTAATAATTTCAATTTATTTGGAGGTTACCTTAAATGACCATTATCTTTGAAATTTTGCAACAAATGTTATTTTTTGTTTCTTTGTTAGTAATTTGATAATTTTTATGTAGTTAATTCACTTTTGTAAGTTGCTCTAGTTATATCATATTTGGTGTGTAAGCAGAAATGTATGAAACTTGCATTCCCTAAATTGCATGGCTTTAATCAAAATTAATTTTGTTGTCTTCTATTTAATAGTTAAGTATGTATTTTGAATATATTGAAATAATTCTGAAAGTACAACATTTACTTTACCTCACAGGAGCAGAGAGATGCACTGAGAGCACTGATGGTGAAACGATATGAAGAGACCAAGATACTAGAGCATCAGAGAATTTTGATGAGGCACAAGATAATCGAAGATCGCAAAGAGTATTTGGAGCGCCTCAACACTGTCCGAGTAATTATATTTGTACATTATCTGATTGATCACGAAAATGTTGAAGATATTGTGTTTTCCTCAATGGTGATGTTAATGTTAATCTTCTGTCCTAACCATACAGTTTCCTTTTATTCGTGAAGGAATGATGTTTCTCAGATAATAGAAAGAGATTTATAGCTCTAAGATGTATTTTGTCATATGACTGATTTGCAGTTGTTTCAGAAGGCTAAACTTGTCATTTGCAGTCAGGATTGTGCTGAGCCACATTTTGATGCAAGATTTCTCCCAAGTCATTTTATTTGAATTTAGTCAAAATGATTTAAAAAAGGAAATTTGAGAAGTATTTTGCATCTCCTACTGAAATTCATCATTTTTTCCAAAGAAAACATCAAATATCAAGAAAGTGAAGACCCCCAATATTCAACTTGGCACCCCCTAAGAAAGGTGCCTGAGATGGTTGCCTCGCCACCTCCTTCATCAGCACCAATCTGGTCATAGTTTACAATATCAATGAGACCTTATTATTGTGGAGTTCGTGACAGTAAATTTCCAGAGTAATTTTTGCTATTGTAAATGTAGGATTGTTCTATTATGTTTCGTTCGACATTTGCTTTGTATGCCTTTGAATATCCATTTAACAATTCATCAACCAATTATAATTTAGGAAGAGGAGGAAGCACGTAGACAAGAAGAGGCGATGCGTGCTCATCACATTGCTGAGCAGAAGAGATTGGAAGCTGAGCGAGAGGAAAGGGAGCGCAAGAGACAAGAAAATGAGATTCAGCAGATGAGGGACAGGCATCTGAAGGAGAAAATGCAGCAGATATCTCTCACTGCTCACGGTCAACGTGTGATCAAAAAACTAGGAGAAGATGTAAGTGCGACACTTCCTTTAACACTCAGTATTTACCAATATATTTTAGGAGTACATTTTTCAAAAAAAAGTATTCTTAGATTTTTTGACAACATTGGTACTTTCATATTCCTAGAGAGTCATGATTGGAATGAAAAATTAACTACTAAAGTATGCCTTCATTTTGATAATAGGAGTCATAATAATGTGTAGTATTTACGATTTTCAGTTCACTGCGTCTTGCAACTTAGAAAAACTGTTATGAAGGGAATATGCATTAATAACTGAAATGGATCAGAAGGAATTCAAATGCTATTAATGGGAAAATATCTATTTTTTTATTTTACTGCTAAATTATGCATTTCACTTTGTAAATTACACTATTTTGGTTTTAGTCATTTACCTTGTTCAATTTTCATTCCTTTTTTCTATTTGAGTGGCACATATTGTAACTACTATCAAATTTTTAATTATGCGCCCCTGGACAATTCATTCTATTTCAATGTTCAATTTTGTAATACATTTGGAATAGGACTGCAATCAAATTTTTCTAATACCAAAACTCTAGGGCTAGATAGATTTTAAACTATTACATGGAATAACAACAATATAATGCATATTTGAAGGTTTTAAAGAGCTCATCAGACTGAGACCACTCTCATGAAACTTCAGATGAAATTGTGATGCCATAAGTTGTGCTGTTTTCTTGCAAATGAATTTTATAAATTGCGAAAAAGCTGTGACTTGCAAAAAAGTGTAATTTCTCGGGTACTTAGGTTTAAATATTTCTTTATAATCAAGTTCTTCCTCTGCGTCAGCAAAGTAAAATGCTTCAAAAAGAAAATAGAATTATCTTTCAGTTGATGTAAAAATTGTTCATATGCATTGTGCATGCAATAAATTAACGAATGAATGTCCAGGGGCACATAATTAAAAAATCTCATAGTAGAGATTGAATTTTAAGGTTTTGGCCCTTGCAGTTCCATAGTCCACATGGAATTATTTAGGTTTGTATTGAGTGTCAAGTGATGAAATGATTAATGCTATGTTTAAATTATCCTGTACTATTAATGTGACATATGCCAAAGTATTACAACAGCATTCTTTTAAAAAAATTTCATTTTTGCTAAAGAAATGGATGTTTTCGTTTTCAGTTTTGTTAAAAGTTTTGGCTTCAAGGCTAGGTAAATAACTGTGGTAGGAAATTTGTACATTTTAATTAGCTTTTTTTGGGTTTAGATGCATATTCTGAATTACTTTTTTCTGATTTACTGTAGATAAATTAACTCCATGGTTAGTTATTGATTGCCAAAACAACTACTTTCTATTAATTCTGCCATGTTTGTCCATTGATAACAAAATTGTAAAAATTCTTGAATACATTAGTCTTTCATCCTAATTTAGTTAAATAGCATTTTCAACATTCTTTTGTGCTTGTGTACGATCTTTGTTTTAATATGGAACAATGGCTTACTCATTGTTCAGAGAAGGACAAACTTTTCAATTGTCCTTATTTTCATAAGGACAATTTTTATGTTCAATTACATTGTGCTGTTTGTATCAAGATGATATATAAGGAAATATTTGAAATTATCTCCATATTTACAGGACATAAAGAAACTTGATGCTGACCAAATTGCTGCAAGGGAGGCAGAAGAACTTCAAAAGGAGAGGAGGGAATTGCAGCAGAAGCTCAAATCCCAGGAAAAGAAAGTTGATTACTTTGAGAGAGCAAAGAGGCTAGAAGAGATACCTCTCTTGGAAAAGGCTTTTGAAGAGAAACAGGTACAGTTGTGTAGAAGAGTAATTGTATAGAATTCTATACTAGTGCACTTCTGTCCTAGATTTCCATTTCTATACTATACCAAACTTATACTTACCTTACCAAACCAAGAATAGGTAAATAATTTTTGGGGAAAATTTACTGCAAGAGTGAGAAAATGAAGGGAGTAATATTTATTCTTAGGTTTTCTGTGTGCAATAAGCATCTTTCTGCTAAATTCTATTCTGGAACCACCAAGATGTGAAAAATAAACAGTCCCATGGAAATAGGAGGAAACTAATCTTATGTAGATAATTGCGGATATTTTGAATTTTAATTAAAAAATGTTTATCTTTCTAAAATAGATGATAATACTAATTTATGCATATGAATACTATGCAACCACCCACATAAATGGGTCTTGGTCCTCTGGCACAATTAGGAAACAATTCTAAACTCATCCATGTTGTTGGTGGCCTAATCATTTATTTAGCTACATAATTAAGATATCCTTTGAAATCAGAATTAGCTAGTAAATTTCAACACTTTTGTTTTATATAGTATTAATAAATTATTTTAATTGTTATTTTTGGGAACTCAGTGGGAAGTTGTCTCCATTTTTCTTGATTTTTTTTGTGTTGCTTTTAGAAAAGCAGTTAAAAATTCCTAAAACTGCAGCAGCTTAGGTATAGTGGTTGTGTCTTAATCTGCTCTATGGTGAAGTCTTAACTAAGATTTCTAGCATATAGAATTCTTGTTTGGAAGTTTGTTTTGATTGGTTTGATATTTTTCAGGTGAAAGACAAGGAACTGTGGGAGCAAATGGAAAAGGAACGCATAGAAACACTAATTGAAGAAAGACAGATAGCAGTTCAACATCGAGAGAGACTTGCCAGAATAGTTGAAGACAAGGATGCCTTCCTCGCGAAACTACAGATGGAACGCCGCACCCAATATCAGGTTAGTGACGGAAATAAGGTTGTCATCTGAATCAATATTACTGTTAATTAGTTATGGTTGTATGAACTGAATGTACTAATGCTGTACTATCATAATTTAAAAAGGGGCTAAACAATCAGATGGATTTTGTAATTACATGATTAATTGCTATCACTCTATGCCTCAAATTTTTGCTTAGTTGCTATTGCCTGTTACATTTGTGTTGTATTATGCTTCTGCTACTGCAGACGTTTTAACAAGGATGCTAGATGGCAGGGTACTAAGATGCTGTACGTAGGAGGAATACCATTGTTGCGATTGTTGCATTATTACAGTGGAACCGAACGTCTCGTGTTGTGGTGTATGTATCAATAGCCTATTAAAACGTGTTACTAGCGGTTTACATTGGTGCACGTTTTTCCTTACTCCCTAAACTCGTGGAATCCCGCTACAGTATTACTATCCTGAAAAGTTAAGGAAAAAACAGGATCCATTTGCTGGTATCTTTGCTTGCAGATATCTGCATCCACAGTTCAAGTGGCATCTCTTAAGTAAATCAGATAAGTTGTACATTCCACATTTCCTCATTTATTTAGGATGGAATTTTTAATTGATAATTTAACATGCTCTACTGAGCTGCAGCTTGGATACTTAATAAGATATGGTTAAAATCAATCAAAGAATACTTAATGGTGAAGAAATCTTGTTGGATTGTAAGGAATGTAAAAGGACTAACACTGCATATTTTTCATTAGGTCTATTTAAATAAATAAATATATATATATGTAAATGTTTTTCACTGCTATACTACTTAAGTAATGATCTAGTTTTTGTGTTACTAGACTATCTGTCAGATTCAAAAGTTGGCTATTTTGCTGAAGTAATTTACATAAATTATAACAAATTACTTTTGCAACAAAAATTCACTAACTGACCTTAATGTAACCTTAGTATTGCAGAATATAAGGCACTTGACCTTAGGCATCTTTAGTATATATTTTTGAGAATATTATTTAGTCAAGTAATTTATTTACTAATGGAATTAACTAATTAAAAAACAACTATAAAATGCCATTTCCATTTGATTTGTAATACTTCTGCTGTCATGTAAGTTACGTCTCATGAAGCATTATATCTCTTTTTTATAAGCTAATATCACAGTAAATGGAGTAAAGTAAATAAGTGGAACTAACAATTTAGTCTAGGCAATAGCAAAATAAAATGCATGTGTTTATAAATAAGTGGCGTTAATGCATTGCAGTATTGTGTAAATTAAATTGTTGTTTCCACTTACTTACTTTAACTGTTATGGCATATCACCAAGTGAAGGCTAAAACCATCAACATCACCACTGTTAACCCTTAACCAGTGATGTGCAATTTTTGTCATACAACCAGTGACATGCAGTCTCCCAGGCCGTTTTTTTTTTAATATTTATAAACTGACTGAATGATACTTTTTATAACATTTTAATGTTTAAAAGATCTCATCAGTTATCCACTAATTTAGATTTCAATTTAGTTTTATGTTTTATGACAACAAATTTTCAATTGTGAATCATTGTTTGAAAATGGTAAAAAAATTTAATAGCATCACATATCTATAACCAGTGGCATTTTTTTCAGAGTAATGCCTTTTTATATCTTTTGGTATATTTAATAATGAAATCCTGTTAAAAAGTATTTTATTTATTGCATTTTTCATCAAAACAGCTAATGTGACGTGAGGTCTCACAGACCACTCATGAAATTTAGTTGCAATTTTGTAGAAATATATCAGAGATAAATGAGGTGTGAGGAATGCTATATCCTACATAAAGTATCTAAGTAACATAAATTAAAGATTTTTTGAAAATCAAATACTTTTATTATTCACAATTTAAAAATTGCTGCCATCCCTCAGTCTGCACGTCAAAGGTTTAGGGATAATGTTAAGGCTTTTATTTCTCTAGTTTAATTAAATTTATTACTACAGAAAGCAAGTTTTTGACCTATTGTAATGTCAATTGTAGGAAAAGCTTAAGGAATTCGAGGAGAAGCTTGCAGAAGAGAAAATCAAACGCCTTGCAGAACGCAAGAGGGAGCGTGAAGAAGAGAGAGAGCGCAAATGGAATATGCAAAAGGAGAAAGAGGCGCAAGAGAAGGAAGAGGCTGAGCGATTGCTGCGTGAAGAGGAGGAGAGGAAGCGCAGAGAAGAGGAAGCAGCTGAGGCTCTTAAAAGACAGAAAGAGGAGGAAGAAGAGAGGTAAGACTGGTAGTGATGAAGAAGATGGTGATGTGAAAGTGCAATTGCCTTGTTTCCCCATGTGTAAGTCACACCTTGCTTAAAATAATTTTGGGTCTGAAAACAGGGAGGCGTATAAAATGATAGTAGATTTTTCTGCAAACATTTCCTTCTTCTTTTTCTGTTTCTAGTCATTTATTGGGTTTTTTTGGTGCATTCAATACATACCTATTCTGTTAGTGAGGTCTTTGCCAATAGTTTTCCAGCTTATGTTGTCTTTGATTCCTAGAAGATTTTGCATACTATCATAAGGATAAGAGTTTGATAGTGATGAGAAGTTCTGTAGATTCTATATTGAATAAAACCTGTCCCCTACATTTTTTATTTAATACATTTTCCCCAAATATTATGTGAAATCATGGTGTGTCATATACATTGGGAAGTACAATAATTAAATTGTCATTTTTATGAATATTCTTCATCTTACCTCTGTTTAAATACAATCACTGTTTACACAGTTATTTGATGTTACTGATTCCACAACTATAATAATTAAAATGGAAAGTGGGATCTTTTGTATGTGTTCCTTTTTATATGTCTACGTTTGTTTGTTACAAAACGGAATGCAAAAATCATAGAAAAAGTTTACGTGGCTATTATTTTGCAGACAATTATTTCTCCCCTAATATTTCATCAAAGGTAAGGTGGAAAGCTAGTCCAGTTAAAAGATCTTTTGTAGTAATAAATATTGATTTTGTGTATATTTCCACATGTCTTAAGCATCTAATGGATGTGCAACATTTAATTGCTGATTTTTCAATATTTTATTTCATTAGTAGAAAGATTTTCTTTTCTAAACAGCTGCTATTTTACGAAGGAAACATCTTCAGTGGATTTGAATGAAATCTTTTCCTTTTTTCATGGATTTAGAACCACTAAAAAATAATTTTTTTTCTACTACAAGATGCTTCAATTTTATGTAAATCTTTAGCAGGAGGATGATGGAGGAAAAACGCCTGAGACTTGTTGAAGAAAAGGCTAGAGAAAGCTCATGGAGGCGAGCTCCACGTGATGATGAAAGAGATAACAAGGGAGATCGCGAAAGAGTGGACAGAGAGCGAGATCGTGACCGCGATCGTGAAACTGAGTTGTCATGGAGGCGAGGAGGAGATGATGCTCCTAAATCTGAACCTTGGAGACCATCATCCCGTAAGAATATTTATCTTTAATGATTGCCTTTTTTATTATAAAGTATGTTAATGTATAAGTGAGGGAATCTAAAGGCTAATCCTTGATGATTTGCAGTAGCTCAAGTTTGTTTCTTGCTTGTTGCAGTACTGTTATAGTCATGTTGTACAACACTAATTGTTGTGTTTCTTGCTTCCTGTTGAAATGAGCAACATATGAACAAGACAGACATGCTTCAGTCATCCAGAGGCAGTAGTCTAACCTAATGGTTGGTGGCATCGTTTGTCTTAGTGTCATGTTTTTCCTTTGATCCTAAGCAAAACAGTTTACAATTCATGTAGTAACACTCTCATTAAATTTGGAAAGCCTCCTCCATCCTCTAGTTTTAGTTCTACCATAAGCTTTTAGCCATAACTGCTGTCACATGTACTTTGTACTTTTCTCTTCTTTTCTTCATTTTGCTGGCTATGAAGTAAAAATATAAATTGGCCGTAAAAAGTCCTGCAATAACTTCAGTATACATGACCAATTGAGAAACAATTTGCAATATTGTTCGGAAACATTGTATACTGTCTGGACTTTGTAAAGGCCTGTAAATGGTTAAGGCCCCTGCCCCAGCAGAATTCTAATAGACGAAGGGGAATTTCATTGGGAGAGGAATGCTGACAATGTCGTCTCTGTAAGCTCTCACAAGAAAGTGCTCTCACTCATTCTTAAATATCTTAGAGCGGATTTTCCAAGACTGGAAAACAATCAGGATCCAAGACCAGAATATAAGGCACTTGACCTTAGGCATCTTTAGTATATATTTTTGAGAATATTATTTAGTCAAGTAATTTATTTACTAATGGAATTAACTAATTAAAAAACAACTATAAAATGCCATTTCCATTTGATTTGTAATACTTCTGCTGTCATGTAAGTTACGTCTCATGAAGCATTATATCTCTTTTTTATAAGCTAATATCACAGTAAATGGAGTAAAGTAAATAAGTGGAACTAACAATTTAGTCTAGGCAATAGCAAAATAAAATGCATGTGTTTATAAATAAGTGGCGTTAATGCATTGCAGTATTGTGTAAATTAAATTGTTGTTTCCACTTACTTACTTTAACTGTTATGGCATATCACCAAGTGAAGGCTAAAACCATCAACATCACCACTGTTAACCCTTAACCAGTGATGTGCAATTTTTGTCATACAACCAGTGACATGCAGTCTCCCAGGCCGTTTTTTTTTTAATATTTATAAACTGACTGAATGATACTTTTTATAACATTTTAATGTTTAAAAGATCTCATCAGTTATCCACTAATTTAGATTTCAATTTAGTTTTATGTTTTATGACAACAAATTTTCAATTGTGAATCATTGTTTGAAAATGGTAAAAAAATTTAATAGCATCACATATCTATAACCAGTGGNCCAGCAGAATTCTAATAGACGAAGGGGAATTTCATTGGGAGAGGAATGCTGACAATGTCGTCTCTGTAAGCTCTCACAAGAAAGTGCTCTCACTCATTCTTAAATATCTTAGAGCGGATTTTCCAAGACTGGAAAACAATCAGGATCCAAGACATGTTTCACAATAATTTTTTTAATAGTTTGGTCATGTTGGCCTTTTTGTAGGCTTTTTTTTTCATTTCATACTTATAGAGAAACGAATCATAGTTACATCATTCAGTTTATATAATTTTCATTTCTCTGCTGAAAATGTTCCATAAATCATTGTTATTTGTATTTCTTACAATAATTACCTTGTGATAATTTTCATTCAGATATTTTAGTAGCTATCTAATGATAAATTCTAATTTTGATCTCAATCATCTGTAAAAGTATGTTTTGCTTTTCTGGTGCCTGTTTTTATTTTTTGCTTCCTGGTGTAAAGATATTTTTCTGATAGACTGGAATCTCTTTAACGTTTCTCAAAAAAAAAAGTCTGCTTCTTCTATTCTTCTTCAACTCAGCCATTAGATTAACATTTAACTGGATTTCAAGAAATATGATTTGCTCAAAATATATTTTTCTCAACCCCAAAGATAAATGTATGTGAAAAATAGAGACTTGACTGGGACATGAACCCAGGTATCTCACTTTCTGGGCAGGTATTCTAACCACTTCCAGTTCCAAGTGCTAAATTACCCTGCTGCATATCTTCCACACTTTTAAGGGCCATTAACTGTGTGGAAGAGATGTAGTGTTGTAGTTTAGTGGTTAGAATACCTGCCCAGAAAGTGAGAGGCCTGGGTTTGACTCCCAGTAATGTCGCTAATTTTCACATCTATTTATCTTATGATTTTGACTAGCTGAAGTGCCCATTGATTCTCGTCAGGGAGAATAGAATTCGGATTAAATTTTAGTATACCTATTTGTACATAAGAGAAAATAATATCTCGCATCTTAGTTTAGTTTAATACAAAAATTTTTTAATCAAAGTTTGAAGCCAAAATCTGCAGTCAACAATATGAATGTGAATCTTTATGGAATTTCCTTGTTATGAAACTTGTCTCAAGTTAATGTGCTAGTTTGCAAAATTTTCAACTTCTGGTCTGGGAAATTTAATTGTAAAATATGTCAAGTCCAAATTGATAGAGAAAAAGTTACTCATCCATCTCCAATTATTCATAGGACTAAGTTACCACCTGGTTGTTACCTACTTGTAACTTGTATATATATAATGATAATTACAGTGTTATGTATGTTTGTTCCCTCGAAATTAATCACTACAAATTGTTAATGACTGTAATAATTATGATCTGAAAATTTTCCATCTCTTCATATCATCAATTGCTTCCAAATGAGCCTAAATACACAATGTATTCTTATGGGAAATGCTTGAGCTCGGAATCAGCAATTGCATTGGTCATCAGAGGGGCGGGTTGTTTACAACCTCAAAATTTCAATATATATATATAATAGTTAATAGAATATATATGTATATTTTTATCAAAATTCTCGCTACTTCGAATCAAAAGCAATATTCCGAGACAATAATAAGAATTTGTATTCAATTTCCCTTCTTTTGGTACTTATCTCGATTTTATACAACTATTCCTTCTAATTTAATTTTGCAAAAGAAATATAGTCTGTAACAGATAAAATTGAAATTAACGTGTATTTCTTATGGTAATCTACTTGAACTATCTTGGTTCAAACCCAGCAAAGTTATCAAATAAAAAGGTGACAGTACTTCCCTCCGGGTCTCATAGAACACGTATGAATATTGTTGACGCAAATCGGACAAACAGTGTGGACTCCCTTCTCAGACAAACATAAACAAACACACAGAATTTCTGCTATGTATATACAGATAATTAGAATAGATTCTAATGTCTTTATGCTGCATAAAGAATTCCCCATCATTAATTTCACTTTTGTGTGTTCCAGTCCGAAATCGGGAAGCAGGAGAGACTGGTGCTGGTCCCGGCCGCTGGGATGATAGAGATAGGGGAATAAGCCGTGGGTTTGGAGAGAGGGATCGTGACAGCCGAGGATTCTCTGATCGAGATGGAAGAGGTGGATCTTCATTTGGAGGTGGAAGCAGCTTTGGTCGAGACCGAGAGAGAGGAAGTGCATTTGACAGAAGGGGGACTATGGATAGAGAAAGAGGAATTGAGAGGGGAAGCGCCTTCGACAGGGAAAGGGATGGTAGGGATAGAGGTAGTGCTTTTGATAGGGAGGCAAGACCTGGAATAGATAGAGAGAGAGCACCAGAAAAAGATAGAGAAAGAGGCAGTGCCTTTGACTCTGATCGCGATCGAGATAGGGATAGACCGTTTGATCGCTCACGAATGGGAATGGACCGAGAAAGAGATTTTGGAAGAGAACGTCCAGCAGATACTGTGAGTAACTATTCTTGTTTATTATTTATACACTAGTAAACGCCCCCATCAAGCATGATGGGACTTAATTTAGTTTTAAAATATATCTATTATCGTATATATCTTGTCCATTATTATAATATTTCCTATTATTTAATATTTCCTATTTTATTATATAATGTATCCATTATTTATAATATTTATTCTACTGTTTTCCAGTCATGAAGGCCTACTTTATGTAAATTTCTTATAAAAATTATAACTGATTATCACTGTGCACTTATATGGAATAATTCATGAAATCATCGTTCAACAATGGCTTTAGTTGTCAAAGGGATGGGTCGTTTATTTCCCAAATATTTTACGAAATTTACAAGTGTATTATCAAAATCTTCGAAAGTTCGGATCTATATCACTATTTCACGACTTAAATAAGAATCTATGATAATTTTCTATTCTTTTGACACTTCTCTTGATTTCATAGGACCATTGTTTCTAATTTAATTCTGTAAAAGAAACAACCTCTGCAGGTAACGAAAACCTATTTTACCTACATTTCTTATGGAAACATATTTTGTGCTCCTGGGTTCGAACCCATGCCTTTACAGAGATGAAAATAGTTTTCCTGGGGGCTTTGGCATTATAGAAACACAATGCAGTTTGTTTCAGATATCTAAGTCAAGCTGTTTCTGAGATAAATAGGGGGATGGACGGACTGACAGACATTGCTTTTTATATATGTGATATATATACTGAGGGCTCTATCCTTGCTTCATATGTTTCACTTATAAAAATGAAGCCTCAGGTTAAACAAATATGGACTATGTTCTTTTATATAGATTATTAATGGTTATTTATGTAATTTGCAATGTATTAAACCAATCATATAAAAAATAAAATTCACTCTTTGGTTTGTCACCACATTGGCACACAGGTCCCTTGTATTTATCAAATATGGCACTATTGCTGCAAAAGCTCATCCCTGGCTTAGGTGTTGAAGCTTGAAAACAGGAACTTTCAGTTCTAGAATTATAAATTAATGAATGGAATCAGTAATGTAAAATTGATTTGGATTCTGTTGTATTTATCTAATTTGTTCTCTGGTACCTCAACATCTCTGTGGTCAGCATTCACAAATTAATATGTTAATGACATTAAGTATGATCTTATCGTTTAAAGATTATTTTATACCTTAAAATTGGCACTGGAATTTTAGTATTGATGTTGAAATGTTTAAGCCAATTAACATTGAAACATACTTCAAAATTGCTCAGATCTGACTGCAAAGTGTTCTTAAAATACTTACATCTTTTATCATAATGATATTACTGTTTGAATAGCTACTCAGAGAAAAATGGTATTTTTATCAAGCTGAATGGTAGTCTACGTTTTGAAACTTGCAAAATATGAAGATGTATAAATGTAAACAGAGTTGAATTTTTATGTCCCGGGTTTAAATTATTTATTTTAATAGGGACTCATCCTTCATCAACCATACACGGATGATTTTTTTGTGAAGTCTGACTCAGAAAAGAGCATGTTTGTATTTGTTAATTTGTGTGCTTATACTTAACTAAGAACAGTCTTTTTATTCCCTTTGGATAACTATTCAATTTTATATTTCACTTGTATGTTCCCTTAAATTTTAACCTGTTTACAGTATATCCAGCTGTTGGGTAAATCAATAGAGCATGTTAGACTAATACATGTTACTTACAAATGCAACACAGATAAAAGAGAGCATGTTAGACTAGCTCAATACACTTGACAGCTTGAATGAGGTATCTTTTTAACAGTAAAAATGGTCAGAAAGCAGAAAATCGTAAATATGAGTTATCTCGGTTGTGACTTGATCTTAAATCACTCTCTTCTGTGAGATATCTCAGGTGCATCACTGAAGTAGTTAATGTTAAGATACGGAAGTGTTAGGCTGTGTGTTCTTGTTTCATTGTTGATGATAAAATGATGTTGTTGTTGATGCAGTAAATCATTTATTTATGAATCAGGATCAAAGAAGCTGGAGGAGACGTGCACCAGAAACAGAAGAAGAAAGCCAGCCTGAAGAAAAGAGCCACTGGGGTGCAAGGCGAGGAGGCCCAGATCGCCCTGTAGCCAGAACTATGGATAGATGGAGTGATAGAGATCGTGGCCGCACAGACTTAGGCGATAAAGGAATGGAGCGACGTGGGGCTTCTGATTTTAGGGAGGGTGGTGGCAGAGATGCATCTTGGCTCTCTTCTGATCAACCTGCCAGAAACAACACCTCTGCAGACACTCCTTCTCGTGGTAGGGTAATGGATCGCCGTCCAGGCTCTGACTTTAGGGATGGTGGAAAAGATTTACCCTGGCTCTCTTCAGACCAACCTCCTGCAAGAAACAGCAGTACTGCGGAAGCGCCAACTCGCAGACCACCTCCAATGGATGATAAGAAGAGGGTTATTTCTACAGAGGAACGCTTAGGTTCTTCCAAGTCTATGGAAATGAAAGCTGATGAGAAGCGTGAGTAAATTCGTAATGTATTATCTTTCTCTTCATAATGACAACAAAATCATTCTGAAAGATAGTGTGTGATTCTTTTGCCCTTTAAATCCTAGAATGATCATGTGATCCTGCAGGATATATAAAATATGTCAGTTATCTGTTCTCGGACACTGTTGACATTTTTTCTATATCGAGAGATGAGAGCTTTTAACTATGGGAACTTTTTTAACCTTGTCATGTATTCTTAAATATATTCTTTAATTCTTGCTTCTCAAAGTTAAAGGAACTCCAGCTTTAATGAGTGAATTAAAGCATTCTTCTGATATATATAAAATTGCCTGACTGATAGGTTAATTATGTGTAGATTTATATTAGTCTGTAAATAACTTGATATAGAGTGACAACATGAGTTGACAAATAACATGAGTTGACAAATAACATGAGTTATTGCTTTGTTCTGTTAAAAGTTTTTATCTGGCTTAAATGCTAGTATTAATTGTCCAAATTGTGTTTTTTTGTTAATTTGGAATTTTTATGAAAATTTTCATTTAATCTTGTTCAGGGCTCTTGTAACAAAAAAAGATAATATAAATTTTAATAAAACAAATGTACATGAAATTGCCTGAAAAGGTTTATTTTTATTATACATTTTACTATATACTTAATAATAATTATTATAAACATTTCCATGTCTATGTCAAGTTAAGCATATTCCATGTGTTAAGTTAATCAAATTCCATTCTCCAATATTTTTGCAGAGAAAGTAATAAAAATGATTTAATCTATTTGGATTTGGGTTTCTGGTTTTATACAAAATTAAAATGTTTTTATCAAACAAATCTATACCTATACTTCAATGATATGTTCATAGTGTATTTTAAATATGCTTCATGTGTTTATGATGCTATTATAACACTCTCTCTCTCTCTCTTGCTCTGAATTACATTTAAGTAAATAAAAATTTTTTACAAAAATTCATTGCCATAAAAATGAGTCGTTTTCCTAATTATTTTATTTCTTTGTGCTTGCCAATGTCAGAAACATGAGGAATATCCTAATAAGGTAACATTTTACTAATAATTTTGTATTAATTATTGTATTTCTACGTAGAATGTGATTATCTTGTGCTATTGAAATATGAAAGGCCCTATTTAGTAGTATTCTAATTTGAGTATCAAAGTAGTGTATTCACAGTAGAAAAAGAGGATTTTAGTTAGTTCATTATTTTTATTCATGTGTGCATAGATTAATTTGCTTAATTGGTGTAATTTCTGCTCTATTTTCATATAAGATAACTTAGAGAATTACTTGTTAATGAGATATTTTGTTGGTTTTGTGACCTTCATTCTTCATCCAAAAGTTTCTACATGGTCTCACTTTTTAGCAATCATTACTAAGTCATTCTACTTAGAAATGGAATGACCCCTGGATGTTATCTTTGATGAGATTTCCGCTTGCCTCCTAATTCTGTGTAGATTATCTTCATTGGGTCAATGATTTTTTTTTTCATCATAAGTGCTTGTGTAATATAGTCATTATTTAGCCCAGCTAATTATCACATAAGAAAAAGTTGTTCAATGACCATGGTTATGGATACTATATCTTCACCTTCATTAAAATCACCCAATGATTATCTTACAACGGAGTGGATGTTATGGGTGGCCCATGGTGGAATGGATTTTTTTGCGACGGTATAAGCTCATATCTCAGCTACGTTGAACATGCTTCAAGATCAGCAAATCTATTTTTCTCTTGAGAGCCTCTATCCTTTTCTAAGCATATTCAGTAAATTTACTCTGAAGCAGATTTCCTCTAGTTTTTCAAGCTTAAAATATTGTGGGAGACCAAGTGCTAGCCATGAATGTGCATCTTATGGCTAATCATCCCAGAAAAGGTTACAATGTAATGGATGGTAGCACCACTAGGGTCAAATTTACTTTCCATCTCCCATGAGAATGGTTGACCTCATAAATCTGCAAATGGTTCAGTACATAAAAAAACCATTTAATTTTTGGAATTAAGAGAAAGAAGTTTAAATTATATATTAACCTATCATTTTGAAAAAAGTCATACGATAACCTTATTAAAAATTCTGAGATAATCAAATTGGAGAACAACTACTTTAAAATTTGTAGAAGCTTTCGAATTTTTAAATGAATTTATAGTTTGATCATGAGAATGCTTTAAGAGATCAAAAAAGATCATACGTTGCAATGCTGCATCCAAGGTGGACTCTTAGGGAGTGTGGGTTTAATGAGTTCAGGAGAAAGTTTGGTGCAGTTACAACTTATATCCAAAATGATGTTCATGTCTCCATGGCAGAACTGCTGCTAGCATTGACTGTAGAAGTCTGGTGAGATTCTCCTGAATTTTCTCCTAATCGGTCCCTGAAATAATACAGCTTTTCTATTCTGTTATCAAAGAGTTTTCTGACACATAAATGCTCTCATTACTTCATAATCCCAGGTTGTAGGCAATACACCATAAATTGTTATGTGTTAAATCCTTAATTCATATTATTTACTGTATTTCTCCTGTTTAATCGTAAGAAGTATGGCTGTAAATATTGGAAATAGTAATCATCTACAATAGAGGTAGGTTTCTCTAAAAAGATGATTTGTGGAGTAAACAGGTAGATATAAAATATCATGAAATGTAATTGTTACCTTTCTATTCCAAAGAAGTAAATATAAAGTAACAAAAGAGCAAACCAGTCACTAGAACCCAATGAAGTGGAGGAAATGAAATCAACCTCTGGCAATGAAGTAGTGGAAAGAAAAGATGAATTTCCTTCCCCATTTCTGTAAAAAGAGAAGAAAATGTAAGATCCGTAAAATTTTACTATATCTATATACATGCCAATCACAAAGAAAAATAATCTGGAACTAGCAACATTTTGTTTCTTGAAATTTTATATGCTGTTTTATAAAAAAGAGCTCACCGAAAAAGTTGCAGCTGATGTTGAAAACCGCAATTAAAGCTTTTAATCCTTTGTGAGATTATTGCTAATCATTATGTTAAAAATTTCCCTGATGTTTGATGGAATGTCATCAAAATTAAAATTTTCAATATCTCATTTACTACATGGAAAGGAGAGGACAGATTACCTGAAAACCAGCAATGGAACACTTTCAAGAATTCGTATAATGTGATGAACTGCAAAATATGGTATAGCTTTCCTTTTCATACGCTAACGGGTAAAAATATTTAAAAGTAGTTATTGCTGAATAAAAGTTCAGAACTGTGTATCATGATCGTTCTAAACTTCTTATGTACAATATCATATGTTACCATGCTTATTTTTTGTCCTAATCTCTTCCTCTTTGCTGAAAGACGGAGAGTATGTGAACCTTTTGTAAAATTCCTCAAGTTCATAACTCAAACTTTTTTAAAAAATCAGGTTAGATGGTTAAAAACAAATGTGATGTCCTCCAATACCGGAATGCTGATTTGTTTTTGTATAGTTCACATTACCTTGCAGAAGAAACTATGTTGTAAGGTAGGGTTGAAGTGCATGCTCCTGAGAGACACAAGGTAGACCATCAGAAGCAGCATTCCAACCTGTGATTTTTCTTTTATTGTCGTTCAAAACATTCTCCTGATCAAACTACATTCATTTAGTAAATCCAAAAGTAGCTACATGTTTTAAAAAAATAGTTTTCCAATTTGACTTCCCGAAAATTTTTTACAAAGTTATCATAAGAAAAATATTTTCAAAAAAAACAGGTCAATCTATAATTAAAAATTTTTCTCTTGATTCCAAAATTAAATGGTTTCCTACTGTACAGAATAGTTTGCAGATTGGAAATTGGATGAACTGTTCACAAATAAGAAGTGAGGTAAATTTGGCTCATTTTGAAGCTGCCACATGTTGGATTTGCCCCTATGTCTGGGTAAATTAGCCTTCAGGAACACAGGTATATTCTCTTCATATGAAATACATGAAGTCCTCTTCAAGCCTGATTGTTTGTCTATTGTTAATGGCCCCTGTGAAGTAATTTTTTGGCTTGGCAAGTCTTACATTGGTAAGGGGTTTGAATGGCCAATGAGGCTTTAGATCAGAGGTAGTGAACCTAACCCACACATGCCCATAGTGGCATGCAAGAGATTATTATTGGCACATGGAACTCTGACTGCTGATTATTGATTGATTAATTCTGTAGTATAAACAGCAAGATCTCAATTACATCAATTTTAAGAAGTATTCATGAACATAAACTACCATTCCCTAACCAGAAAAATCCGACTAGCTGGGACTCGAACCTTGTCATTGGAGTGCTAGAAAGCGGAGTGGTGGTTGCTCTATCCTTGTTATGTATTCTTCACTTAAAATATAAAGCACCAGATTAATTAAATGCAGATTATATTCGTTGGTAATAATAATCAGTGGTTAATTACATCAATTGGTAAATCTTCATTCCATATCGTAACAGATAATATCTCAATCGATCCCAAGGAAGAATGGACTTGAAAAAAAGTCTGACGGGACCGGGAATCGAACCCGGGTCTCCCAATTGCCGGTCGGGGGCTCTGTCCGTTGAGCTATCCCGGCAGAACATTTCTCCAAGCCATTCTGGGGACTTTGTGGGCAAGGACTTTTGCGATTTCGTCCGCATGGCGGCATCGTTCGCAGTCACGGCTTCATTGAAGCACCGGCCACACAAAGTGATGTCGATTCGAATCCCGAAACTCGATTCCCGGTCCCGTCAGACTTTTTTCAAGTCCATTCTTCCTTGGGATTTTTCCTGGGTGCGCACCATCTTGCGCAAAGTCACCCTTACCCATTTTCCTTGATCTCAATCGATGGTTTGGTATCACGTTGGCATGCAAGTCTTTCATATTCATCAAGTATGGTATATATCACTCTTGCCACGTAAGGTTTTCCATCCCTGCTATTGACCAATAGCTTAAACATTTAGCTCCTTTTGCTTTCAATCATATGGGACTTCTCTTTGTTATATGCTGAAATGTGCCACAATCTTTCAACCAGACTATAATATCATCTTCCCAAAAGGCTAATTGGATCTTCAATTCCTCCACCATTAGCTGCTAAAAGCTTTTAAGTAAATAAGTATTTCTACTAGTAGTAGCATTTTAAAAGTGCTTCAACAACTAAGGTCATTTCACATGTGAGACCTCACTGGGAATTGAACCTTGAACCATTTTCACCAAAATTGAATGCACTGCCTACATGGCTCTCTGCAGGCCCAGTATTTCTACTATGTGCATATTTCTACTTTGTGCTTGTAAAATATTATAATGAAATGGATAGAGCTCTGAGATAACCAAGAAGGTTGCATGTTTGCCTATGGTAAAAGTGTTCCAGTATTCAATTCCCAGTGGGAACCCATATGCAAGATGACCTCAGCTGTCAAAGCTCTCTTAACAATACTATTACTACCAATTAAATGCATGCTTAATAGAGTAATATCATTCATCTCTAAACATAAATCTAGAGGTGTGTGAATACTTAAAATTTTGAATCTCATCTAATATTTTTTTCAACAAAACTTCTGAACCAAATCAACATCTGCAAAACTTAAAATCAAGTAAAAATTTGAGTGGCCGAGATTATTTTCATTACTCAATTTTTTGTTTTGTTTTTCAATTCCCATGCCTTTATTAATCAGTATGACTATAATTACAAAATTATATCTAATCTGAACATTTTTAAATCTTTTTATAAACTTGCAATGCTATTTTAGTTGTTTACGAGAATAATTTAAATAGAATTCAAATATTTATTCAGTTCTATTCAAAGTTTGAGTAGTCAGTACTTAGTCAATTTGATTAGAATTTGATTCAAAGTGAATAAGCATGATTTGCATATCACTACTTAAATCTGTTATTTTTTATAGCTGCAGCTGAAGAAGGTCCATCTAAGGCAGAGGAAGAAGATGGTTCCTGGAAGAGAGTTGCTCGTCGTTGAAAATAGGAAATTGTGATGGCTTGCCTGAATCATTCAACACCAACATTTGGTACTTGAGAGACTGATGTTTCCTGCTATGTTGGCCTCATTTTGATTAGTTTTGGAGTAATTCCAGCAAAACCTCCTTGGCTGAATAATTAAATTTTACCATTTGTTGAATCGTAGAAGAAATATACCCTAAATAAAACAACTTTGGGGAGCATTTGGGGCACACAAAGCTGTTAGGTGCCATTTTGACTTTGTTTCCTAATTTTCTGTAGATATCACTTAAATGATTGACTATTTGATGAGCATTTTTCTATTTTCTCACATCAGGCATAATTTTGCCTAATATGAGATGGCTTTTTCCCTCTGAAACACTATTCAAAAGTATATTACTGGTATATTATAATCTTATTACTAAGTTTTTTAATTATATAATATAAATGCCATTGGTGTAAGAAAAAGCCCATGCTACAATTGCATATTTGTAGTAATTTATATAATTGGCATCTGGATTGGTCCTATCTGTTCATTATGTTGGATTAAAAATATTGGGGCAGTTCCATTGTTTTCCTTTTGAGTATATAATTAATAGTACTGTGGAATTTGTACAATTTGTAATTCTCGAAGCCATTGTCAATAAACCTGGATGTTAGGTGAATGAATCATGTTTTATTATTTCTATGATTACGTACACATAATTCATTCAAGTATATGAAATGAGCATTGATGCTATTATTACAGGAAAGTGTTATGCCGTGGAATACCTATTTGTCCAAGATTACTTTATGTTAAATTATTATAGGGATGGGAAATATATTGATTTGGTAGGTGCATTGTTTTTAACAGATCACTGTCAGTGGCTTTCAAAGATGTGGTGAGTCTGTACCAGGGGTGGTCTGCAGACCAATGATGGTTTATGAAAAGCTTTTAGGTGTCCCTGAAGAAATTTGGGCGTAATGTGCATTTATTACACAATTTGCCATTATCATTTTGGATCCTCATTCTGTCATTAACACAGGCTAAGCAAGTGACAATGGCATTACAAGTAGTATAAGCAGGAGTTGAGTATAGAGTAATTTGTAACCTCATATTAGTGGTCTGTGGGATTCATAATTGTTAGTTTGTTTACCTGTGAGATGGTTGGCAACTTCTTGTCTTCACAGTGATGAAGTTTGACTTCATATCAAGATAGCCTATGTGCCACATGAAATGAGTACCTATTGGCAAGATGGTGGTGTGCGTAAAACATCTTACTGGCTAAACTCATGGTCTAAAATCGTAATTTAGAGGTACTTTGAAGGTTGTATTGCTAGATAACAATTTAGAAATTACCGTATCAGTAAATAAACATTTAAAATATAATGCTACCTGAAATTTTTGTCTACTGAGCTCATGGTATGTGAATAATTCTTTCTCTACCTGTGTGGTTCTTAACTGGTTATAAGCATACTATTGATGATATTTGAGAAATATATATTTGATGGTATGTGAATAACTTGTATATTCACATACCAGATACCTATTTAGATTTCATGAAGGGAGGGCTGAATGGATAATATACTTAATTATGATCTTATTTTAAGTAGTAATGAGAAATAAAATGTCTGCATACTATGATAAATTGAGAACATAGAACAGATTGGGTGCAGAGTCTGTCCAACTTTTACTCTGGACCTTAACTAAGCATATAAAGGGATTTTTAAAAACAAATGTTTTCAGATTAGTATGGTGGTACATACATATATACTTTCTTTGCAAAAGGTCAAAAACCTTTACACAGGTTAAACGAAACCACTGAAAACAATTAGTAGTGTAATTATTTTTATGGAAATTTAAAGATGTAATACTAACATCAAAATTATCCTTAAATATATTTTTCCATAAATATTGTCAACAAGGTAGTTTTTCCAACAATGTTGCAACCTTAAGACAATGCTGTAATGCATTTAATTTTTCTAAATCTTGATTGTTTAAAGTTGATATCCACGGCTGTACTTATTGAAATTCCATTTAAAACAGATAAATAGAAATAAACTTTGTATGTTTCACTAGATATTTTTATTTTGACTGGTTTCGGCCATCATCCTTTACAAGATACAAAGAGAACAGCATATTTAAAGGGATGGAGGGAGGGAAGGAAGGAAGAGGTGTTAAGGGGAAGAGGGTTGGTTAGTTTGGTTGTGGGTGAGTATTCTGGAGGGAAGGGAAAGTAGTGGGCAGGGGTTGGGAAATATGTGATTATTGGTGACACTGTTTTTGTGGGAGAGGATTTCAATTATTTCCAAGGAATCCATTTGCTTTCCCATTGGGGCGTGGTGTAAAAGTTTTCCTTCAAAGGGGCTGGAGTGCCGTTTCCCATAGATGTTCAGCTAATGCCAAGCCATGTTCTCGTGCCTTTATCTTTAAAGTTCTGCCAATCTAAATGGAAATTTTAACCATTTCTATTTTTTAGGCTCCATGGGCGTTAGGGAAGGGAAGATCATACTGAAGGCAAATCTTTTGTTTTTCTTTCTCAAAATGCAATCTACCACTTCTCCTTGGTAACCATTGTTCCTTGCAATCTCCTTTCAATTCTTGCAATCTTCCAGTTCCTTGCAATCTCCTGAGTTTCAATTCCTCTTTGTAACCATGGGTTGATAGGGGGATGTGGATGACTATTTATCATAGAATGGAAAGCGGCATGTGTATGGAAGGCATGAGGTGTTGGGTATTACTTGGTTGGTATAGCTTGCTTTTCGGAATATTTTGAAATTGGGTTTATTGTTATTGATGGATATTGAGAGGTCTTTCTACTAGTCTTTAGCTACTATCGGATGTAACCCATTGAATTAAGAAAAAGTTTTATGTCATTTTCGTTTCCATTCCATATGCAGAAAACATCATCCATGTATCTCCTCCAAAAGAAGATTTTCCTAATCAGAGGGTGGGTTGAGGTAAATATTTTCTTATTATCTTATTGATATGTTTTCTTGATAGTTTCAAAATATATCTATTCATTAGCTCTTAATTTTCCTCTATTTTTTTATATTTTTCATTTTACCACCACCTCACTGTATCAGATGGACCACTGATCTGTGAAACGAAATTTGGATCTTCTGCCATCTACCTCATTGAGACTAATTAGCCTAAGGCTTGACCAATTTCATTAGGTTGGGTTTGGTTGTATTTCTACATGAAATTCCATCAAGTTCGGATCTACTGAATTTCGGAAATATCTCAACTTCGTGGAGTAGGATCAAAAACATCTCCAGGTTGCACTGGGCTCAATTTTCAGTATTCATAGTATGCCAATATTTATCATTGATGATGACACCTCAGTGATTTGCAGGAAATCGTACTTTCGTTCTTCTTAGGATAGAAAAGTTTTGCCGCTAAATTTTCACTCTGAAAATTGAAGTATTGTAGCTTTTGATTACTTAAGTAATACATGCATGATTGTTTTGAGAATGTGATTCTATTTTAGAAATTACAGACGAGAAAGAAACTTTCTAGTTATATATTCTTAGAAACTCTTAATGGCAGGGTTTCATAAGTACTTTAAATTCAAGTTACATTCCCTTTTGCTCATTTATTCCGTTAATTAAAAAAACTGATATTTGTAAGTGACCTCGGGTGGCAGTAGAACGCGAACTTAGCATCTGGAGATCTACCGTTCTTTTTTGAAAGTATAACACTCTGTAAAAGTCTTCCCCAATGAGATATCTTCCCGTAGCAATGTTTGCGAATCTTTCATAATTATTATGCATCGATTTTTGAACTCGTCAATCAAGGGCACGATTAAATATGTATACTATTAACAATTTGTACTTGATAAGGTCTAGTGGTACAACTGGAAGTTCGTGTGGGAAGTGGGACAATTAGTTGTTACGCGGAATTATTCCCCGCGGTGCTAGATGTCTGACATTCTTGAGTATTATCTGCTGAGTGGAGCAGATGTAGGCGACTACATTAGATTCTCAAGTTAATTAATTAATTTTCGCTTAGGCCGGTGTGCAAAAAGAACTTTCTCTCATCCGTCCCCGTTCATTTTCGCGAGCTGTTTCGGTCATTTGACCACTGATTTTTTCTCTCGCTTGGGTGTTAACTAAAGAGAATAGTTATAATATTTAAGTATTCATTCTCTTTGGTGTGCACAGAGAGACGGTCGGCATGGCAACATTTCTTCGCCGTGCGGAAACGCGTAATCTTTCGACATATTCAAAGTTTGAGGAGAAGGATGGGTGAGACAATTACTTGTTAGCAGAGGCGGAGAATGGGGCAGAGAAGCACGGCTGAGTCGCTTTGAGAATGTCCCTCTTTGTTCAGGCATAGCTTTTTAATTTACGTCTGAGTCGAAGAATTCTTGAGTGATGAAATATAATAGTGATCGTGGTCGCGGAATGGACGCTGGTTGTAGCATTTTTTCGGTCGGTCAGGTGCCTTGGAATGTCGCAATATGTCCGCTGCGGATATTTTATGCTTGTTGGAATATGCCTTGTATCTTCTTTGGTGACACTTGGGAGAATTGTCCCTAGAGGTGATGATGACGAGGAATTGAAAGGGATGATTGGGAGAGCAATGAGCGAGAGTAAGAGGACGATCAGTCTGTCTCATTTTGATCGCATAAAACCCATGTTGACCATTCCGGTGGGATAGGGATCCCCTTTTAAGAGCGATCGAAAGGACGAACTCAACTCCGATGAGACCAAAAACCGCTGGTTATAGCTGTCTCTTTCAGTGAGGACGGTCTACTACGAACTTGAGAGCAGTTTGTGGTAATTAAATTCTGTTACCTAACCCTTGTACCTCGAAGGAGAAGTTACAAAAGTTATGAAGAATTTTAAAATTGGTTTTAATTAACATTATTCCGTTTTAGAGTACCACGCCAGTTTTCAAAAACAAAGAACCGGTTTATAGTTCCCCCTGATGACCGTGTATAATTTTACTTTGATCTTCTCGGGGAACGTGGAAGTGTTCCGTAGCCATCAGGGAACGACTTATCAGAGAATGTCAAATTAATGTTCGCGGAAACGGGTGAGGTGATCGTGTTGTGATCGGAATCTGCCGGGCGAACGCTCGATGCATTCTAGCGACAACTGACTCGCCGTCTTGAAGAACAGCTCAAAACTATAAAAAGTTTAAATAGCACTTGATCAAGATTTCAGCTCTAAATAATTTCAACTCATGGTGAGGGCCAAGGCACTGCATTGGTCCGAATAACTCCGTCTAGACAGAAAAAAATCACATTAGGAAAAAAAACGAATTTTAAAACGGGCGTCCGGTCACTTTAAATTCTAGGGTATGTATACAGAAAGTGTCATTGAAATCTGCTGACTAAAGTCCACACAAGAGGTCTACGATGTAGGAAATCAGAACTTTAATAAAGTGATATTTTCTCTCTGGCAGTCTTTCAAAAGATAGAAGTGGTCACTTTAAGAAGAACGCTCCATACAGCAGAGACGTTGATTCCTTTGCCTTAGTTTATTGTTCATCTTAATATTATATCCTTTTTAATATTACTTTAATAAATATGTTATTTCACGCAAAGGGAAAATGAGAAGATAGGTTAACCGGATTTTGAATGTTATGGCGCTATTCCTGTTTCCTTTACATTAAAGCGTAAACTGGTAGTAATGTCTCTATATAATCCTCTATTTAAAAAGAATATAAGGATTGAATTATCTCTCAGTAGAAATGGGTAATAATCTGGAGACTCTGTATAGGATCGCTTAATAATTGTGTAATATTGAAAATAATAATGAATTTTTGCTCAATTATGAACTAAAAGTGAATTTGAATTACATCAACCATCAAAGGTATGATTTAATATTCCCCAAATTTTAATATATTACTTGTACGTAACTTAGTCACGTAAAATAAAGGTTTTAGAGCTGAAGTGTGTCAATTTGGCTTCGGAATCGAAAGAAGGGGAGGTATTCTGACATACCTCTGGACAAAGGTGCACAGTTTTAACCGTGAGTCAGACGCTCACGCTTGTATATGAACGTGGCTCATTCAATTACTAGTTGTCGAACTTCATTCGATTTATCTTGCAGTCGTAGAGGGAGGAATACCGCGGGCTAGAAAAGGAGGGGAACCTTCGAGACTTTACCCCTTAGAACCACGTGCCTTTGGGCCTATAAAGCGCTGGAAACGGACAAGTACTTGTCCTTTTACTTCAAGACCGCCACGCTGCAAGAAGCACCACTGGAAGTTCGTTGATTTGGATCTGAAAGGCTGCAAGCAATCGTCAAGGTAGGGGTTTTATAATGTTTGACATTTCCCATAAATGTATTAGATAAGCGCGTATCTGTGAGATGTTCCTTTAATAATATTATTTCTGGAATAAATTACCACCGGAATTGCTAGCGACCTGATTGCTTTAGCTCATAGTAGGAAGTTGTTACTTAAAGAGTCATGCTTTCAATTTGTACTTTGATTGAATGTCGGCAGTGATGATGGTTCAAATCTTAATTTATATTGTACCCTGAAGCCACCTGTCTGCGTGTGGCAGGGGGTGCATGTACCATGGCTCTACTGCCCTTTCCGATTTCTTTAGTGTATCGTTCTTAGATTAAAACATTCTCGAAGAGATTAGTTATAGCATTTATCATTTTGCTGATTTTTCTTTCTCGAACGGCTTCTGTAACAGTGAAGACTCATAATAATTAGAATGTCTTCCAATAACTATCTATTTATGTAAATTAAGCCTTTGTTTCAGGACTCTCATCTTTCATTCTGAAGCGTCTGCGTAACCCTCGCTGACTGATTTGCCGTAACCATTCTTGACAAAAAGTTTTGTTTTTCGCTGTATCTTTTCTAATTCACTTAGTTGTTGGTACGGACCCATCCACTGTATGCATACTCAAGGTGAGCTTTAACCAGCGCATTTATTTCAGCTTTTTCTAATTTTATCGAATGGTCATAGTGCCTCCATCGAGATTAGTAACTCGGCGCATTCAACTGACATTGAATTAGTCTTGTTTCTGGAATTTATTATTTTTTTCAAGACGTTGAATTTGAATAGGAATGTCAACTAATATTGCTTTTTAAATGCTTTCTTACAGATGATACGAAGAACTATCATTTGCCATTCCACATCACTTCATACGGAATAACTGCGATCGCCGATGCATCTTCATATTTGTCATGAGGTGGTTACGCATTGACGATAGAGGATGAATAGACCCACACGTATACTAGCCACGAAAAGATGCTGGACTCGGAATGCTGACCACTCAGAAGAAATTAATTTGAAGCGATTTACGCCAGAAGGTAATACTTCTGGGACCTTATCTTGTCATTTCGCCTAAATTTATTTCTGCAATAATTTTTTTCTCTTCGCTAGAATTTTGAAGCACGTCTTGACTTTTTGCTGTGTTCTTAAAAAGAGTAAAAGTTGCAAAATATTTCTTAGTTTACTGATTTAGTCTTGTTTTATTAGAATAAATTTAATTATAAATTGTTAATACAAAAGTTAAGTGGAGCGTTAGTGCAAAAATTTAAAGTAGTTTTAACATGAGGTAAGTCACCTTGATCTCAACTTTACTTAGGTATTGGTTACTGCTATTTTTCCTAATGTTGTGTTTGCTTCCGTAAATTAAAATGAAAGTGTAAGTTTTGGAATGCCTTCTGATGATATTTCAAGTATACATCTAGAGTGTTACTTCGCTTCATTTTTATGTATTAGTGTATTTTGTTTGGGATTCCCTTGAGTAACTTGGAAAGTAGATAGCGCTTAAGATTCAATGCATTCTTTTAAAACGTATCGTTATATTTCATGAATTTTGATTTGCTTAAACAGTAATATTTATCAAAATTCTTGGTTTTCACATTCATTAGAGTATACCATTCTGTTAATTTCATGACGAAATGTGAAAATAGCTCAAGATTTAAGAGCTCAAAACTGATGCAATCGTTGATTTGCTCGAAATTAGTTATCCGCGAAAACTTGTTGATATCTGAAAGGTAAATTTTCTTCTTCCTAGAGCTGAGAGGCCGCGATGCAGTTTTTTTTCTTCGACTGGAGGAAGGCCCCTCGCGATTTTTAAGCTTTGTGAATTCCAGCAGATGATGCCACGCCTCAAAAGTGTTTCATACTGTGATCTGGGTATGTAGCTTTGGCAATTGATGACAAAAGCATAGCTGATGTGTGGATGAAGCTTGTTATTTTTGGTGGAGATTGTTGGTTCTTTTGCATTCTATCATAGGCAGCGCTCTCTCATCTCATACTGGTTGGATTAAAGGTACTAACTCGGGATGTGAGGATATTATAAATTTTGAGTGGAAGATTCGGGTGTGTTTCCAAAGTTGAACGATATCGCGTTATTGCCAAGAAATCATTGCACCAGTGAAATACACGTACCAACCTAAACAATTAATTATTAATTTTGCTTTAGTTTATTAGTGTGGGTAGTATTACTTCTATCTGTAACAAAGGTTAAGAATTTCATCGATCTTAAACACGTTTTTATTTATTTTCATTTATACTCGTTTCACCGATAAATGATGTGATGTACCAATTTACTCCTTTCATAGTGTTTCCTCCTTGCTAATATTTTGATCTGACTGGACGAATTGAATTTGTCAAAGGACTTGAATTAATTACATGTTTTATTACTTTTCTGTTCTATAATTTTTACTCAATATCCTCTTATTTTTTTTTCAACGTACGCTACTGCCAGTTCATTCTCAACTGTAAGTGATTACCTCAATTTTCTCGCAGGGCTGTCTCGTGATCGTTCGTAATTGTGACTTTTCTCTGACAGTTCCAACAATTCTTTCATTTTCTCCATTTTCCGGTGATTCCGTTCCGGTCGTCTTGTCTGTATACTCGTTAATTAGTTTCATATGTTCGCTGGGCATTATTTTGCTTGCCGTTTATCCACTTTCAAATCAGTTTTTTACCTTCCTTGTTTCAGACGCTTTCTACTCCTTTTTTCCCGCATACACATTCTCTTCTTTATTTTAATTTTGAAAGTTGTTCAGCTTCTCGATTGTTAAGTAACTTTTAATGCTTATGGCTGAAACTGATCTCTTAACATGGCATAATTTCTGTATATTGAGCCATATTTGTATATATTCTCAAAAGATACTTGCTCGATAATTTCGTATCTTTCTAAAGCGTATCTTGCACTCATACTCGTACTTTTTAGCTGCGACAGGTCCTCCAGAAGCCAGCCGAAATGCTAAGAAGGGACGTTGTTGATATCTCCGACCCTTGATACGCCACGATCCAGTTGGTCATCTTTTCTGGAGCGATGATGACCTAGTACTGCAAGTCTTCGATAAGGACGAAAAGACTGCACGACTGGAGAGCTTAATGCAGTAGAAGTAAAGGCTCGGAGATGTAAGCTCAATCATTGCCAAAGACATTTCCGCGGTGAAAGATTTGTTTGCAAAGAAAGAATATACCGTAGATGGACCAAAATTTAAGAAATTCCAGATCTCTTTGAGTAGTTTCATCACCACATAACTACATTGAGCTGTTAGCGTAATCTTAATGTTCAATAAATACTATCTGATATCCTCTAAAAAATTTTGCAAGTGTGAAAGTTTTAGTTCCGAAATTTTAAATATTGGTTGTTGTGGAGCTGATTCAGATTTCTGAAACTTTGGAGTGACCCATTCCTGATCAGTTGTTTCGAAATATTCTAATCTATATGATCTGTGAGGATTTCATACGTCGATCTCGCGTTACGGGTTCCCATATTTCATGTACGAAGAACGTTAAAACGCTTAAAATTTTGCTATGCACAGTATTTTTATCATCCGCAGCTAAAGCTGCGTGTTTCAATTTTCCCTTCAGGAATGACTTTGTTTCAAACTAACGTAAAAAAATCATCAAATAATAAATTAGAAAAGTAGAAAATTGCGGGAAAATTAGTTTATCTGCGGAGACTTTAATATTTTAGAGTATATTTACCAAAATATTTAAATAAATACCTTCCATAAATGCTTTTAATTAAGTTTAGGGGCGGCTGTAAGTACTTCGTCCTATGTTAACTGCTTAAAAGGTGCCCCAATGCTTTGATTGTTTACAGCTTAGACTCTGCCCAAGATAAATTTGTCAATTCCACTAATTATTACTTGAAAAAGATCTTATCAGCTATGAGGACGTTCTCTGGAACAATTCCCCAGTTGTATACGAAAAAGCTTTGATAAAATATTATCCAGCATTTGCTACTGTGTGTATATATTGAACTGCACCTGTGAGATCTTTAAAATGTATATTGATGAAAAACCTCAAAAGAAATGTTGAACTATCCCCACTTAAGGGACTTATCCTAGGTTAAGATTATCTGGGAATATGTAAAATGATCAGTAATAAAAAAATATTAACTGTACAAACTGGTTCATTCAATTACTTTATTTTAAGAATTGTTTCCAGTTATTTTCTTGAATAGATTTGTCTTAATTTTTATTGGGTATTGTGGTGTGAATGTAATATTTCTCAAGAGCCACTGTTGTGGAAATTAACAAGTTTAATTTCTGTTTGTTTTAATGGCAAAAATCAGATAAAATTGGCAATGGAAAAATGCTCAGGAAGTAGTATCTCAGCATGGACAATATCAGAAATGGTTATAATGTTTGGAATGGTGCTCTAATTTGCAAGCTGCAAATTAGAGCACCAATTTTTTGGACCATTCATTTTCATTTTTGTCAATTTAGTGTCACAACAAATGACTGTCTTTTGTAAGTCAACCAGGTAAGTGTAAGATCAATGATCTGATTCCTTGTGAGGTTGTGTTCTTTGATTTAATTTTTTGTGACTTACTCTTGTGGGCTTGATTAATGTTATTTATAAACTGCAGTGAACAGGATCCATTTTGGAAGGTACTTGATTTAGTTTTATTTTAGACTCTATTAGGTGGGAAATAAAGCTGTTGAAAAGATTGATTTAAATTTGTAAAAGAGCAATACCTTCATTGAAGCAGTACATTATTTTATTTAAATTTGGGTATAAAAAATTGAGAATTTTAGTACATGCATTAATTGCAGTATCTATCTCAGGATTTGTATGTTAATGGTTTTTGTTTTTTTTTTCAGGAATGTTAGTTTTATTACTGAATAGTTTTGAGTCAATAAGCAAATGTTATTTGGGTGGTGTATGTTAATGAAGGTATTATAGTAATTTTTTTAAAATAATGAATGAATGATTTGATTTAAGTGATAAAAGTATTTTTTTTTACTTTCAGGATTTTGTAGTAAGACTGGGATGAAGATTGCAGAGATTTTTGCAGTTTGAAGAAGAATAAGGAAGAATGTGTTGAATATAATTGTATGAGATGTTTATGTATGTTATGAGAAAATAAAAATTGACTTTGTTAGCAAAAATGTATTAATTTTTGAAAGGAGCAGTTGAATCTATGCAAAAATTGCTGCTAGCAATTTTTGTGTAGGTTCAACTGCTCCATGGAAAAGTAGTGGCCACCAGGCCGTAGTGGCCACCAGGCCAGAACCTATCTCCAAGATTCTCTTGGAGATCCTGACGTCAAATTTTTTGAAAAATTACAAGTCTGAACACCAGTTTTGAAGTTTGTTTACATTTCAAAAAAGTTTGTTTACATTCTGGACTNATCACACTTAAAAAAAAATTAAATATTCCATATGCAACATACTTTGAAATATCAATTATAATTTGGCATGTTTCTCATTCAGAATGGCTATAGCTCAATATTCTACAAGTAAGATAACTTTATGCAGTTATCCAAACCTTTGGTTTTCATAGAATTTAGTAGACAACATTTATAATTAGCACAGTAAAAAGGTAAATATCAAAATTTCTTACCAATTCGTAAAAATATTAATCTCTTTGGTTCAGATATACTTAATTAGAACTGTTCTTGTTCTTTGGTATACCTTCAGTTCCTTTACTATTTATCTATTGAAATTTATTGACAGTTATATATTAAATAGATATAATCAGGACAATACGAAAAAGACTTAATACAATCAGATTCAATGCAGAGAAAAAAAATAAAAGTTTAAAAATAAACCTTGAATTAAAATCTCATGAATTTGATGACTCTTGGTTGAAGGGGCACCTTTCCCTCTTGCCATTGTATTTAGATTACTTCCATCTGGATTCTGCAAATAAAGATCACTTGGAAGTGGAAGTTTAACAACATTGCTCCAAACACCATCACTAATAGTTCCTATGACATCTACTGACAGCTGTGATTGTTGTCTTAACCTGTGCACACTGAAAAGCATGAAATAGCATAGATTAACTGAAAAAAACCATCAAATTCATCCCAACATCTTATTTCAGTTACTATGAGTACTCTTGATAAGGTTTGAACAAGATTTCAATGAAAAAATGTAGAAAGAAGTGTTATGAACAGTCCTTTTAAAATTGATGAACAGCAAAACATTTGCTATACTGTCTAAGAAATCATCTGGATTAAATATGGTTACTATCTTTGAAAAACAAATCAAGTTCTGCCAAGTTCCTTAGAACCTCAACTTGCATAAACTTTCACTACATCTTGATTTAATCTTAACTACTGGTAACTTATTTGGCAGGAAACTGCAGGCTAAAAATGTTTATTACATCATTATACTATTATTTTGAAATTTTACTCAAGTGAGTGTAGTTAAAACTACTGGAGTTTTGATGAGACTATTCCAATGAAATTTGATTAGCCACTTTCAAAATACTGTATTTTCTGGTAAATAACACACACCTACTAGATATATGACATGTGTTGTTCAGTCATTTGTTTCCGAGTTCAATGCTCAAGATATTCAATGAAACGAGATATTCCATTGTATATCACACACTATTATTTTTATCATTTTTCTATATTTTTTGTATAGATAACATACAGGTTATCTACCAGAAAATACGGTACTTAGAAAGAAAAAAAAAAGAAATGTAATTTTAAGAAGATTAGGTGTATCGTCAATATATGAGATTTTCAAATGCATGACTAGATACGACATATGTGAAATAATCATGGTGGATATCCCGAATTCCAACTTAATATTTAGGAAGCAGTAGAAGAAATAAATAGAAAAATTTTAATTTATGCTAGCCATAACACAGTGATCTTCATCATTGATTGCGGTCCCCATTTTTCAAAGAGCTTCAAAATCAAAGATGAAATGCTATTCTAAAATGTATTTCATCAAGAAATTTTCCCAAATATTATTAATGAGATAAACATACTATAGTCTAAAATACTGTACATACTACATACATAACATACTACAGTCTTCTAATACATGGGTAGAATATTTAGAATAAGCTCTGGGAAAGAATTGAAAAGAATCCTGAAAATACTTTAACAGTGAACAGACATAGGAGAAATTAATATTAAAACTATTCCTGCAAGTCATAGGGGCGTAACACAAGTAAAAAGAATGCAAGGCATCAGAGAGGAGATTTTTTTGTATTTTTCTCATTTCAAGCAAGCCTGAAGACCAAAAACTGTTGAATTTCAGTGTGCCTAACAATTTGAAGTAATCCACTCCATAGACACTTCTGTCAAGAAACAATTTCTTCCTACCTTTACATTATTGTGTTTTGAAGGAATTTAATTCTAATTAGTGTTTCGACATCTTGCCTGCATCTACCCCAATGGAAAAGGTTCGCTGTCTTGCTAGTGTCCCTGATCAGAAGATCCTGGCTTGTTGAGCACTGCACGAGCAAATTAAGGATAAAAAAGTGGTTGTGTTTGTGGCCACTTGGCTAAAATGTACAAAATACCTCAAATGGACGCCTATACTGCTAGGTTAGGCAAAGAAAGAACCAAATCACGTCTCTATGAGATAGAAAAGGAAGATTGATTAATGTTGACTCATTTGCAGTTAAAAAAAGTCCATGAAAACCATGTGACTGACAGTGAGATTTGTAATCACAACTAATTTGTGACGAGGCTCTACTGCAACTTATATGAAACTACATCTTGATAATATAGCAAAACTTATGCTAAATATCTTTAACCCAAATTTGAAGGGAGAAGTACAAACCTCCCATTTCCTATTGCCTTTCAAGCACTAGAGAATATACTTTTTCATATTCTCCCAAATATAAATAATTGAATCTACTAAGTAAAATATGTGTTATGGCTTACATAAATTATAATCTGATATGCTGCACCATCTTTGACTATGGATTGTTAAACAAAAATAATAAACTAGCGTCATGTAGCAACCTTACATTGTTACAGGTCCATCAACAGGTAGCCCTGAGAGATGCCAGCTGTTTAAACAGCCCCTGTTATAAAATAATGTAATAGAGAAATATCACCAAAGGAGTATGAAAATTATTCAATGAAATCAAAAGGAGGCTCAGACTAGAGAAAGGAAAGAATTTGAAGAAATCTTGCATGAAAAGGATTAAGAAAACAAAGATATGGAAGCAATAAAGCAGTAGTATAGTACAATTAATCATACAAATTTGAACACATCTTTCATCAGAAGCAGCTGAATAGAAAATTTCAGAGCAAGTCTAACTGTTTGAATTTAAGAGTTTTCAAAATGAACGATTTTACAGTGTCCAGATTTCTTTAGATTAAAAAAAATGTTATACAACTTCTACTAAGTACCATGGCAAATTATAAAAGTAGCATTATTAACAAATATTCATGTTATATACACTCCTAAGTAACTGCAATTTCGACTAATGAAATACATTTATAGATATAATAGGCTCCCTAAACTCTCAATCATATTTCTCATAATTACTTTATCTTTATTAAGTTTCAAGAACACCGGAAGTCATTGCAAACACTGTTAAGAATTTTCAATTATTTTAAAAGTTTTAAGAAAGGTAAAGAATATATTTTTACCAAAGAGCCATAGAGAATAGAAAAAAGGGTATTTTCCCATGCAACTGTCGATTAAGTAGCAATTTCTTGTAGTATTACTCAACCGTATTTAGAAATCTTAAATTTTAGCCTGTAATCCTTCGAAACATAAGGCGCACGCTATTCACACGGTATACTAATGGATGAAGGTTGCAGGAGAAAATGACATATTATATACGGCAGCGCAATGACAAGTAAGACAGGCGAATAAAAAGTTAACTGAAATTCTGCAATATCTAGTTTTATAAGACAACTTGGTTGCAAAAAATCCTTTGAGAATAACTGAGGGAAACTCAAAATTAGATATGCAGATGGACCCACAAAGTTATCATTCCGTCCTTAGATATATAAATATTTTTTTTTCTTCTAACAAGATAACTAACGGCATAAGGAAACAAGAAAATGTCACCAATTAATGCAGTTGATTTACTATTCATCAAGACAACAAAAGCACTTGCCAATAGCAATAGCGCAATAGGTTGTGGCAGCTATAAATTGATTACTCATATAAAATCTTCTAAAGGAATCCCTTTTAGTCTAAAAGTAACACTGATATCCTGCTGATACACTACCTTCCAAAGTTTCTCAGACTTCAATAACTAAATAAAAAATTTGAATACCGCGGCGAAGGAACAAACTTTTTAATAGCTGTTATTAATGAGATGAATAACTTTTAGAAATCATAGTATTCAGTACCTTATCGTTGATAATAAAAGGACATTATAAATTTATTTATACATGACTCACTATTACTAACACCAAGAATGAAATAGACATGACTACTTCTCTTTCATTCCTCCACGAAGAATACAACAGTATTTCGGCTTATTTACTATGAAGCAACAAACATTTTCAGCAACCATTCATGTCGAAGTTTTTAGGCACAAGACACTAAATACAGGACGAATCCACATACCATACCTTGGTAACATGCTTAATACACTGAAAAGAATATTTTTACCAACTATGGTAAAACTGCTTACCAAAAATGTTTATAAATAGACCACTTGTCACTCCCACGTTCTTCAACACCATTCAAAACAATCTCTTAGCGGCAACTGGTGGCAATGACATGAAACATGCTCGATAGTACAGCAGCGATATTCGCGATACATGGTTATAAAAGGTGGGAAAAATGAAGTCTCTTCTCTTCGTCAGAGGTAATATAATGTTACAAAAACGTTTATAGGGACTTCATCAGAAGCATTTTTCGAAATATTTTCGATAAACTAAGCCTGAAGCTATTCCTAACTTTTGTTTCTTTCCTAATTCGGCTCACAAATACACTAAAATCAATCTATATGCATAATTCATGTTAACTCATGAACATCATAGCATTATGCAAATCTAGTAGTCTCTCCAAGTAAGAGCGTAATAGCATAAGAGACAGCTGAAATGTTAGATTGAATACCTTCTAGCATGTATATATTGCTTAAATATTGTGTTGATAGAAGATTTTTAAAAGCTTGATGGGAAAGTGGATTATTTTCAAGAGTTAATTATGTTATCTTACTTCAAGTAGTTACAAAATATCCATTTTTCAGTAGCACTGACAAAAAATGACGATTTTTGATTGTGGTATGGACTTTATATTTTTAAGAGTAAATTTAGGCAGCAAATGCCATGCTATTGCAAATGAGAAAGATAAAATCCTTATGGCCATAATAATCATTTTTCTGTATTGTAAGTTCTAGTCTCATCTATTTTTCAATCAGTATAGTCTGACAAGCCCCCATACAGTCTCTTTCCTCAGACTTTCATGACAGTATATTAAAAAAAGAGGCTTGGAAGTTACACAAATGCATAACTTTAATCGATGGACGAAACAATGGTATATTGTAATTAGGAGTTAATCAAAAAATTATATTAAGGTACAAAAAGCATTAAACATAACATTTAGTTACTTGAAAATAGAGGAAAGCATAACAAAAAATTGTGAGTTTTATCTATATGATAACTTTTAAGAGCAAGAAATCAAAAAGCTTATCTTTGCATTTTATAGGAGCATTATGCTATAGAAAATATTTTAGAATTGCTTCCACAGAAACTTAGGTATCAGGGCTGATTTTATCTAATAAAAAAATCAGTGTTCATCAGTTTTATTTTGTGATGTATCTCTGATTAGTATCTAACTTGTCCTAGTAAGTACTTGGTGAGTCCCTGACATGACTGATAATTATTTGCATAACTAAGAAACATGAGGTAGGGTTCAGTTCTAAAATTTACTGAACCTTCCTAAAATTCCTAATTTACTCCAAATTCCTAAAATTTACTTCAGTTGATAATGTAAGTGTTTTCTATAGTGAGCAACAGACAGTACGAAAGGGATATTCTTGTTCAAACATTCATATGTAAGTAAGAATAATTCTTACTGATTTCTGGGCGTGCATCATCTTACGCAAAATCACCCTTACCCATTTTCCTGTGCAATCATGTCAACTTATGTACGTTTTATGTTATTTATGCTAATTTTTACACCAATTAAAGATGAAAATTTTATATCATTAATAATTTAAAATTATAAGAAAACTTAATTTTTTAATAATTTAACCAAAATTATTTTATATGGTTATTGCATAAATTATTTTTGCTTCCTCTGATATAACTTGGATATTTATAATTTTATTGCCATTGTAAGCCTGTTAGTATTATTATTTACACCCTTTCTTGTATCCAGGCAAAGAAGAATTGATCAACATAAGGCCTTAGAAATCTATTTTCTATTGGAATATTCTTAAAAACTTAGTCCTCTGATGTTAACAGGATACCTGCATATACTCTTGCTCTGATTATATCAAAGATTCACCTGACAATATATATATATTTGTTGATTTAATTAAGAGAAAGATTCATTGAAATTGTTCAAATTACCATTGCAAATTACACTTCATCTATGATGAAAAATGTTTAAACATAAATTTTACCTTTACTTCATGTTATTATTTTGAGGGATCAAGGAAGAGAATCCCATGAATTAAGAAAATGACTTTTAGATGATCTCCTGAATAACATTCATTTCAAATTGCAATTTACTTTACTGAAACAATCAACCTGAATGACTCCAAAGTATCCTCTCAGGGGTATCTCACTTTGCAAAACCTTTTATGTACAAATTCATCTTAGGAAAAAGAGAAATAAAATTTTCATTAAAATGTTCCATAATTCACATCCAAAGTCCATGTATGAATAAAGGAAATGTTAGAATAGGATCGATTCCTTGACTTATTCAATGATACAAGCGATTGAAATTATTTGAGTTTTCATTTAATTTGATAGTTTGCATCATTTCCAGATCAAGGTTTGTTTCCCCAGCACAGATATTACATCAGAAACATAGTGGTACCCAGTGTAGGACTGTCATTCTAAATGTCCTAATAAGGAAGGTTTATCAACTTCCTCATTTATGAATACTTAATAATAACTAATACTAGTCTCTTTCATTACTGTTGCACCTCCTACGCTTTCCTCAACCCCAACCTACACATATCTTTACAACCATGGGCCACTAGTAAGTTTGTAGCACAAGCAAATCTTTCACACAATTTTTTTTGGCAGAGAATATAATTCAATCATTTTGCCCATCATAGAAAAGATAAACTCATTCATATATTTTATTATTTCTGTAATTATGGATCCTTTTTTAATATAACTATAGTAAGGTCTTTTGAAGCAGATTTTCATTATTCATTCTTTAAAATATTTAGAGAAATTTTTGCATGTGAAAGCAGCTTCATAGATTTCTTTGTTCAATTAAACATATCTTCACAAATTACAGTTAGGAATGTATAAAATTTTAATGTGAGGCAAACTTTTTCAATAAATAATACCCCTTGAACAAGTTCTTCTGAATAAAAAAGCAAGTTAAACCAGTCTTGTTGGTACATGGAATAAATTACCCACAACTTACACTATCTTGTTACACTTTTACAACATTAATTTCATTGATGTCAGAAATTTTAAGATACAGAATACTTTTGGAGCAAAATAAAACAACTTTAAAAAAATAATGATATTTATTTCAGCAAAGGCAAAATAATCACATTCTAAGATAGAAAATGCTACTAGTATTAACAAATTTTGCACGAGAGATATAT
>KZ308137.1:1485846-1566584 GCA_000376725.2 Ladona fulva | reverse complement strand
TAGTATATTATTAAATGTCATAGCAATCAAAATATACCTTGTAAGATTTATGTCACCAAAGAGCATTCTCCCTTGTGTAAATTTTTCTCGGGTTAACACCCAGGTAAGTTCTTACAGAACTTACCTGGGTGTTAACCTGACAAAAATTTACACAAACTATCCACCAGGAAAACATCAAATCTCTATAGCATTCCCCCTTGGTTCCTATAGTTATAAGAATGTTTAATGAGGAAGAGTTGGAAACAATTACAGTGACTTTAGAGGATTTAGAAATTTAGAGAACTCTCTTTAGAGAGTTTCTTGTAACCATGGCCAATGTTTTAAAAAGATTCTCTCCTAGCTAACACATAAGGGGCAATTTTATGCATATTGATTTTACAAGAAGTATACAACAATCACATGGATTTCACAAGTACTGTCATAAACTGAAAATACAACATTAAATACATTGATGAAAAGCAACAAAAACATTTTCCATTGGGGTAAATTATGAGCAACAGAAAGAAGACATTTCAGACCCTAAGTGGTTATAGGACTTTCTTTTAACAAACAGAAATGATTTTAAAATCTTGAGTAACATGAAAATATTCTAAAAAAGTGCTATATCAAAGAGAAACAATCTTCTTTAGTTTATTCCTAAAATAAATGCTACATATGGATGCCATCAGGACTAGACAACTAAAAGAAAAAGAAAGGAGAAAAACTCTGGTGAAAATTCAACTGGCGAATCTCAAAAAACATGAATTAAATCCTCCTAGGTTGTCATCTGTGTGAAGCCACAGAATACTGTAGTTTCTGTAAACTTACTTAGTTGACAACCTGAGAGTATTTTCTTCATATTATATGCTGGGAAAGAATTAAGTTTTATTTTTAAAAGAATATTTAGCATGACTGAAGTCAGTAATGCTGAAGTTTAAGGAATTTCTTGAGTCATGAATATGTCTCACTGACTTGGGAAGATTAACTACATTTTGGGCAAAATTCTCTTAAATTATCAAATAAACCTTAAAGGTAACTGACAGGACAACAAATGTATAAGTTATCAATGGAATTTTAAAGAAGTAGTTCTGTGAGGCTTTCACAGATCACACTTAAAAAAAAATTAAATATTCCATATGCAACATACTTTGAAATATCAATTATAATTTGGCATGTTTCTCATTCAGAATGGCTATAGCTCAATATTCTACAAGTAAGATAACTTTATGCAGTTATCCAAACCTTTGGTTTTCATAGAATTTAGTAGACAACATTTATAATTAGCACAGTAAAAAGGTAAATATCAAAATTTCTTACCAATTCGTAAAAATATTAATCTCTTTGGTTCAGATATACTTAATTAGAACTGTTCTTGTTCTTTGGTATACCTTCAGTTCCTTTTAAAAAATAAATAAAACTTAAATGGAATTGAAAATTCAAGTGGTCTGAAAATTTAATACTGCAAAAAATACTGAAGTAATCACTCTGAATACAGTTAGACTCACATTATGGAAATGCATTTAAATGACATCAGTGTTTCCTTCAAGAATTCATGATGAAGAATTACCAAAAATCAGACACTAAAGCAACAATTATATCCACTGTTTATTAAAAGAAACTCCATTCCTTATACTTCCATAGCTATTTTTAGATAATTATGTACAAAATAATCAGATTAATAACAGTTACTATGTTATGACAAAATGTTTTGTTTTAGGACATCTAAGCTTTTCATCAAAATGAATCACAGACTTAAATGAAAAATTAATCAAATATTAAATCATAATGATCCTATCATGATTAGTAGTAATTCCACTAGTGATGGTGACATCATCAGTGGAACAATTTTAAATAGAATATTTTACACGAATTTAATACAACTGAAAAAAAAATTGAATTTGTGCATCAAAATTTTTGCAAATTAAATTTATCTATTATTATTATTATATCAGTCATTAATATTGAAACTGATGGTTTCACAACTGTAACAATATTTTTTCTCGTTACCATTGAGTAAAAAATGGCACCTTGTCTGTGACTCTTATAACATATCAGAGCATTTACTCTAAAAATGATGAAAATCTGAATCTAAAATTGAATGAATGAAGTTAATGCTCTCAACATTTGGCTACCTCTCTTAAAAAGTACAAAAACTTTAATAGAAGATGTAGACCAAGTTACAACTTGAAATTCTACGACTTAAACAATTATTTTCTTACAAATTTCAATTACAAGAGCTTCAGCAATACTGATGACTTCTATTTGGCACTCCTTCCCATAGAAAGGCCTTTTTGTGAAAGCTTCTTAGCTTAAGAGGGTAACATTCAAATTTGAGCCAAAGAATGTAATTAGGTACTACTACTTCAGAATGAGTATAAAAAATTGGAATCCCATTTAAATAAAAATAACAAAATTTAAATAATCAATTCATCTGTTTGAACAATAGACAAGTCTATGAAAAAACACTCAAACATCTCTTTGAAGTGATTTCCAGGTTCTTCACTTCAACATCATCTCAACACATTAAAACCAACAACTGCCAAAGTTATTGACAAATGAAAGGCATTCACTATCACAAGCAATTGTATCAATACGGCAATGAAGTTGTATTAGTGATTTTATTACCTTGCTTTCTCCAAGGGCACCCAATATGGTGCAGCATAAGGCCAGCTACTACAAAAATAATTTGCAGGACCTTCTCAGACCATAAATGAACAATGTCGATCAACAAACTCACAAATTATCTTGCTCCATTATGTTCAATATGATCCAGTTCACATTTAAACTATCCTCACGCACTCATCCACATATGCATTTAGACACCAGTTTTGCGTATTTGGGTTGGGAATGACAAATTTTATCGAAGTAACTAATTCCAATAATGAATAAGTTCCACTGAACAGATGATCACAGTTTATTTCATAAAAGCTTCTGCTGGAATTGTCCCTTGTTTGTGAAGTTCCGAAAACGCAAACATAGCTCGTTCGAAGTTCCAATCGGTTTCTGCCAAGCACCTGGGTGAATGGAATAATATTTATTTTAAATTCAAACATTTCAAATTCAGAAGAAATAGGGGTCTCTTCTGATGAAAACTTTTTCCATTTGATGTTGAAGTCATACATTTCCCACTTCATGACATCTGTAGTTCTTCCATTGCAAAGTAAAACATTTTTATTTCACGATCATTAAATTTAATCACCATTTTAATTTACAAACATCATTGAGGAAGGGGGATGATAATTCTGAAAAACTAAATGCCTTTACTACAACACTCTGTATCACTAACTTTGGAAAGTTTTCATTTTCAAATACCTGATTAAAATATTTTTGCCATTTTAATTTATGTTGGATCTGTTACTTTAAGGTGAATATGGGAAATGATTGAACATATACCTACATTTTCAACACCAGTCTTCTTTCATCATTAATTTTTTCTGCAATGTTTTGTGGATGATAAAAATTACTTTGAAGAGATATAGCAGTAAACATCTTATATTACAGCTGAGTCAGCATCAAGAGGGCAAAAACTTTCTCGAAGGTACAATTTTATACATTTTTGATTTTCATAACAGGAAAAACTATATTTTTTTGCAGTGATAACAAAAATGTACTGTTTCAAAACCATGTCCTTTGATGAGAAAATATTTTAAGTTATCAGCTAAAATCTTTTACTTGTCAGAATAAGTATGATTGGACAAACAGAACTAAGAGAAAGTTAAAGAAAAATACAGGCGTAAAATTGTTCTGATCTGAATTACTGAAATATCTTCTAACTCAGTACTAGAATAATACTTGATTATAATTCAAATGACAGAATACCTATAAAGAGTTTCATAGATTTTCAACAAAATATTCAGAAAATAGATGAAGATGACCTTCTTGTAATTTCAATTTTAACGGATTTTCTTTGGGACATCCTATACAATATTCCTTTAAAATTTATGCTTCTTCCTTTTCATGGAGATGTTATTAATTTGAAATAACTTACTTTCTTGCCCAGTCTTGATTCATGCCTGACTGATGTGACATAGTCTGAACCATTTGTTCACGCAGTGCTTCTTCTCCCAATGCTACTGGTACAGGTACTGCTGATGGTACTGGAGGTTCCACTTGGACAGGCACCACAGGATTTACATTGAAAGCAGCCTGCAAATTGTCAAAGATATATCATATATATATTAGGCAAATGATCATTCAGCAAATTGCACTTATAAAACGAATTTTTACCCTATTACTGAGTGAGAAAAGTCCGGGAGGCCAACAGGCTGTTGAGGGGTCAAGTGAAGAATGCTCAGCAACTTTGCTTTATTTAATTAATTTAAAATATAAAATATGGCTAAATTTACAATTTTCAGATCATAGAAAATGTTTTAATGATATTGGGAATGCGATTGTGCAATCAATTTTTCCTAAGATAAAAAATCTACCACTAGGTAGTAAACTTTTAAGCTGATTAACAACAATATGATACATTCCAAAATTTTAAAAAGTTCATCAGACTGACATTGCTCTTATGCATCTCTGGATGAAATTGTGAAGCTGTAAGCTGTGCTGTTTCCTTGCAATTGATTTTTATACATCATGAAAAAGCCGAGATTTAAAATTTAAGGTAAATTTAGTTCTTCCTTGCCATCAATCAGAAAAAAATCCCAGGTATATATAGAATACAGAATTACCTTTACTTTGGTGTAAAAATTGTTCATATGCGTTGAGCACTAAGTTCACAACAAATTAACAAAATCCAGGGGCACATTATTAAAAATCTGATAGTAGTCAATAATGACAGCTTATGAAGGAATCAAATCCTATATATTATTTCCATTTCAAGCAAAAATAGCCTCATGCCAGATTGCCCTAACAAATAATTCCACAATTTGATGAATAAAATTATGATTCATAACTTTACATTCCAAGATTTCAACCGTGGTTATTACCTGCTGTACTGATCCAAACAACTGGAATGTAGTATAGAAGGTGAGTTGACTGAAGTTGGAGAGAGAAGTAGGGTTGCCAATTGGGGGCAATGGAACAATGGAAAGAATCAACCCTACATTTTTATGTCAAAGGCTTTCTGATACATAACTAAAAATGTATTTGAAGTTTCTAAGATTACTAAGAAAGGTAACTACAATTCAATGAAAACAATATGAACTGGCTCAGACAACATTTTTATGGTTCTATACATAAAGCTAATCAAATGAAAATTACTAGCCCCTAACCTGGCCCCACTCCATTATTTATAACAAGTAAACAATTTTTGGGCAGCCTGTAGAACTGCTAAATGAACTGAAACAATATTTCACATAAATATGATCTCTATATAACACAATTTATTCATTCATCTCCACCGTTCAGAGCCTTGGAAGATATTGAAGCTTAAAAGGTGAAAATAGACAGCTTCCCAGAATTCTTGAGTGATTGTCAATAGAATAGTTTTACCTCAAAAGATTTAGTGTCCGAGCATTTAAGATATTGCTTGAGGTATGATGATTTGTTATATATAAAGATTCACTCATACATTTCAGTCATTCATTGGTATTGATAGGATTTCTGCAAAGTTATGAACTACTACGTTATTCTACAGGCAAGAATAGATTTCTCCTTGATTTCTTCGACTTAATGATGGGTTATCATTAAAACCTTAGCATACATATCTTATTTACAATTTGTTCACAGATAAGTATAAACAATCAGTGTAATTAAGTTATTAAGTAATAAAAGTTAAAACCTATACATATATGAAACTTAGACAAATTTGCTAAAATAAAAGACTTGCATGCCCTTTGTTTCCAAAGGGTGAGATGCTACATTATCTTTGTTATTAATGTGTTTCATGGCAAAAAAACTTGATTGGTGGAATCCATATTTAATTACTCTTGAGTATGAATGCATTGAGTGAAAGATACACAAAATCTAAATGAATACTTAAAGTAAGAATTATAGCAAAATATATATAAATTTACATTTATTAAGTTGATATTTTGCACATCTGCCACTTTGTGCCATAGGTTTGTCACCCCTGCCTTAAAGCAAGAATTGTAAAGAAGAGAATAGTCTTTATTCTTTGAGGAAACTGATGCCAATGCCATTTTGCTTACCTTCTCCTGCTCGGGGGTTGGATTTGTAACAAAAAACTGTTCATTGACAATGCAAAAGCCGCTCCCAGCTGGAACTAACACAAACACCCTATTGAAAGCTCTTACAGGCTGCTTTGCTGTTTTGGTTTCCTTAAAAAGTCCACTGACAGATATGTAAATAAGTTGGGGCTGAAAGAGAGTAAAAATAATGCAATAAACAGATACATCACAAATAACAGAATTCACACCATAGACATCACAAAGATTAAAAGAATAGTACCAAGCACAGAGAAATTTTCTGGTAATTAATAAAAGGTAAGATGACATGATACATAAAAACATTATAGCTAAAATTTAAAATTAAACTATCAATTCAAAAATTCAACCCTCTAAAATACTAACGTTTAATATAAAATAGAATATTTTCAGTCATAAAGGTTATTAAAGCATAGACTTAAAAATGCCTTCACAAAAAACATGCTTAATATCCTCCCAACAAATTAAAGTAAAGAGAGTAACTGTGATTTCAGTACTCCCAAGAGTATTTCCTGTTGAAGATTTGAACTAGATTCTACTACACCCAGTATGACAAGGTAAAGAACAACGGCTTACAAGCTTTTTACACCAAAACTTACGGTGAAAATGGGTAGATCCACAGCAAAAGACAATGGGTCATGCTGTGAGCTGGGCAACTGTGAAAGGGAAGTCACTATGGCCAGCTTTCCACTTTTCAGCAACTTATTTCTCCTCTCGTAGCCGTTAACTTTCCGAAGGTTTCGGCTTTCAGGTAAGTAGTCAAAAAGCCTGGAAAGAGGTACAATTCTATCTAAAGCAGCAACCATGGTTTTCATAATGGATAAAACGAAAATTTACATGAAAATAATACATTTTCCCCAATAGATACCAAGAATGCAATTCTCTTGGATCATCCCAGCATGAATATCTGAGAGATATAGAATTGATTTGACTACAAATTGCTTCAAATTTGTCAACTTTTTAAATCCTGACGCTTTTGTTAAAACCAATAAATTATGCAAATGTCTGATTTTGATATAATTTGAAGTTAAATGATCTCCACAAATAGCAAGGTAATTTCAAGGAATAATATTACTATCACAGAGACTGGAAATGAAACCAACAAAATTTTTTTGCCAGCAGCATGTACCTATCTTCATCTATCTTTAGATTTGTGTAAAGGGTTTTAAACAAGTAAAAGTCAAATCTCATCAATTTTGATATTTCTGTTAGTTTAGCAATGAAAAAGATCAGCAACCCAAATATGCAAAAATTTTTTTGTTACATAATAAAGCATTTTTAATTATTTTTCTTATACATATCATTTCATTAGTGGCTTGACTAAATAATGCAAGCATTTCCCAGTACAATGACACAGCTTATCAGAAGCTGGTTCAAACAAATTCACCCTTGATCCAATCCAATCCAATAAAAATTATTTTCACAAAGTTTTCTGGAAATGGAGTGTTGTAAAAATGGAAAACCTGTTAACTTTTCAACATATCTTGCATTTAATACATTCATCGTTAGATCTTATTAAATACATTATCTCACAGAAAGTAGTAATAAATCAGTAGGAAGGTTGGACAAGTCAATTTCAAAAGATTAAAATACCTGGGTGAAGTAGCAGAATTCTCTCCCGCATGGTATGCGGTAGATAGTGAAAAGAGGGCATTTTGATGGTAGGCATCCAACAGAGGCTGTCTATTTTCAGCATCATAAAGGCTGTAGTATTGCTCCAGAAATTGCCTTACAATGGGTTGTCCTTCAGGTAAGCATAGAAAACTGCCTTTGGAAGGTGGAATGCTGGTTTCATCACTAACATCAAAGGTTATAGGAGGGGGAAGATCGATGTTGTCCTGGAAACATGAAAATGATTTTCCACACAGAATCAGTAGCACACAAACAAGCGAGCTATGAAATGAAAATCAAAATAATTACATTCTGAAAATCGAGAAAATGAAAAGGTGACTTACCAATTTTAAAAGCTTTGGAAACCGCTTCCTCACTTCTCTGTGCAAAATGTAGAGTAACAAATGATTAAACCAGGTAAATTTGAAGCCTATTCATTGTTATAATTAATTGTGAAGTTATTTACAATTTAAATAAAAAAACAAAACAGTGTCCTTTGCAAAAGTATCACCCCATTATGCTGCGTTCACACTGCTTGGATTACCATTTTCTTGGTTTTTACAAGACTGAGAGAGAGCATTTCTACTTTCCCCAGCAAAATCAACTTTCTTGATCACCCCCAAACATAACAAGCCTACACCCTTCACTGGAGCAATTAAAGAGCCAGATTCGATATCCATGTCAGTTATCAAGCGGTCTTAAAAAAGCAGCTGCTACAAACAATAAATGATGAAGTCCTCCAAGATTTGTCAACATTTTGTTCCCACACCAGAAATTCACCTTTGCTTGGTCAAAAAGACGTGATAGACATTAATGGCTTTACCTCCCTCAGCCATGCCTGCTGATGGCACTGGCCCTCCCCTCCAAGTAGGGTCCATAGTGCGACACCGTCATAGGCCATGGACTACAAAGGAGGAAATGTGTGCATCAAATGCTTTTCCTTCAGCCATTCAAGGCTCTCATTACATAATGGAGGGGAATGATCATAAAAAACTGTCTGTGGATACTTCCACAAGCGTTTGACCATTCTCTCAATATCCAGCGATGATTTAAGCTCAACAACTGGTGGGGAGAATCTCATTTCCTCTGCTGAGAAACCACTGTGATCAAGTGTGAATGAATCATTTCCAGCAGCTTAAAACATTCATTTGGAAACTATAGGCATGGGTATCACTAGCTGACCTCTTTAATTGCATTACATTTTAATGTTTACTTTACTGAAAGATTAAGTGTGAAAGTGCCTTAATTTCATAGGATGAAAGGTGATTTCACTGTTGAATGCTGAAATGCAACTCTTTGAGTTATGATGTCTAGGGATGATAAATGTACAGGTATCACAAAAATTAGAATCCAGGATGGGAAAAGTGCAGCATTTCAACTTAAACTCATTATTTTATTCCATAAAATGGGTTGAATTCTTGCAAAGAACAGCTGATAAAAGGAGTAACATCCTAAGTAAGATAATTTCTCACACAAAAACATGCAATTCTGATTTCCATGCAGGATTTTGCCATGTGATTTAAATAAACACAAATCCAAAATCTCAGTTACAAGTTGTAGAGTTTCAACTCTTGTCCTACCTCACGTAGACTGACTGCTCCTTGAATTTGTTGCACAAAGGATTCCCTTGTAGCATTAACTCGACTATAGGGAGTCCTTGAAGAGAATTGAGCTGCTGAATGTCATGGATCTATGATGCAAACAATTGCTTATAAGTTCTTATTCTTGACATTATTGGCAATTGAAAACAGAGAAAACAAGTATTGAACTTCTAAAGAACGACAGATAAAAAATATAGGTAATGTGTCTAACATTTAAAATATATTTCCTCTATCAGGAAAAAAAAACTTTTAGGGTGAGAACATAACTCTTTAATAATCTTGTATTGATTTTAACCCCATCTTTATGAACCTATAATAAATGAGCTCATAAGTGAAAAAAATTTCGCTATAGTATGAGATAACCAATCAAAATATTTCTAAGCAAAAGGTAACCTTGATGCTGATAAGACAAAACATTAACAAAGAAGAAACTTTCCGGAAAAAAAACTTTATCATTGGCGTTCCTTATAGTAAAAATTTTGGAGGCTATATGAACAAAAAAAGTTTTTACTTTTAAATGTAATATTAAATATACCCTCATGATTAATATATAATACCCTCATGAAAAATAATTAAATTTCATCCATCATGGACATTAGAAATTGGGATCTCTGAAGCATTACAATTGCAAATCCAAATTTTACACCATGTATTAATGAATAAAAAAAATAACTAAAAATTACCATTTACTTGTTGATTGCAACAACAACATGTAAAGAAATACAGTTTAATCCTAAAAATTTCAATTAACCATAATTAGGAACCTCAATTTATCCTGTAGGTATAATATAATATTATACAGCTACATGATTCACAACCAACCCAGCAGAGTATATCATAAAAAAATTATACCAGCCACAAGTGCTATGTGACTCAAACTACTTACCTTATTTTTCCCCAGGTGCAAGATTTTGAGATTGGGTGCTTTCTTGGATAATGGACTCATATGTTCCATGTACTGCAATTTGTTTTCAGACAGATTTAAAGCAATCATATCTGGTATATTTTCAGATATGATATCCATCACAGCAGCCATTAAGTTAGTTCGAGACAGGGGACAAAATGAATCCTGAATCAGGTCTGAAAAGAAAGCAGATGATTGTAAATTGATCAAAAGGATCAATAAAAACAGTATAACACGAACAGAGAAAAGCGAAATTTCTACACATTAACACCTATATAGTTCCTCAGTGAAACAAAACATTGTGATAACTTTAACGCTGCCCCTGCATCCAATTTATCCCTATCAACTGGTGCCACATCATCGATGATGCTATTTCACTGTAACACTCCTAAAAATGAAGCTAAAAATTTATATAAAAAATGAATAGTTGCCAATTCAGCAATTTGTTGTTGAATCTAGCAACTATTTTTTGCAAATTTTAGTCTATGTTAGTGACAACTTGTATTCTATCTAGCATGCTCTATTACTAAGACCCTCCGATATTTACCGGTAACATTAAATGCTTGATTTAATGATTTAAGTATTAAATTATACGAACCTTATAATACTGAATTTTATGAATCAAAATGGCAATACAATTTGGTGATAAAAGACGAAATGCATATAATAATTTAAATTAAGCCATCCTCGAACTTATGTTATATTTATCAAAGAAAATTTAAGTAATTACATTTGAAACTTTAGTCATTATATTTTTAGCAAAACATTTTTTCCTATTTAAGCAAATTTTTAGCAACTTTTCTGGGTTCATCTGGTAACACTGAAAAATAAATCGGCATCTCTTGTATGAAGCAATACATACTTCCATAATAACATAAACAGACTGACCACACTAGGTACATATGGGAATTGGACGTAATTTTCACATGTACAGTGTGTACAACATACCAAGAGTGTTCAGGAAAATAATCCTCTACATGAAATATGTACCTGGATCCATGTGGAACTTTGAAAGGTCCAATGCTTTGGTTTCAGAGTTATAACGTTTGCTCATGACTGCTGTGATTTTGGCTTTCAGAGTTTGATTTAATTCAATCTTGGGAAGACCAGGGCTTACTCTGATTTGAATCTATAAAAGAGAGAGGAAATTTAGGTTTTTTTAAAGGAAATCTAGGATATTTTCACAAAACATTAAGTACAGAGAGAGGTAAAGTTACCTTAAAGCCATCATTAGCTGTCATTTTCCTATTAGCAGCAGATAATTTGTTAGCTGCTTCATAGTCCTCAACATAAAAAGTTACTTCATTGCCTTGGGTGCGGAACTGTAACATGAAGAAGATGAGATAAAGAGATATTCAAAACTAGCCTCCCTTCAGCATCATAGCCAACTTAGAAAAATATGATAATTTCACACAAAAAATGGAATTACTTACAGCAAGTGGTATGAATATTGTAGGAGATATGTGGCTGATTAATAGTCTTAAAATGTAGTCCTTCTCATATTTTGCTCCATAAGGTATCTAGAAAAAGGTTAAATTGCAAATAACACCATAAGTAAGGAGAGAGAAACTAAGTTAATAAAAAGCACTCCTGTTTTATCATTATTTTTATAACTGAGCAATTAATTTAAGACCAAGTAACTTCAAAGGAAGCACTAAGAGCAAGACATTATTCACACCTACTAAGGATTTGCAATTAAAACGAGAAACTCAGGAAGAATGTGTATGTGGTGTGGTGATGTATATTACTTGCAACTTTCATCACATTTGTCCACAAAATATACTGCTTGAAAAGGGCAATAAGAAACTCATTAAAATCAACTAACCATTCAAGGATCAATGACAAGTATTAATGTAAAAATTAAACATAAGGAGAGATGGAAGGAAAAAAATGAGTATGAATGTCATGAAGAACTTTGAAATTCAACAATCTTAACTATGCAAATACTTTATAATGGCCAGAAACTAGAGGTAAACTAACTTATTAAATTTATATTAGTGTGAACTGATTTAACTAGGGACAAATATATGATGAGCATGGAGTTAAAATAAAATTTAATGGACAGAAATCTGACAATTTCGTCAACATTATATTTCTCTGTAAAAGCTACCTAATTATACTTTAACAGAATTTTTGCTTATTATCGTTTACACTGAATTTCTTAATTCAAAATGAAAATTATTTATTTATAATGCATATTTAATTGTATTTCAGATGTTATTATAAAAGTGGCATGCACTGAAAACGAAACCAGAACATTTGGTGAAAATAAAACAAACCAAATAGAATTTAGTGATCCTAGAAATATTGAGGTTTGGAACTTATCGTTCAGTTGGAGAGACAATCAGAACGTAACAATTAATGTAAGTATCATGTTGACTTATCGAATTTGGGAAAATATAAATGGAAAGAAACTCCAATTTGAAGAGGTACCTCTTAAAAGTAAACCATTTCCGTGCTGGAATCAGTCTAGGCATCATATTCTGCCAACTAAGACATATTTACAGATTTTAACTCCCCAATATTCTTGAATACTTTGAGGGAAAAATGATCATAGTTTTAACTTACTGTGACTTTAAACCAGCAAGATCCATCGCCATGCCAAACACGTGGAGGTGGTGAATTCCTCCCTTGTCTTTTATTACGACCACCTCTCCCGCGTACATATGTAATGCTGAATGAAGATACACCAATTAGCACAAATAATTGTATACTTTGATCACTTGTACTACATTCGACATTTTAAAAAGCTAGTCTACTTTGAACTTACAGACTGTTTGGATTCCTTCCACCACCTCCTGATGTACCAGCCATTTCAACATCTTCATCGAGTCTGCCAAAAAATTGTCGTCTTCCTTGGTGTCTCTCACGCTTGGCTATTCTGTTATTGTTAGGCTTGAATGAAACTCGCCTGACGCCATCCACTCTATCATCATGTTCTGAAAATTAACAAATAGAGAAATGAGACATTACGATCACTTAGTACCTTTAAATTTAGTTACGCATCAACTACGTCCAAAATGTCCACAAAGTGAAAATACTGATGCCAGAAGACAGCACAAAAACTTGAAAATGGTCTTCGCAAAAGTGAAATATCAAGTTATTAAACTACTAGAGACATACAATTTCTGGTACTTAAAACGTTCGCCAGAATATGATGGATGGATAAGCAACTTAAATTATTATAATGTTCAAATTTTCTATAAAAACAATACAAATCTTGATGTGTTTACATAAACTGAAACGAAGGTTATTTTTCACTGCGGACAGAAACATGAACTTTAAGATATGAATTATAAAACATAAAGCACGATTTCGCTTATAATTAGTGAACAAGGGTATTGAAGAAAGAGCAACGGTAATTTTTTACACGTGAGTAGGTTAGGTAGGTGCATGCTTTATGGAGATATTAATGGAGTATCAACAGGATTTAATATTTCACGCCTAACCGTAGAAGTATTTTCCATCTCTTCTGTAGCCGCCATCTGAATCGAAATTCCATTTCTTTTGATTTCTCCTTTTACTCATTCTCTAAGAAACTTCTTGTTTTCCTGAATCACTACACCAGTGCGAACATAAGATGGCGTTGCAATCGTTTGCGACGCATGAGGAGCGATAATAATAGAGCACAGTCGGTCGGGTCGGGTAAGTCGCGTGAGTACAAATGTAACTTACTGTTTCTGCCAGCAGATGGACAAAAACGAGTGTAAAAGCCAAGCATTTATATTTTTCTCTTTTTAAAGCATTTAAAAGCAAAAATTATCTGTATATAGATTGATTAGACTATTGATTCTATAATGTCTTTATTCGAATCTTATCTATCACGGAAGAGTATTTATTAACTCCTTAGCGTAAAAGAATGTGGACGTGAGCATGAAACGGCCCATTTGTTTTCAAGTTTAAGACAAACAAAATTAAGCAGTTTTTCTAGTATTTTCAAATACATGTAGATGAAACTTCAAGCTTAATGTATACTCAAGTAACGTTATGATAACAGAAATAGTAGCAGGTTATTATAAAAGAAACGAAACATCTGCAATAGTTTTGGAATAACCTGTCTTCACAGTGTTTTCCAACCGGTGGGACGCGTCCCACAAATGCAACTCGAGCATGTTGAAGCCATTTTATTTCATTCGTTTTGCTTTACATTTTCTAGTATTTTTGTCACCAGGAAATAATTCACTGTCAATCGTTTACAAATTAACGTTCGTTATATTACACCGATCATTAATTGAATTTAATTACGTTAATCAGTGAAACTAACTCATTGCAAAGCAGTGGGGCTTTGTTCTGAGGACACGGAAAGCGGGACTTGAAACCATAAAGTTGGGAAAGAATGACCAAGATGATCACAGGCATTGTTGAAGTTTTATGGAAGAGTAAAAGGGAAAATAAGCTCATTTGGATGGAAGTAGTTCAATATTGAATTGCAAAAGAATATATTTTTAACGAAATTGAAGACGGTTTCTTTCATAAATATTTTACATGTAAAGGAATAAGAAATGTATAGCGTTCATAATTTACTAATGAAAATTTAAGTAGCTTTGCAAGGCTCTAAGATTTCTCTATTTATAAAATTAAATTATTATTTATTTAGCTACGTACTCCAGATATTAACCAAAAAGAGAAAAAAATACTTGGCAAGTCTTTTGGCACATTTTGTCTTTCTATCATTTGTGAGATCACGTTGACGGGCATACATTCATTCTTGAATGTATGTGGAATGTGGTACCGAAGGATTTTTCAACTGAAAGTAGAATGCTGAAATTTCTTTCCCTTCTATTTTGTTTTCATTCGTTTTTACTTTTACTTTTAAATGGGCCTAAATTGCCAGTGTATTCTTATGGAAGATTGCATGAGCTCGGATTCAACAATCGCCTCAGTCGTCTAGGGGTCGGGTTGTTTATAAGCACAAAAGTTTCATCAATTTCCTTAATATTTCACTAAATGTATAATCAAAATCGACCAAAATATCTGTATTCGATTTCTCTTTTTTGGCATTGGTCACGATTTCGCACGAGTATTCTTTCTAATGTAACTTTGCGAAGGAAATAATACTTGCAAGCGATAAAAGTGAACTTCACGTGTATTTCTCTTGGGAACGCTTTGAATCACTTGGGGTCGAACAGGGGACATTACGATAAATAAAAGTAGTCTATTATCTTCAGGGAGGACATTTAACATATTTAACATTTGGAAGAAAGACCTTGTTCTCGAATTTTAAGCGAAAACACATAGAAAAATTTTTTACTTTATCTACAAGAAGATGATGAGGAATAGACTTATAGTGGATTCACGGTGTTAGATGAGTTTCTATTGCCTCTGAATTCAGGCTCTAGAAGGTTCTAATCCAAATTCTAGTTACGGAGTAGTTTCACATACTAAGATTTGAGTTCTAAAGGTTATTAAGGGTAAGTAATCAGTGGCGAATCATTTCGTCTGTTATAATTAGTATATTAGCCAATATTTTAAGGAAATAAGGCCTCCTTCGTAAATACGCAAATTTTTACGATGAGATTAAGCAAATGGAAGATTCTTTCGAAATCTTGAATTATTTTACAGCAGAAATCCGGTCCCTACCACCAACTAGTGGGGTTTTCCAGTTATCAAGCTAGGGGTGAATATTTCCCAGTTCAAAGATGTAGAGGTCGCAGCTTTCAGGCAAAATTTATCCGTTTTGGTCATAAATTGCCACCTTTCTGTCACTTCCTGAAACAAATGCCCGTATTTAAATAATTTTGTTCTAGTCTTTCCATTGCCACCAAGTGAAATGCAAAACGAAAACTATACTCTATTGCCTCACTCCGCGAATATAATCTTTTTCTCAAATACCATTTCTTTATGCTTTACTATTTGAATTTGGGAAACGCGCTACGCAAGAGTTGCTTTCACATGTGGCCTTTCTTAGAACCCGAATGCCCGAATGAATGCAGCCGAATGGTAAACGTGACCTTCCGGCGAGACTAGGTTGCTCACCCCTGTCCTAGATGATGAAATCGACCGTTGAGGCCGACAATGGGTAGAACTTTACGATCAAGGAAATTTAAATGCACCTATTCTTAAGGATGTTTGCCATTCATAGAACTATGGCTCAGTGAAGAAAGGAGGAACTAAATACCCCACTCCTCATCTTGCCTAGTTTGCCTCATTCCCTCTTGATAGGTAGTGTAGTCATGTAATAGTAGATAACGATGGAGGGAATGAGGTTCAAACCTCAGAGCAAGGACAAACAGCTAGAAGAGCGCAAATAATAAAAACCACACTCCTCACCTTGCCTAGCTTGCTCATTCCCTTCCGCAGCTAATGTAATCATGTAATTACAATGATGATGAAGAGAATGAGATTCAAACCTCAGACCAAAGACAAACAGCTAGAAGAGAACAAGGAATAAATACCTCACTCCTCACCTTGCCTAGTTGGCCTCATTCCCTCTCTTTTGGTAGCTAGCGGAGGAAGCTTTGAAGCTCATACCGGCCTCTGAGAGACTCTACTGACAGATTCGTTCGAGGAAGGAAAATTAGATGCGCGAGTTTAACCTCTGACACGGCGTAGACGCCTGCTTCAGACGGCAGGATTTTCACGCCACGGATCGCAAATTTATACCCAAAATTTACGAGGATTTGATTCGGAGAACTCTCGGACGAAGGCCCTCCGCATGTTCCCTCGGAAAATATATCACGTGACGCGAACCTGCGGCGAGTTGAACCCATTTCGAGGGACATAATGGAGATGCCCGACTCCATTTCTGCTCGAATTGGTATAAGAGAAGCGAGAGAGAGAGAGATTGGGAGGAAAAACCTTTATTTTATAACTCGGGTCGCACGACCAGCGGTATCGATTGACGGGGCATATTTCGAATAATAATTTTTTTCGTTACATCCCGTTGAGCTCATCGACGCGGAAACTGCATTTTTCGGGAGGAAGAAAAACGATGGTGGGTAAATACTGTTGAAGTGGCGAAGGGAGGGCTCAGATGGGTATTTTGGGGGAGAAGATCGGGGGTGAGGAAAATCGGGTATTTTGGGAAGGAAGGGAAATGGGAAGAGGAGGGCGTGTCCGGAAGGTTGAGTGGGGTAGGAAAGGAGCGGGAAAACGGTAGATAGGGTAGAGGGAGTAGCGCATTAGGGTAGAGAACGCTTAGGGAAGCACAGGGTAGCACGACGCTGGGCTGGAGAGCGGAAATCAGATCTCTAACGACAGGAGAAGGAATAGAGAAGTAAGACAAGGAAAGTGTTGCAGGAAGAGGTAGTAGACATCAGAACAGTATGGTATCACTTTCGCCAGGAAATTAAACTGACGCATATCCGAAAAATCTGCGGTAATAAACTAAAATCTCCGCTTGATAAAGCGCCCTGTCGGTTGTTATTATTATGTTTTAACATGCTTTTATCCTGAAATACTGACTTTTTCATATGCTTGCAATATTAATACGAATTCAAGACAAAATTATGAAGTATATTTGTAATGAGGATAAAAAAAACCAAATGTAAGTAAGTTTTTCTTCTATCAAAAACTGAATTCTCTTCGTTTGGACTTACTATACGAACGTATAACTGAAATCTATTTCTCACTATAACTATTTACATTACATTAACAATTTCTCATTTTCTAATTCTTTTAAGTACAAACATAAAAAAAACCCAGTAAAACCTAAAAAAATATGAGTAAAAGATCTAAAGTCAGACAAGATATTCCTATATACTACAATAGCCATGGTAAACAAAATACAGAAGTTACTGTGCCCATCCTCTTTAATTACCTACAATATAGTTTACAGTTCTTAGAAAAAAAATCAACAGTAAAACGAGAAGTAAAAAATGGTTACTGCAACCTTGATTGATTAACAATACAAAAATATAAGACTTCTGGGTAGCCAGGTGGACAACGCGTTCCACTTCAGTGAAAGTGGTCCCGGGTTCGATTCCCGATTTGGGCACCAACGCGCTAAATGACCTTAGCCGTCGAAGCACTTTTAACAATACTATTACAAAAATAGAATATCTTTCTGGGTACTCCGGTGCTATGTGTAATTCAGGAGTAACTGTAAAACAAAATTATGAAGGATCTATAAAATGTTATCTCCATATACTTAAGCAGCTATGATATACTACTATAATATTCTACAACAGATACATCAATCTACAAGAGCATGTACATTTAACAATGCATACAACAATTTCGTCTTTTTAGGTTAGGAAAGGTCAGAGAGCGAATCTCTTTGGTCAGTCCCCATCTAGAATTTGGACTAGTCAGGGGCGCAGACAGTATATAACTATAGCGAGGGAGTCAAAGACAGTTGTAAGACCTAAAACATGCCTACCTTAAAGAAGCCGGTAGAATCATGCACGCAACATCCCAAAAGATGTTGAAAAATTCTCTTCAAGAACATTAACTGGATAGAAAACGAGGAGATTTACACGGTTATGTAGCAAGATAGTTGATCCTCCGAGATCGAAGAACTATATTTTTTATATTATTCTCAAAAAAATTTAACCCTCTTTGGGGGGCGGGGGGTTAACCCTCAAAAACCCCCTCGCTGCGCCACTGGGACAATACTATAGTGTATGGACGAAGCGGGTACTCGTGAAGGTGCAGCGCAAGGCGATGCGTTTTGTTAAAAATGCTATGATATCGTAAAACGGCAAGCGTTACGAAAATGCTTTATGACCTAGGGAATTCCCGAAAGAATGGAAACTAGGATGCGATTGTTTGGTAAATTAAGTGTAAGTACGTTTGCGGAATACGTAAACGGTATCATGAAACCCCCCCATACTACTTAGACCGATCCGATAATGAGATTAAAATGAGAGAAATAGACGCAGGGTAGAATTGTTTTAATAACTCATTCTTTCCACGGATGTCATATGAGTGTAACAAGCAAATAAAGTAGGTAAATCTTTCGGTTTTTACACCTCCTGTCTTTGATAGGCGGCTATAGGATATATGTTTTGTTTTGAAATCCCCAGACCAAATATACAAGTTTACAAACAGTTCTATCCTTACACAGCATCTAAGTTGTTTTCCGTAATTCCTATAAATAACTCTTCTTTAACCAGTAAAAGGGCTTTTAATTATAAGTTGAAACAATTGCTTTTTTAACAAAAGGATATAGAAGTTTATTTATAGTGCCGAGACCCGGGTTCGATTCCCGGTCCCGTCAGACTTTTTTCAAGTCCATTCTTCCTTGGGATTTTTCCTGGGTGCGCACCATCTTGCGCAAAGTCACCCATACCCATTTCCTTTATTTATAGTAATTGATTTTGTTTCTTTTATTTGCTTCATTTATATATATTATTCCTCACTTTATTTTGTTATATTATTTTCAGTTCCTATAAATGTGTTTTATAATAATTTTTTATATTTACCCAAAAAAAACGTCCATTTTTTATCCAAACGATGGCAAACCCAACAAAAGAAGTTCTTCTGAGGTGCCTACTTTCACGTGATTTTTGTTTTCTTTATTTGCATGTATTATTCTGACAAGTGAAATAAATATGTTAATATTTATGCGGCCCTGTAACAAAATCCTTAAGGTCTAGTAATTTATTCTTTCCTGGAAGCTTCATACAATTTTCTGTCTTAAAACTATGAAAAAAGTGCTTAGAATTTGGCTGAGATTCACCCTTATCTGCTTTACTGCGGCGATATTTAGATCGAGTTAAGTATTAAATATTTAAGATTAAATTCCAGCCAAATTTCTTCCCCTTCATTCATTGTTTTAAGATAGAAAAATTGTATCGTAATTATACTCGATGGAATATATGTCTGTAAAGTAATCAGCCTGGAATCTGGCAAGAATCTCGTTCGCACCACCATTCTGGAACCATCTAGTTATTGCATTAGCTTCTTCCAATATTACCTGATTATTTTCATATAAAGAAAGGTGTCAAACCTGAGGCCCTTAAACCAGATCCGCGCAGTCCTTTCTTTCCTGAAATTTTCATAATATTTCCTACCCTAAAGCAAAATAACTGGAACAGAAAAGAAAAAAGAGATTTGAAAGACATTAACCCTAAAATGTTAAACAACAAATAAAATTTGATATGATAAAAAATACGCAGAGGGACTTCACCTGCGATCTCCGAAATATTTTTAGGAGCAGAGCCTTCTGGAAATAAAAGCTCGCACACTATTGATCTAGAGGGTGAAGTAGCAGATTTGTCTCTAATCGAAATAGGGTTCTAAAGGGGCCGTTGAAGGTAGAGAGAAGTTTCACACGAAGAAGTGGTCTCTCTTGGAAATTGTTATCAGAATATTCCGGCGTCCAGCTTGCTCATAGGTGGAATGAGCAATATTTCGTCTTACATGTTATTTAACGTGTAACAAGTACATGTTATTTGTCGTTTAAAGATCTCAAATAGCTCAATAATTACATTTCATTTCTGTACTCCAATACCAATGGGGTATTTGACAATTTTTTAGTCAGCGGAATAAAACACATTAGAATGACGGTTATCGCTTATTTCAGTATAAATGATAACTCAGAACGTATCTCTGAGAATTTTCATCAGAAAACAAAATAGTCTTATTTTGGTAACGAATCGGTAGATTTAAATAACAATCATCGTTTTCTTTCACAGTTTCGGCTGTTAGGCTGCTTCGGCATCAAAAGTTCTGCATCTCCCATCTTTACCTTGGCCTTCCTCTACTTTGTTGACCTTAAGATTTTATTGCAGGTCGTCTTTTGGGAATTTTCTTCTTCCATCTGATGTACATTGGCCTTCAAGTGCTTACTGTTTTGTGTACTTGTTTCATTCATTCATTCATGGATTTTCAGTTGATTTCCTAATATCTTCATTTTTTAATCTATCTCGAAAACCATTTACTGATATGAGAAGCTGCTTTAATGTTGCTTGTACTCTGCTTTCGTCTTTTTTATACCTCATCGAACTTTCAGAACCATATAAAAGAGTTGAAAAGTAGTTTGTTTCGTTGTTGCGCATGTTGATTTGTAACAATGTACTTATTACCTAAGCCTTATCTTGTGTTATATCGGCTCCCAAGTATTGGAAGTCGGATACATATTCTGTTATTGTCATCTATTACTGTTATAATTCCTACCAACCCTTTCCATAGTAACGCCATTGTTTTCGTAATCTTAATGATACATCGAGATTATAAAGACTACAGAGATTATGAAGTTGAAAAGCTAATATTTTCAGGTCCTCTTCTGTATTTGAATGATGACTTGTCATCAATAAATAGCAGGATATTGCTTTTTGTTTTACTTGTGATTCTTAACTCAGGGTTGAGTGTTGTCTTCCAGTTTCTGATAAATTGATCCAGATATATATCGAATTATGGGGGAGATTAACTACATGCTTGTCTCAATCCCTGATTTTGTTTGGTAGTTCTAAATTCCTCTCTGAATTCCGAGAAAAAATCGATTCCTATCCTTTCTTAATCCATCATTCTTATAGTAACTTTCTGAGTCCCATCCATTACACAGAAACCTAACTGGGCAGAAAGAAAAGACAATGTTTTGGCTTTTCAGAGTTCGTCCGCTAGTAGTTGTTGAGGTGATATTTAAAGGACCCGAATATATAGCAATTGCCCAAGACGGCACGATATTTCCATTTCCAACATCCAAGTTTTAAGGTATTAACTCTAAATGATCACATTTAAATTTATCCTTTGAGTTAATTCTATCAAAATTAACTTTGAAGAGATACCGTAACACATAGATAGAAGCGCATTGTACTGTTGCTTTAAAGTTTTAATGTAGCATCCCGCATCCCTCATCTGCTATAATAAGCTTGTAAATAAAATAATTGAATAAACTTATCAATAGAATAAAATACTAACATGGGGCACCAGGGATATGTTGCTATAACAACAAATTCAGGAAAACTTAAATTGCATAATATGCTTATTCATCCATCATTCACCGCACCCTGCGACTCTGGTGTTCCCAAGTTAATTTCAAGTTTATTGAACATATTAAAGATAACCTATTACAATAATAGAAACCTTCTAGTCCTCCTGAGTCTGGATAGACTCGTCAGGAGGTGCTAAATTTTACTACAAAGACAAAATACAGAATAAGCAAAGAAAAATCCACAAACAAATTACATAAAATACTACAAATTAAGAAAACATTATACAATTATCAGATATAAACTCCTTACACAAGACTACTCACTTACTTACTACTTACATAAAATACTACAAATTAAGAAAACATTATACAATTATCAGAGATAAACTACTTATAAATCATCATTATAACACCAGTAATATGCTACAATATTGTGAAATGTAAACAAAACATAGATCATATTAGATACTACATGTATTTAAAATCATAACAACAGGAGAGTCAGTAAAAAGTTTCATACAAAGAAAATAACAACTAGAAAAGATAAAAACAAATACAATGGCAAGATACAAACACTGCAGGTTTAGAGCAACAACATATCTGATTAATCTACTGATGTATTTAAACAGTTTCATTTTGAAGGTATCTCTTGATTTTTAACTTTACTTCTCCCATTTTTTTTAGTGATTTAAGATTATTTGGTAAAGTATTGAATAATATTGGCACTTGAACATTTTGTCCCTCTCAAAAACATTCCAGCGGCTGATTTGAACTTCACGTCCGTCAGCTCGGACCGAATGCGAATCTCCGTCTGAAAGCGAGTGGAATCGCGGGTTGTAGTGTAGTGTTGGCGGGTACAAAAAGGGGACGGAAGGTGGCATTATATTTGGACTACTGTAACCGCTATTGCTGTTGGGTGGGTCTCATTACGCAGGTCCACAAACAGTAGGCTTAATTCTCCTCTATTCCCCCTGTCGGCCTCAGTTCCAGCTCGCCCGAAGCGAAACGTCCTGAGGGGGGAATGAGTTTGGGAAAAAGATGGAGCAAGGAGGGTAAACTACTGGCCTGGGAGTAAAGGTTAAAGGGAGAGAGAGATGAAGGGAAAAAGGGCAGGAAGAAAACGGACATGGCGGAGGGATTTGAACCGCAGGAGGAGGGAATGCATTCTGAGGGGAGATGAAAGTTGAGGGAGGAAAGCTCTGATTAATGTTTTGGGCACGAGAGGGAGCCCGATCCGTGCCGGAGGGGTTATAAAAAAAGAGGAAAAAGATCATGAGGGAGAGGAAAGAGAGATATAAAATTAGGCAGGAGCGTAATTTTTCCGCAGGATTTTTCATGAATGAAAACTTAACGACTCTCCTTTCAAAAAACTAAACTTTTTTGAAGATCGGAGTTCTTTACTCCGTGAAGTAGTAAATCTCAAGGTAATCGGGGTATCGCGGATTCCTTTTTACGCCCGAATCCTCGGAAAGTTTTCCGAAGGCTTAATTTCGCAGTACGGTGGGAACGGTGCGGATATTAAAGGGAGGAGAATGAGAAAAAGAGGGCTTTTACGGGGAGAGACTTAATGAATTAGGATCTTAATAAAGGAATCATGGGAAGAAATTGCTATAAAGTTTATTCTTTGGGGGTATGAAGCGTGGGTTTTGTAGATGGAAGAGATAAGAGGGATGGTAGGTTTTAAGATTTGGATGCTGTGCAGGGGGCGTATTCAAATACAGGTAGGAAGAAGAAAAGTTGTTCAGCTGTGGATTTGCATAGAGATATATGGGGTATTAAGGTTAGAAGAATTGGAGATTTAGGAGATTTGAGGGACCGGAAAATTTTAAGGGCATGTTAACCTAGAAGATGTCACTGGAGTGATATCTGAGATATAGAACATTCATTTGTGAAATTAAATGACGGAACTGACGGACGAATTTCGAAAATAGATTTACGAGAGTCTTTCCGCTTATTAAAACATTATTGATATAAAATTAACATATGAAATACTTTACATTATCCATTTAAAGATAACATAGGTCTGACAAAACTTGAACGCGTATACCGAGGTAAATAGATAGACTCATCATTAGAGATGCTAGGCCCATCTAGGCCTCTCTTCCACCTAACCTCGCATGTCGCCTAATATTTAGTACTACCTTAATACTAAACTTAATGATAACCTAAGGTAACATGTATTCGTAATTTTTCTACTTTCTGTAGATTCGTGTACTTTAATATTCCCTATTCAATGTCTATTCTTTCGTATCTTGGTAACTTTACCCCACCCTTTATGTCATCTAACATCTTTTGCCTTTGACTTCTCCCCTGTCTTTTCCCTTGCATTCTACCCTTGTTACATTCTTCAGCAATCCCTCTCCTCTGACCCACCCATTTCCACTGCCGGCATTTAATTACTTCAATTAAAACCCCAACCATCTCTAGCACTTCCGCGTTTGTTTTCCTATAAACTAAACTCTTTCTTTTTCCGTTCTTCACCGCACACACATCTCAAATGCTTCCAATCTTTCGATTTCCTCTTTCCTTAAGGACCGGTTTCCCATACGACAAAACACCCCACACCAAGGATTCCACTAATCTTTTCCTTATTCCTTTATCAAGATCTCTAGTTATCAGTTCCCTTCGTTTTACCAGTGCTACTTCGGCCAAAGCTATTTTTTGCGAATCCCATCTGTACACCTCCCATCCGACGAAGGAACACCTTAGAATATACTATTTGAGATATAGAGTATAGGTAGATTTTCAAAATAAAAATTGCGATAAGGAGCGTAAGTCGTGTTTATTTCCCTGTCGGCACACTATCACGAAAACAAAGCCCTCTCTTTGGATTACAATATGCTATATACATGTTAGACCGATGGTCGCCATCCTGGTACCTACTGCCCTCTAACGAGTGTTTAAGGTTTTCTGATGGGCGGTATTTCCTAGCTGAATACCAGCAGTCGATGCCGGCAATGAGTGTAATTTACAAATTAAGGAAATTTAATTGCCATTCGGAAGATGACGACAAAAAATGTTTCTCGTAAAAAAGTGTTATCACAGGATTGTTGACTTTAAACAAAGGGGTAAACTGTAAAACATCCCCAAATGTATTCTACCTATTAGTATATTATAATTAATTTTGCACTGTAATTCTTTGAAAGACGATATTTCACAAAATTTTATTCGTATTTTATGTTGTACTTTTATGTTGTGACAAGACATTAAGTTACGCGACCGTGTTTGGTTCAATTTCGTAAATGTATTGCAATAATAAACATTATTATTCCTTTAAATACTGTTTGTAGTATGAGTTGTATAAACGCTGAAATAAGTTATGGGTACATCGGTGGGTGTTAGCTAAACTATCTCATGGAAAAAGGCTAACAGTAATTTTATGTGCATATATGTAATTCTTTAATTTTTATACAAATCTTGAACATCCAAGTCTCCCAAAGTCATCATGGAGAGGCTCATCAGAGAGGTAAGAGAGCGGGAATAAAGAAGAAAACACGAATAGGGAAAGTAATTACAAATTAGGAAGTAGAAATAAAAACACTATGTCAAAAATTCCACTGGAGTTTATTCCGCGACCGGTTTCAGACTGTTTAGTCCATCATCAGGCGAAGGGGCCACAAGCTAGAGGGTATATATATATANAAATAAGTTATGGGTACATCGGTGGGTGTTAGCTAAACTATCTCATGGAAAAAGGCTAACAGTAATTTTATGTGCATATATGTAATTCTTTAATTTTTATACAAATCTTGAACGTCTAAGTCTCCCAAAGTCATCATGGAGAGGCTCATCAGAGAGGTAAGAGAGCGGAAATAAAGAATAAAAAACGAATAGAGAAAGTAATCAAAAATTGTTTACACCATACAGTACGCCTATGGTGTAATGGAAAAGTATGCGTTACAAAATCTTATAGATATTACATAACATTCCATNGTTTGCTATTGGATAGTTTAAGTAATTCGCCAAGGTGATAACTAAAATTACCTATAAAAGGAAGTTTGGCCCAGCGTTGCTCATCCGAGGGATTAGGGATATTTGGATATATCTTAAAAATATTTTGCTTCCTGAGTTTACGTAAGAGTATGGTGTCAATAAGTTTTTCAGAATAGCCATTAGATAATGCAATATACTTCCTAGTATGGAATTCCACATAGTGAAGGCTTCATCTATAGATTATAATTACAAATTGTTTACATCATACAGTACGCCTATGGTGTAATGGAAAAGTATGCGATACAAAATCCTATTCATGGAGAGGCTCATCAGAGAGGTAAGAGAGCGGGAATAAAGAAGAAAACACGAATAGAGAAAGTAATTACAAATTGTTTACATCATACAGTACGCCTATGGTGTAATGGAAAAGTATACGATACAAAATCTTATAGATATTACATAACATTCCATGCAATGACATTCGGTCCCTTTAAGTGACTATCCACTATCTCTATCTTCGTGTAATACTATAAATTACTATGTACAACAAAAAAATATCCGGCCAAAATTTTGTCTTCTCATAAATAATAATGTGAAAAATTAGTTCAATAAATCAGATCATAAAAAGCAGAAAAATTGTATACTTCTTATTTCATCATTTTGAAGCATCATTTAATTTTCAGTTCGGCGCCTACTTTTAGAAATTTTTAGTCCAATTTTGTTACAAATCGCAGTTATTTATGGATGCTTGTTGGTGACGGTGGTTACAGCCCTAGTAGCTGTAGTGATCCTTCTTGTGGCGGCTGAAGCACGTAAGCTGCCTCATATATTTGGCGTTGGAGAATACGTAAATATACCACGTGGTGCGGTGCTCACGAATGATTAAAAATTGGAATGTGATCATCATCAGGCAAGGAGAGGAGTGACGTATTTCGATTTGTTTCCTTAAAATTAAGTTCTCGAAGCACTTTTAACAATACTACTACTACTTCTTAGCCAGATTGTGAAAGCTGCTATCGAGGCATCTTTTTTCGCTGATACTTGCGTGAGTGCCCTTAGAACGTAACTCAGTCGTGAGAAATAAATATTCATCATCCGCATTATTTAAGTAGATAATTGATGGAAAGAAACTAATATGTGTAACAAAACCCATCCGATCAAATCTCTCAGACTACAGAACGTATTTGGAAACTGGAAATAACATTTATGGATTTCGGAAGAAAAGGCGTTAGTGAGGAGTAATGAACCATTCTCCGCAGTCAACATTGGAAGAGTTAGTTAAATAATTAGATAGTAACTCTATTGTCAACCTGCGTGAGCTCAAATCGTAGTTACGTGATTCTTTTATCTTGCAAATTAGAGGAAACTGTTTTTAACAAATTTCATTTGGTCATACTTCGTGAAACTGCATAGTGTGCTGCACAGAATCAAATTTAAAACGATTGTAATTACTAGTACAGTATTATTTATCCCCGATCGGTTTCAAGTCTGACGAAAAACTTCGGGTTATGAGGCAGCCTCAAGGCTAAATGTCCGTTAGAGTCGAAACCGATTGGCAATAAAAAGGTTGGTTGAGAAACCGACGTCTTCAACGTAATTCGCAAAGAATTCTTAATCCAATTGTGGCAGCTTGTTTAAAGCTTTGCTGTTTGCAACCATATTGGGTGCTATTTTTCATTGCGATGAGTGTATAAAAAGGGGATTATACTCATCAATCCCTCCACTGTGCCGTAGAACCACGTCGTGCCTCCGATATTGTTTGTTCCGGATATTTACCCCCATATAATCCGTCATGGACGTCGACGAGGGAGAGATGTTCGCTACCCTTCCAGAGAAATCTGGAAAATACGCTCCCTCGAACGATGAAGAGATGCGAGCTGTATTCAGTACATTCAATAATGCATCAGGTAACATCCAGGAAGGTAATGAAAATTGACACCCGAGCATCTTTGCTATTCAATTCGCGAAAATTCGCATGGGGGAGACATGCTTCTCTGGAATAATACTGTACCTCCCACCCATTGCTCTAGGGGGAAGAATTTCCGCTGTCACTTCAATTCCGAAATCCAGGAATGTCTCCGATGTCATAACCTCTGGAGGGAGAGTGAGTGGTGACAATCAATAAAAATCTTCGGAGGACAACTCAAATATCTCCCCAAACAATCCCGACGAAAAGACACAATGGGACTTCCAGCGGGGGAAGCGATCACATTAGCACGTTTTCGCCATAAAACGAACTTAAAAGAGGCTGGCGAGGTAATGGGCCAACTGAGGAGGCGGAAGGAGGGGATATAGAAAGAATAGGAGGTTTTAACGTCATAGTAGTGTCGGCAAACAGAAGAATAAATAGGGGGCGCGGGGGGAGGAAAACAAGTGAAAGTGCATAGGGGCGGGAAGATGGGAAACCGTGGGAGGGAAACGGGAGAGAAGTCGGGAAGAGTCGGGGGTTGAGGAGGGAGGGGTGAGAACTGCGCATGGCGCTAGCAGAATGGTGGTGGCAGGGAGGAGGGCGGCAGAGCGCAGTGTGCTGAGCGTCGCTTAGTGTGGCGGGGGCATCTCGGGGCGCCGGCGTCTACGTCCCCGGGTGAACGACACCGCAGCGTCGAGACGACCACCTCAGTCAGAAGGTCTCTCCGTCTCTTGTTTTCGTTACCGACGGGAAACCAGAGCCGTCCTCCTTGGCCAGTCCATTTGCCGGATTCCGCAGGAAAAGAAGAACTCGCACAAAAAAGGAAGGAAGGAGGACTGATCGCCAGCAGCACCTCAGAGTCGTCGAAGCCATCCAGTCTGTCAATTGCTTACAAGGGATTACATCTTCGAGCGAGATTGAGAATAATTTCCACTGTTGAAAGGAGGGTATTTTTCCGCATAAATCAAAAGCACTCCGTGAGAAAATCGCTGATCGAGGGTGATACCAAACCGCAGTGTGGGGACATCCTAATAAGTTCACAGACGTCTCATAACCTTTGGGAAGCATCACATGATACGCAGGCGCTACCAAGAGCCTCCGGTGGACCTACCAGAAAGGAATGTGCAGGCAAAACTGACACCAATTTCCCAGGAGAGGGAAATTTCGGACTCTCCCTTTGCGCCACTGTAACCGGAAAGCGCGGGAATCTAGGATGCGTGCAGAATACGTTGAATCGAGGGGGGGAGCATCAGGGGCGTGAGGGCTCACCACGCCCCCAGAAGGGAAGGCAGGCGTGGGAAAGGGTGAGGGACGATTGGAAGATAAAAGTGGAAAAGCCGCGGGGGAGAATAGAATGCGAGGATTCTCCGCGTCGAATTGGATTAATCTCGGTTGATTAGACAGTTGTTAAGGTGGAGCGGTGTGTTCCAAGTAAGGAGCTGGTTACCAAGGAGAAGACAGGAAGGGAGCAGTGGTCGCCTGCTGTGACATCACTTCTTCAGCGACATGACAATTGGGCTATTGGACCAAGAAGGAGAGGAGGTGAGTGTTCTTGTTACCTTTGTTCCAATTACCGATGAAAAATGTACCATTACGGCTTTCAACAGCTGGTCTCTGGTTCCAGGAGGAAGGGAATTCGTGCGAAACGATGTTATTAATGCAACCCTTCAGCAGATTTTCCATGTTTCTCAATCCTGTGTGATCCGGCCAGAACTACACAATACAACTTTTACGTTGTATTTTTGTTAATATCAAACAACGTCGGCTGATTTGGACATATATAGGCATTTTCAGATGAAAGTTATACCGGCACCAATATATCATAGGATAGGTACCAATATATCACGTATCAATACACCTGAATTTGTTTGTATTTGATAAAACCATACAGTTTTATATAATTTTAGTGTAGAATGTACAGTTTTATATTCTTTATTTTTGTCACAAATATATGTTTCGGTTTGGTATTTCAACAAGTTGAAATGGGTTACACAATTAGAACAATTTAAATGATTAAATGTAAATGCAGGATGATTGATTGCAGGACGTCAACTGTTTTATAGTTTCTTTTAGTTGCCATGGGGAAATTAAAATAAATAGTGTGTCAAAAGTGAATTTCTCGGAAGGAGATAACAGTAAATTATTGCTGATTGCACTAGTGTTTACGTGACTTAAATTAGTTTATAAATCCTTCAATATATTTACTATACTGCCTGCAAAAGTATTTTATTTGTGCTCTGCATTGTCATAGAGTATGGGCATCGGCACATATGTATTTGAAGTTGAATTTGCTAGTACCTTTGTAATATGATTCTTAATAATTCACATTATATTCATGATCGTTCATGAAAGTTTCAGAGGTAAAAACTTAGGAAGAGTCAGATTCATTGGTATTCTCCTGGTCACAAAATCGCTTACGTTTAAAACCAAAGGGTCCGATATTGCCTTCAGAAACTTAGTTACAAAATGCATCTGATACAAAAGGATAATGGGACTTAAAGCTTTTGGTCATTCTTTTGTCTACTTTTTTATATTAATTGTTTGTTGTAATAAGAAATCTAAGTTATTCTCAAACTTTTAAACACCATACGTTGGTTTCTGAGCAATTTTCGCATCCCTAATGTTCAGTATCAGAAGGTTCTATAGGCACAATAAAAACTATCAAGTTTTCAGTCATAATTTCAGTTCATTAGAACATTGATATATTCTTATTGTTGAGATAATACCATCACTTCTGTATTTGATCATGGCTCTAATTTTTAATTGACGCCATCTCCACAAATGATTCGGTCTCTCTTAAAATATATCGAATGTCAAACAAATAAACGAATATCAGATTACAAAATGTTTGCAATAATCACTACTGCACTTGTTTACTGGCAATCTATAGTTCTAAGTCCGCAGCAGAATTACGTTAAAAACAATTCAAATTTTGCAACAACTTGTAATCATTCGACCCAAGAGAATGTTTTAAAAAACTTATTCCCTCAATTTTTCCTTATTTTGATACAATTTTCCCTCGCAAGAAAACCTAAAAATGCACCTTTAACGCCCAATTTATTTTTCAAATCAAGTTTGATGGTGCGAAAGAAATAAAATCAGATAAATTTTAATCTAACAAAACAAATGTGATTTTATATCTTTCATACCATCGAAATCGAATTCCACTGAAGACTTCCAAAATTGATTTTATTGGTCAGGTTTACTACTATAATAAAACTTTTAGATTCAGTTCTTGTTTTTATACGTACTGATGCTACTTTTAAAAGAATCAAATCTGCATTTTTTCTTTTAGAGTGAGGATTATTTAAAAGTTTATCTAGGCATAATCGTTCTACTTATTTATAAAATCAACTTCACAAGCAATTTGGATTACTGAAGAGGAACAACCGTGAAGCAGCACTTTATCACGCATTAACTATCTCATACAGGTTTGCTATGATCACACAACTATTTGACACTCATGACATTTACAAGAATTATGATGTCCAATTCAAGTTTAGCATTCTCTGTGAATGAAGACGGAGAATTACAGAGGAATCGTACTCGGGAGAGTACGATTACCCGAGTACCCGAGAGAAATTGGTCGAGTCGAGAAAGATTAAGACATAAAAAATAGATACCATATGAAACATTGAAAATAATGTTAGCTAATGAAGACAATCTTCCCCTCACGTTTGCAATCGTAAAGAAAAATTATAGCGGCGAAATGCGATTTCTCGGTAACTACGGAAATTAAACTCTGTAACACCACTTGAATAATGTACACTTAATTAATAGTTGGCTGTGATTCAATGGTCGCCGTTTTAATGAGAGTTCGTAGAGAAACTCCAGTATCAACGGATGGAAGGCGTTTTTGACGTGTAGGCTGAGTGATGGGATGGCTTATTGCGTTCCTTCACAACGAAGTTATTTACGAGTAATTGGAGGTGTTTCAGTGTAATCCGTTCATTAGTGTGAGTATTATTTTCCGGCCGAATGAATAGCTCACAAACACAGCTAATTTGCAAAATAGGGGTTATGAAAATCGCCTCGCGCTATCGTTTCGTCCATTCGGAATCAACATATGAATAGCGTCGCCTCTGATCCGATGCGATTACATTATCGGGTCGCGATTGGAAGTGAAACGAAATCTTGCGCTGAATGGTAGTTGAATGAAATTTACTAGGAAAAACCCGAGTTTTTAGTAATATGGAGGAAGATTATGAATCTTAAATTGTCATTGAGTACTGCTTTAAGTGTCGTTAAATCAATTATAAAAAATTTCCCAAGGAAAAATGGATATGATAAAAGTCTCGAAACTCTATTGCTCAGTTGCTCTAACCATTAAGCTATCTAGCCAGAACATTCCGATGCCGTTCGGGAGTCTACAGGAAAGGATTGTTGGGGAAAATTACCAGCATTTGGGAGATCTAGGTTTGAGTCTCGGTCCTTTCAAAGTTGAGTTAGGTTTGAGTCTCGGCTTTCAAACCTTTTTCATGTCCGTTTCTCCTTGGAATTTTTTCTAGGTAATTAATATCACGCTAAGTGAACACAGCTATCAAGGAAAATTATAGCGAAGATACGCCTTTACGTGTAAAGTTACCTTTTACACTTTTCCTTTATGTCCATGTTACCTTTTACACTTTTCCTTTAATTGTAAGAAATTTTCTGTGATAACTGCGTACCCTTAGCGTGATATTAATGACCGGCTTGATTAGTGGAAACTTGGGTTGAGTAAAACTAAGGTTTAGAAAAAATCCCAAGGAAAAACGGACATGAAAAAAGTCTGACAGGACCTGTCAGACTTTTTTCAGGGCCCGTCAGACTTTTTTCATGTCGCTTTTCCTTGGGGTTTTTCCTAGGTGCACGCATTAACGTGCAACACGTGCGTGCAAAGTTACCTTTACCATTTTCCTTAAGGTTTAGGAGATCTATAAAATATTACTTCTTCCATTAAAGCGTAAATATAATTATTCCTGTCAAACGATTTTAATTTTTGAGAATTGAAGAGCTGCAGAGAGAGACTTTGGATGTGAATTCTTCTCCCTTACGGGTTCGATCGTTCTCCCAATTTAATGGAAGAACTGTAGAACTTCTCTTTCAGCTTAAACTTAAATGGTTATTGTTCTCTTGAAAAAAATCTTGTAATAATCTACACAATGAAGTGAGGTTATTTGAAACTTTGTAGTCTAAGTTAGGTTTTCAGCCACTGGATCCTAAATACTTCTGTCTGACTATAAAGTCTGCAGACCGGAGGCTGGTTAGAAACTCATCTACACCACCATCAGCTACGAAATGCTTCGGAGAGGGGGCAGAGGCGACTAGGCAGAATGAGGATTGAAGTAGTTTGCCATTGCTTTCCTCACTGCGACAGAACGCTTTAAGCGGAACAAGTCCACATACTATGTGAATCACAATGACCCCTCAAGTGACACTTTTTATAGCATACACAAAGGAGGGACCTTAATAAATGCCATTATTTAGCATCACTCATACCTCAGTAGCTTTCATATTATCACAGCCATGAGAAAAACTGAGACAAAAGTAAATCAAAGATACATTTTTCTCAATCCTGTACCAAAAGAACAAATGAAAAATATGCGATTTATCACGATATGGTGGCAGGAAACTAAATACTTTAGCAATACATACACCTAGCGTGGTCACCAATCATGGAAGGCTTCAGTGATCTCCAAAGTTACTGTGATAAGCAACTGACTTGATGAAACCGATTCCACAAAATGTCATGGAAGGTTAGAAAAGTTAATGAGAACTTATCCAGAAGCGCATAAATCTTAATATAATTATCATTCCATACAATCCCACGTTTCTTACATTTAAAGGTGAGAATGTATCAGTTGAAAAAATTAACATATTCAGGCCTAATCTGGTGGAACTTCTACGTGAGGACACCATAAAGAGAAAACACTTGGTGAGCTCCGCAAATGTTTTTATTCTTATGCGCGACGTAACGAAACCGGTCGTGCGTAAGAATAAAACTATTTTGTGGAAAACACCAAGAGTGTTCTCTTTACGGTGTCGTAACAGTCGAATTTGGTTGGGACGGAGATAAATTTATTATTTCGAGTTTCATGGTTATTTTTGGATGGAATGACATATATTCAAGCCTGGAAGTTTCCTGCAATAAACTCTGAATTTGACTAGCAAAAGTAATGTAAGAATTTGTTTATTGGTAAACTTTTTCTTTGGATCCATGAAGAACGTTTTGCAGAAATCCAAAGTTATAAGCTGTTTTATTATTCATTATGTACATTTCAATACAATTTATACATCAACATAAACCTGTAACCCATTGCATACGTAAATGCACACACGTATATAAAGTATATTTCCTAAGCCTATGATATTAACTTCCTTTTTTGAAAGAATAGAGACGAGTTTGAAAGGCCTTCTTAGAATAGAGAGCGAACCGTGTGACCGCCCAGGGCGTCACGGTGAAAGGGGCAGCACGAACAATAGCAGGATAAAGCTGTTACCGTTGGAAGGGAAAGAGCTGGCATAAATTGCCCCAGGCGTCCAAATCTTGACTACGCTTTTGCCGAGAAGTGTTTTACTTTGAATCAGATATAGCTCACTCGCCTGCTACTTGTTTAACGTCAATGTTTTATTTTAAATTGGATGGAGTTTACGCACCCCTTACTTCCTCTTAAAAGTAAACAATTCCATTTAATTAGTTTACAAACACTACTGAATTCAAGTGATCGACCGCCCTGAGGGAAGTCAACTTGTTTCTGGGCTGCCTAACTTGCTTTTTTATACATTTTTATTTTTCTTTTAAAGCTGAAGCGGTCTTGGCAACTATACTTATTCTCTAATTGTACATTTTGTTCATCGCTTCGTATGTACGTCGGAGAGGATTCAGTTCTCTCAATTTTTTTATAGAATTATATCTCTCGTTGGGTTTATTATACAACTTTCTATATTCACGTCGATGGATTAGATCATTTACATTGTACAAGATCCTTATGACCAGTAGCCTAAACATCAATATGAAGTAATATTCAAATTAAATTGACTCCTTAAGCCGTTAGATGTAAAGATAATAAAAATAAAACTACTACGTCACACCGCAAGAAATCCAGATTTAAATACCACGAGAAACACGTAATGTACAAACTACTGAAGATGAGAACATAGTTCTCGAAATGCGTATATAATACCTTAATACGTGTGTGCTTCCCTGCAACGTTACAGGACTATACCAACTGGACCATACCAAAGGCAACAGAGAACCACACCAAAGATAAGTTTTATTTTTATTATCTTTACATTTGACGGCTTAAGGAGTCAATTTAATTTGAATATTATTCTAACAGTCTCCTTTTTTCTTTCTTTCTATCAATATGAAGGCTTGTGGATTTTTCTTAGCAACCAAAGATTGACGTTCTATTAATTGTTTTGGTAATACAATATACAAGGATAAATATAGGATACTGTTTGCTTTCTATCTGTGGGTAGTCTTTTGTAAAAAATTCTGCGATATTCCGAGAAAAGGGTAATTCTAAGGTTTTGTCTCTGAACTCAGACAATGAGGAAATAGGGATTCGAAAAAGCCTTCATACTCTTTCCTTTCGTTCTTCCTCGGTACAGTTAAGGTAAATGTTTCGGGAAGATTAAATTGGCGAATATCTAACGGACGCAATGAACATTGAGCTGCTATTCATTTTCAAAATCCCACGTAGGGACGCGTATTAGGACCAAACCCAAAAAATACTCGAGAACGAAATTGTAATGATCATGCATCAGATATCATGGTTTAACTTCGTCGATTCCCACTGCCCACTGAACCCCTCTCTTTAAAAGTGCTGTAACAGTAAGTATGAATGAAGGTTGAAAAATTTTTAGAACTTGCAGCTTGTCGAGAAGGCATTTTATTTGTATTATAACACGTAAAGAGAAATTATTTTTCTCGTTAACAGGAATTAAGTCTTCCCCCACACCTTATGAATGAGATGCAAAAGTATAGTTTCGCAAAAATTGGCATTTCTAACTCAAATCATGTTCGTCGCATTTAATTACTTCTGTCTGTAAACATTCTGCCTGGAGGTCAGTTTGGATATCAAACACTCGACATTTGCTACAAAAAGTCCTGGAGAGAGAATGAGGTTTACTAGGTAAGATGAGGTAGTGGGTAGTTTCCTCTGCTTTTCCCACTGATTCAGATTGTAATGAGTGAGAAGATTACAAAATATTTCCCTTGACCGTTAGGAACCAAAATCTTTGGAAGGGAATGAGGGTTTCTTTGCTAGATGAGGCTTTCCTCGCTGTTCCAGGATGACACAGGGGTAAAAATCTGCGCAAAAGCAGCGCAATGACACCTTGCGTAGTACTTTTCATTGAAATCAGTGAGTAGTGAGCAAAATAAATCCCATTTTCAGCATTATTCATGCCTTGTATAACTTTCAAATTATAACAGCTATAACCAAGGCGGAGACAAACGTGACAAATTAATATTTACATGTACCCAAATTTGTATTTCTGTACTTATGTTCGAGCCAGAAGATAATTGAAAAATATTCCATTATTCGAGATATAAATACAGGAACCTTTTAATACTACTAAAATACCATGGAAAAATAAATGAATTTCAATGTTATTTTTATCATGTAGGGATTTTCGTTATCGCCCACACTTTGCACCAACCTCTCGCATATATAAGGAATCCTTAAGAAACACATTCATATGCAATTTTAGAGAGTTACGTCATGCTTGCGTGCCCAGCTGCTGTATAAGGACACGTGTCTCCACGTAACATGGTTGCCCGTAAGGCATTCGCTGACCTTATTTAGTTAGGTGGAGCAAGGAACGCCTACGCTAATTGCATGTAACGTCGTCTCTTGCTTGTTGAAGTGCTACCGGATGGCATGCGGATTAACTCGAGACATTTTTGTGGGCGTCTCGAAGCAGGGTGTGTAAATAAGAGGTCGAGAACTGCAAGAATTTCCGCTCCAAAAACCTTGTAGCAAAGTGGATCTTCTTTCCAATTCCATCACGTCAATTATTGCTGGACAAAGTCTTTTGTCACGATAACTACTATTGCTATCATGGGACTCACTATATAGTTGAATCTACTTATTTGATATTACTCGATTTAAAATGAAAAACTTCCGTTAGCCGAGTTAGAAAGTTATTATTACATATTTTTTATAGACAAGCAGATTTTCTATAAGAATGAGAAATGGTAAGGTTCAAGTATTTAATTTTTTACTTTGGAAACGGAAATCAAAGAAGAAACCTGAGTGTAGTTTTCTCAAAGTTTCTCATCGTCAGAGATTTATTAATTATGAGAAAAAATTAAACGTATCATCATAAGAAGTAAAACTAAAAAGGAAACCGAATATTATGAGAAAAAATTAAACGTGTGATCATAAGAAGTAAAAATAAAAAGGAAACCGAATAGAAAAAGTCACGGTTTGAGTCAATGCCCGTCAGTAACTACTTAATAACTCTCCACTCACTTGAAAATAGTTTATGAGAAAAATGATACCTGGATAATGGCATACAATATATAAATTCTCCGAGAGAGCATTTTAATGTGTATAAAACGGAAATTAAAAGATCTACATTCACTAAAAAAAAGATAATTAATGTATTTCCAATACGTGAAGTTATAAATGGTCATACCTAAGTATGTTGCAGTGGGTAAGTTTTTATATTTCTTTTAAAAGTATTAAAAGTTGGTCTTTCTTTTCTAAGTTTAGTTTCATGGGATGAATAAATTATCTTTCCTCGGTAAATGATCTTAAAAAACCGATCGTATTCCAATTAAGATAAAATAAACATTTTTCTAGGGAAGCGATTCGAAGGCCGGTGTTTAGTAATAAAGCAATTTAACGAATTGCTTCTTTATTTAATAGATATAAAATGCGATGTTATTCAGCGATGTTACGTTGCGTTGGTCAGGCTTCACCTGGAATATGCGTGTAGTGTATGGGACCCTGCAGAAAAATGTTGTATTCGTGAATTAGAAGAAGTACAGCGAAAGGCGATACGTTTTGTAAAGAATTGTTACGACAAGTCAGTGAGGGTCACGCAAATGCTTCAGGACGGGGGATGGGAATCTTTAGAAGATAGAAGACTTAAACAAAGGATAAATCTACTTAATAAATTTAGAGAAAGGACGTTCACAGATAATGTAGCTGACATAATGCGTCCCCCATGTTATATTGGACGTTCTGATACGGCGAGGAAAATCAGAGATATAGGTGCTAGAACAAGTCGTTTCAAAAATTCATTTTTCTGCGAACGATACGCGAAAGCAATCAATTAGTGAAGTAGAGTCATGGTGCTTGCACACCCTGCCACACGCCGAAAGACGGCTTGCAGGGTACTTATGTAGATGTATGAAATAACCGTACAAAGAGGAACGCGACAATAATCGACACATTTTCCTTTCGAAATTTTTATTCTTACGAAAGAATGAGAAGCGGTTTTACTGTATTAAAATCCCAAGTTTTCGCTTCGAAAAGAAGATTATCGGAATTGAAATCGTCGATACATTCCACTTTTAAAGCAGTAAGAAGTCGAGTCGAGAAAACATTGAAGGAAACTACCACTTATATTTCCAGTACGCCCGGTAGTTAGACTACGTTTTCTACACTCTCGTAGCGCAAGTTGCCTGCAAACACGGGGCACAGCTGTCGCGACTCTGAACAAACTTCTTACGGGCTAATCTAAAATTCATCGATCGATCCAAAACTCTTTTTCTATGGGCGGAGAAAGGCTCCGATTCTTCGCGGGGGGATCATAAAACTCATATATATTCTCTAAGAGTCACGTGGGACCAACGGAACTCACAAACTTCCTTTTCTAAGAAGAAGGTAAATCCTCTCTACGTGGGAGACTGGAAAGAGCTTACGAGTGTATTCAAATTAATCAAACCACGAGGGAGCTTCACTTTATTCATGTCGGAAGCTCTCCATTGAGAAAATAACGTAACAGTTCTTTGAGGTAACAAAATATATTTGGGAAGGAGTGTTTTCCTTTAACGGAATGCGGCAGTTTTGCTTATCAAGAACCGATTTATATGCTAACTTTTCGAAATTCGGATTTCGGAAACATTTTACTTCGAGATGCGAGCCTGGAAATAGAGGAACTTGGTAGTGTTACTCATCGGTTATTTTTTAGAGTATCGCAGAGAACTGTTACCTAGTACTGTAAAAATGTTGCATTTCCCGGGTTATTTAGATTAAAATTATTTCCTGATGTAATTGTTGAGATAAAACTATCGTCTAAAAACATCAATCTATTATGAGGATTTAACTTAATCTATGAGGGGAATTAAAGGAAAAATTTAATGCTTTATACGTCTCATAACACTACATAGGTTCATATACAGGATAAGCTTTAAAATGTGTCTTCCCCGAGGCTATGATTTTCCTCGTGCTGTATTCAGTATTAATTTCCTTTCTTGTTTCTAGTTTATTTCACAGTTGAATTAATGTTTCTGAATTCGGGATGTAAAGATAAATAGTCACAATTCTGTATTGAGCCTTTGTACTTTATCTTCCTCCTTCCGAGGAAATAATTTCTAGAATTTAAGGGATTTCTTATCATGGAAAGAACATTTTAAATTTATCTCTCTAGAGCGCATACATAACTTGAATTCATGATTTCAATATTAAGGTTTCTGTGGTTTATATATGAATATAACGTACATTTTCCAAAGATCATCGATCTCATTTTCATTCAATATGGTTCAATTGTGCCCATGAATAATATGATATCAGTGATAACTATAACTATCATTGTAAATTAAAGCAGTAATAGTATTCCTAGTCAAAAGCAGTTTCTACATCTATATCTACATATGTGCCCTGCAAGCCGCCTTTCGGAGTGTGGCAGGGGGTGCATGCGCCATTTTTCTTATTCGCTAATTGTTTACTTTCGCGTATAGTTTGCGGAAAAATTGAATTTTTTAATCTATTCGTTCTAGCATCTATATCTCTGATTTTCCTCTCACAATGTACTCGGGATATCATGAACGTAATTGGCCTATGCAACAGGGAGGACGCATAATATCGGCTACATCTTCTACGAAAGTACCTTCTCTGAACTTATTTCGTAAGTTTATCCTTTGTTTAAATCTTCTATTTTCTAGAGATTCCCATCCTGCGTCCTGAAGCATTTGAGTAACGCTCACTGATTTATGGTAGCAATTCTTCTCAAAACGTTTCGCCTTTCGCTGTATTTTTTCTAATTCTCGAATGCAACAATTTTCTGCAGGATCCCATATACACCATGCTTATTCCAGGCGATGCCTGACCAACGCAACGTAACATCGCTCACGGACTTTTTCTTCGCTCCTACCGACTGTTCTCTTAACAAATCCGAGTTTCTTAAGAACTCGTCCACATATATTACAGATGAGGGTACCCCATGTTAAGCTATTTGTGAGGGCTACTCCAAGATATTTCACGGATTCTACTGTTGATAAACTTTTCCCTCGGAGGCTGTACGAATAATCATTGACATTTTTCTTTTCGAGAAAGTTAATTACCAAATATTCGTCAATATCGATCTCTAATTGCCAATCATCGCACCATTTCATAATTTTATCTAAATCACTCGCCAGGGTTAACGTATCATCTGAACTTCCTATTTCCATATAAATAACCGAGTCGTCCGCACATATCCTTAATATACTAACTATTTCTAAGTTGATTAATTGAGGGACTATCTAATAAAGCCATTCACGTTATTGTTGTTCTCCAACTTATAAGATCAGCCTTGCATATTCTCCCGTACCCTCCACTTTTCATTAACCATCTTCCATTCTCCATCCATCTCTCATTCCATCCACTTTTCTCTTTACAGAATCAAACAACTTCATTACAAGCCTTTCCCTCTTTCTCACCCAAACCTCAACTTCATTTACTCCCTTTTAAACCCATTCCTTCTCAACATTCCACCCTCCCTTTTCTTCTGCCTTAGTTTCATTGTTTTTAAAGCTGTAAAATTATTGCTATAATATACATATATCATCCGCAGTTAATTTATTATTTCAGGAAACGCATTTTTTAACCTGTATATTGNACGTTAACAGATAATGTAGCTGACATAATGCGTCCCCCATGTTATATTGGACGTTCTGATACGGCGAGGAAAATCAGAGATATAGGTGCTAGAACAAGTCGTTTCAAAAATTCATTTTTCTGCGAACGATACGCGAAAGCAATCAATTAGTGAAGTAGAGTCATGGTGCTTGCACACCCTGCCACACGCCGAAAGGCGGCTTGCAGGGTACTTATGTAGATGTATGAAATAACCGTACAAAGAGGAACGCGACAATAATCGACACATTTTCCTTTCGAAATTTTTATTCTTACGAAAGAATGAGAAGCGGTTGTACTGTATTAAAATCCCAAGTTTTCGCTTCGAAAAGAAGATTATCGGAATTGAAATCGTCGATACATTCCACTTTTAAAGCAGTAAGAAGTCGAGTCGAGAAAACATTGAAGGAAACTACCACTTATATTTCCAGTACGCCCGGTAGTTAGACTACGTTTTCTACACTCTCGTAGCGCAAGTTGCCTGCAAACACGGGGCACAGCTGTCGCGACTCTGAACAAACTTCTTACGGGCTAATCTAAAATTCATCGATCGATCCAAAACTCTTTTTCTATGGGCGGAGAAAGGCTCCGATTCTTCGCGGGGGGATCATAAAACTCATATATATTCTCTAAGAGTCACGTGGGACCAACGGAACTCACAAACTTCCTTTTCTAAGAAGAAGGTAAATCCTCTCTACGTGGGAGACAGGAAAGAGCTTACGAGTGTATTCAAATTAATCAAACCACGAGGGAGCTTCACTTTATTCATGTCGGAAGCTCTCCATTGAGAAAATAACGTAACAGTTCTTTGAGGTAACAAAATATATTTGGGAAGGAGTGTTTTCCTTTAACGGAATGCGGCAGTTTTGCTTATCAAGAACCGATTTATATGCTAACTTTTCGAAATTCGGATTTCGGAAACATTTTACTTCGAGATGCGAGCCTGGAAATAGAGGAACTTGGTAGTGTTACTCATCGGTTATTTTTTAGAGTATCGCAGAGAACTGTTACCTAGTACTGTAAAAATGTTGCATTTCCCGGGTTATTTAGATTAAAATTATTTCCTGATGTAATTGTTGAGATAAAACTATCGTCTAAAAACATCAATCTATTATGAGGATTTAACTTAATCTATGAGGGGAATTAAAGGAAAAATTTAATGCTTTATACGTCTCATAACACTACATAGGTTCATATACAGGATAAGCTTTAAAATGTGTCTTCCCCGAGGCTATGATTTTCCTCGTGCTGTATTCAGTATTAATTTCCTTTCTTGTTTCTAGTTTATTTCACAGTTGAATTAATGTTTCTGAATTCGGGATGTAAAGATAAATAGTCACAATTCTGTATTGAGCCTTTGTACTTTATCTTCCTCCTTCCGAGGAAATAATTTCTAGAATTTAAGGGATTTCTTATCATGGAAAGAACATTTTAAATTTATCTCTCTAGAGCGCATACATAACTTGAATTCATGATTTCAATATTAAGGTTTCTGTGGTTTATATATGAATATAACGTACATTTTCCAAAGATCATCGATCTCATTTTCATTCAATGAGGTTCAATTGTGCCCATGAATAATATGATATCAGTGATAACTATAACTATCATTGTAAATTAAAGCAGTAATAGTATTCCTAGTCAAAAGCAGTTTCTACATCTATATCTACATATGTGCCCTGCAAGCCGCCTTTCGGAGTGTGGCAGGGGGTGCATGCGCCATTTTTCTTATTCGCTAATTGTTTACTTTCGCGTATAGTTTGCGGAAAAATTGAATTTTTTAATCTATTCGTTCTAGCATCTATATCTCTGATTTTCCTCTCACAATGTACTCGGGATATCATGAACGTAATTGGCCTATGCAACAGGGAGGACGCATAATATCGGCTACATCTTCTACGAAAGTACCTTCTCTGAACTTATTTCGTAAGTTTATCCTTTGTTTAAATCTTCTATTTTCTAGAGATTCCCATCCTGCGTCCTGAAGCATTTGAGTAACGCTCACTGATTTATGGTAGCAATTCTTCTCAAAACGTTTCGCCTTTCGCTGTATTTTTTCTAATTCTCGAATGCAACAATTTTCTGCAGGATCCCATATACACCATGCTTATTCCAGGCGATGCCTGACCAACGCAACGTAACATCGCTCACGGACTTTTTCTTCGCTCCTACCGACTGTTCTCTTAACAAATCCGAGTTTCTTAAGAACTCGTCCACATATATTACAGATGAGGGTACCCCATGTTAAGCTATTTGTGAGGGCTACTCCAAGATATTTCACGGATTCTACTGTTGATAAACTTTTCCCTCGGAGGCTGTACGAATAATCATTGACATTTTTCTTTTCGAGAAAGTTAATTACCAAATATTCGTCAATATCGATCTCTAATTGCCAATCATCGCACCATTTCATAATTTTATCTAAATCACTCGCCAGGGTTAACGTATCATCTGAACTTCCTATTTCCATATAAATAACCGAGTCGTCCGCACATATCCTTAATATACTAACTATTTCTAAGTTGATTAATTGAGGGACTATCTAATAAAGCCATTCACGTTATTGTTGTTCTCCAACTTATAAGATCAGCCTTGCATATTCTCCCGTACCCTCCACTTTTCATTAACCATCTTCCATTCTCCATCCATCTCTCATTCCATCCACTTTTCTCTTCACAGAATCAAACAACTTCATCACAAGCCTTTCCCTCTTTCTCACCCAAACCTCAACTTCATTTACTCCCTTTTAAACCCATTCCTTCTCAACATTCCACCCTCCCTTTTCTTCTGCCTTAGTTTCATTGTTTTTAAAGCTGTAAAATTATTGCTATAATATACATATATCATCCGCAGTTAATTTATTATTTCAGGAAACGCATTTTTTAACCTGTATATTGCTTGATAATAAATAAAAAAGTGACATAAAATCATTTTGTCAGCCGTGGTTGCCGAGTAGTTAACGTGCTAGCACTTGAATCCCAAGATCTTGAGTTTGAGTCCCAGTCGGATATTTCTGTCTAGGAAATAGTTTCTCGTGCTATTAAATAATAATAATTATTAAATGGATGTAATGGTGGTCTTCCAGAAGCTATTATTAGTATTATTATTATAAGAACTGTACAAAATGTGCGCCTATAGCGTAGACATTAAAACCCTACCTACCAATTCCTTTATTTCAAAAGATTTAATTCCCTGTTTCAAGAGTAGTAGTAGTAGAACTGTTAAAAGTGCTTCGACAGCTAAGATCATTTTGCACGTGAGCCCCCACCTAGAACCTAGAACCGCTTTCACCAATGTCGAACGCGTCACCCATATCTCTTTCAAAAAGAGATTATATTATTTTTGGGCATGGTAATTATTTAACAAATTTTCTTTTGATGAGAGATAAGGTTTTGGAACATAGTCTCCTTGTGTATACAGTGGTGCTTCGACTTAAGAACTTAATTTGTTTCTGTTCGGAGCTCGTTACTCGAAGTTTGTGTCTCAAAATCCTGTTTTCCATTACCTATTTCCGTATTTTTTTGTTCGTATCTCGACATAAAGTTCGTAGATAGAGGTTAATGTAGAGGTTGGTAGAATTAAAAATAATTCGTACGTCGAAAAGTTCGTATGTAGAGTTGTTGGTAAGTTGAGGATTCACTGCACTTTTCTATGTATGCACAAGAGTATTTAATGGCTTTTTTAATTTACATTAAAGATATATAAGAATATGAGAACGGTTTTTATAAAATCTCGATCTGCCTGGTAATAACAAAGAAGTCTATTCTGTGGCTTTAAATTCAAAGGCTGCATTTGAAATGAAGGAGAAGAATGGCGTGCATAAGAAAATTATGATTAATGGACTATGATGTTCATAATTTACATCAACGGTGTTGGGCCAAAACGGGAAACAAATCATTGGTTTACATTTTTCAACAAGAATAAATTATTTAACATTCTCGTTTTTCTAAAGATGACGAAAAAAGGGATTTACTGATTTATATATTCATGGTAGGACTTATTCGTGGACTTTCAAGGGATTGATTTCCGAACTATTTCAAATAGAAATGCATAACTTATACTGATATGTTTGTGTATAATCTATATAATACGGTTCTCAATTCAACAAATGACTCTTTCAAAGTGATATCTTAATGTTTCAAAACGTCTTCATCAATATATATTTATTTATTTATATTTATTTATTTATCTAGACACATAAATGACGAGATTCTTTGATAAATAGGCGAGTTGGTCACCAATGGAATGTGTGTGTTTGCTAAAAGTAGGTCAGTGTATCGTGTGATGGTCAATATGTGATCTTATAAAAACTTTTGATGGCGGTTTATTTCAATTTCTGCTTCCGTGCCGTAACAAGAGATATTCCGAGCTAATCCCTCCAAGAGGAAAAATGACTCAATTGAGGGAGAATAGCATTTCTCTCCATCCACTATAACCATCTTTCTCTCTCTGGAGAAGATTTTCAGGGAACAAAGCCCCCTTTTTATTCTTTCTCTTCACAATCTCTCTCAATCAAACCTCTCAACGGCACCATTTCGTTCGCTTCCCTGTCCTCCTTCACCCGCGTTCTCTCCCGCGGGGAATAGGACCGATTTTTTTCTTATCGTCCCCCAGAACTGATACTCATGCAAGCCCTTGTTTTTTTCCATATGCGAAGGCCTTTTTTTCCCCTGAAACGAAGACTTATTGTCACGACCTCCGCGTTGTGCTCGCTTATCAGTTCGAGATATTCATACCCATTTGTAACTTCCGGCATCGACATCAATCTTTCCCGTGCTCAAAGGAATTTGTTGCGAGATTCTCGTTCTATTTCGAATGTTCGTGTTAGCGTGAAAACGGTGTCGATTGAAGGAGTTTTGTGTAAGGTTTCAGAATGCTTTGCGAGGACTGGAAACGTCGAAATCCTAATTGTTCCGGGTTCATCGTTCGTTCATCGTAAAAGCAGCGGCTGTTTAAGCGGTTGTAACTCTCCGACCATATTAATAATAATATCAATAAGAACAACAACAACTATTACTACTACTATTACAAAAAATTATAAAAATCATGGAAATATAGTTACACATGTCTCACGAAAGTTAAAGCTTGTCAGCAAGGTCCTCCTGAGTAAGAGAAGGCTCATGGTGCCTAATTTTACATAAAATGTTAAAAAGGTATTATAAATCTTAAGGAAGGTTGAAACAATATCATTTAAAAAAAGCTGTTGAGAGAAAATTAAGCTATAAGAGTGTGGGTGTATAATACAGTTAATGATTAGCAAAATAATATACTGCATTTACATCATCATCATCATCAGCCATTTTCAATCCGACGTCGGATGTAGGCCTCCCCAAGCGCTTTCCAATTCTCTCTATTCTTAGCTTCTCGTTGCCATGTTACCCCTAAATACTGAATTATGTCTGTTCCATCGGTCCTTTGGTCTTCTTCTTGGTCTCTTCACATCTCTTGGTATCCAGTTCAGAACTGCTGATATCCATCGGTTGTCGTTTCTCCTCGCAGCATGACCTGCCCACATCCATTTCAGTGATCTTACCTATCTATTATGTCTGTCACTCATGTCATCTTCCTAACCCAGGTGTTGCGTGGTAGACGATTGCGTTAAAGATTTTTGTCTGATTAACAGTACTTGAAAATAGATTGCAAGATAGTGATGAAAGTTAGCTACAGATTAAACTGATTGTAGATACAGGTGAAGATAAAGACATGTCTTGATAGTAAAATAGGCAAATGCACTTTATGTGCTCAGCGATGTTTGTATGGGAGCATGGGCTCATTGGAAATTAAACCTTCATGTTCTAAACCAAGGGTTACCAACCTTTTTGGTTCCAGTAACCCCGTAAAATAAGCCATCCCGTACCACCAAATAAAATAAGGAATCCATTTTAAAGTTAACCTCGCTACCAATGAAGGAAAATAGGGAATTGTTGTTGAACAGAACCAATGTGAAATATCTGAGAAATGTTACCGATAAACAGCTTTTGGAATGCTTAAATAGCATGATATCCTGATTCATCTTCTATTTACCTCCTCGACCAGCCTTTTGTATCCCCAAGGGATACGGGTACCCCAGGTTGGGAACCACTTATCTTGACGATGTGTAGGGCACTTACATTAGTGATTTTTTGGCAGTTCACATTTAAATGTCAACATAAACTAAATTAGCGGTAACTTAGAGTCCATAATTTTGATTTACGAATAAAAGATATAAATAGCTATGTTGCCTATGAAATAATAAATGACGTATACAGATGCGAAGAGAGAAACAATTTTTGTATTTCAAACGAAGTACAAAAGTTTGCGACCAATTTCGTCTACAAGGAGAAAAGTATTTTATATTTTTTTATACACAATGAAATAAAGAATACTTAATAATCAACCTAGTAATTTCCAAAGCAGAATTTTATTCAACGAGTTGACATCTTCAACTGATCGAAACTTGTCGAATAAAAATCTGCTAACTAAATTACTGAGTAATATGCGTGTCGAGTTCCATGAAGTCACGCTTGGAAATATTAATTCTATTTTCGTTTTATACCTTTTGATAGGAACTTTTAAGAGTTCCGGGTTCGAAAAGTTTCCGGTAACAATTCAACGATGATATTCTCTTGATTATACTTACAGCGAAAGCAAGGATTTCTCAAGTGATACTTTTAAACATCACTGATAGCGTTGCGAAAGATAATATTTCGATCGACCTCAAGCCAAAATCAAACACAAGAAACGAGGTAGGTGTACTTTCAACTTCGCATAAGGCAAAGACCGAAAAACTGACCCGAAAAAATCCCGTTTTTACGGATGAGACCACGTTGATACGGTTTCATTTTGGACGAAAACGAAAAAAAATCGAAGAATACACAGGGATAGTACCTAACCCTTCAAATCTGCAATCCGATTTCTTCTTTATCGCCATTCGACGTGAAAAACGGTGAGCGTGCAGTTTTGTTTATCTGTTTGCATTGCAAAAGACGGCCGCCAGCTGACGTCGGTGCGAAGGAATTTTGATTTCCCCCTTCGATACCTTGAAGGCTCCGAGTCGCTCGCATAGGCAACGCGTTACTAAGCGACCATCGATCGCAAGAATACCTCCTGGGCGTAGCCGACGCCATCTCCTCAACATCTGCTCAAAACGTGTTTGCGAGACATGAAACTTCTCCCACGCCTGAGCCCACACTGAAAAAAATATAAACTCCCTTGTGCCACCACCCCCGTTGCTTCACGGCGATTTCAAGAACTAATATGTGTCGCTGAAATTGCTAGAATAATCTTGCGACGCCAATACCCCTGACCTGCATGTGAATTATGTGCCGGTTCCCCCGTTCGTTCACCCGCCGCGAGTAAATAAAGCGAAAAATAGGCAATCGATGTTTGTTTTTGGGTTTGTAACCGTCACGTGCGAGGAGCTCAACATTTAAGAGAACGAATATGTAATATGATTCGGAAATTATTTATCTGTTTATTTATTCAAATCTTACTTCAGTATGACAATTGTCAGATAATTATCCAAAACTGTAAACGAATGCGCGGAAGTTTAAATGGGCCGAAACTGAGGTGTTGTTCGTATTACTGAGCGGTGTATTAAATTTATAGGGGCAGTCATAACATCCAGGATGAACCCCTTCAATAACTAACTTTTTGTATAAATTAGACGTGGAAATAAGAGTATTTTTATTTGTTAATTTGTGTGATTATACTTAAACTATGAACTAAGAGTCTTTTATACCCTTGGATAGCTATTTAATACTATATTTTATTATTTAACTATTTTTTTAAATTTAACCTGTTTACTGTATATCTGCATGCCAGGTAAAAACAATAGAAACGTACAAATGGAGCGCTGATAAAAGAAAGAACGCTCGCTAGACAAGCTCCATACGCTCAACAGCTTTACTGAGATATCATTTGAAAGTAAAAAAAATCAAAAAGCAGACAATCTTAAATAGGAGATATCTCGGGAGCGTCAGGGAAGTGGTTGCATTAAATGTTTTTCTTATAGATTACAAATTTAAAACTTGTCTCAAACTTTATTTTTTATTATTTCATAGCTGTTCATTAAATCGATTAATGTGAAATATTTGCTTCAAAATTTCAATAATACATATATAGCTATAGTAATGTAGGTTTAACCTACAAACGTGGAATTTTAGATTTACAGCGCCATTAAAATAATTTTTCTTTGAGGTCTTTCTAAGGCGAGATTAAAAAGTCTCTTTTTCCATCTGACCTGCCCTCTTTGATATTAATAAAAATGTACGAGTAGGAAAACGTTGAAGGGGGCAACATTGATGTCAATGAATAAATAAAGATTTTCAACACATGCATTTACAATAGGAGAATACGATAGAAACAAGAAGTAGGAAGCGTAGGACGGAACAGTTTAACTACGACTTTAATTAGTTGAACAGCGAACTTTTAATTGCAAACTTCCAGAGAAAAACGAAATATATTGCGAATTTAAAACGCGCTAAGTAAAATTACGAGCTTATTTAGCGTAATTAGTAGGCGCGAGAACCCTCGGAAATAATCCGGGTCATGAAGGGCTTAATAATAGCTTGCCATTATTCCGCAGCAAACCTGCTCCGTTGTTAGGTTCCATGCATCATAATTACGCTGTTCTCCGACAAGATTACAAAGCGATTCTCCCGGAAAACAAAGTGAGGCTATTCTAGGCGATAGCTTAATTGATTAGAGCAGTGGTCCCAACCTTTTACTCTAGCGTGCCACATTTCTCTTCGGAATAACTAAGTCCCACGTTGGCTTATTGGAAGTTTGATAGTTCGAAATCGACTCGCTTTTATGCTATTTAAACTAATAGTGACTAAAAATACTAGTTGCTAATAACTTTGTAACAAGAATATGAGTGACACCTTTATGAGAGGAGTAAATTGTGAATACTGAAACCGATAAAAGAATTTCTCCGGTTTCCTTTGATTTGTATCTGGAATAATTACATTAGAGTGCATCGTGCTTAGTAACAGGATATTTTTATTTTTCTTTGCTTGACAATTCGTAAGAATGTGCCCAAAATTGTTCCTAAATTCTTTAATTCTACAGATCTCATAGTCAATTCGGATGCTGGGCGGTAAATCTTGTCTTTTTTTCTTATAACAAAAAAATCTCGACCTGCAATTAAATGCTAGCTGGATAGATGAAAAATAATTATTGCAAGTGACGTTTGTTCCTAAATTCTCGCAAGGCTCAAGCAAACGCAGTACATATTCCCAAATGGACGATTTCTCTAAGTACAAAGTATTCCCAAATGGAGGGCCTATCTTCGTTTTATGCACAGTATGGAAATACATTCAAAAAGAAGTTAGATTTGGCTAAGGCCAACACCTAGAACTTTATGCCGAATTCGTACAGTTTATTAGGCACATATGAGTGGATATCTATAACTCATAGGATAAAGTTGCTTATCGGGCTTTACACTTTCACTTGATCTGTAGCTTGCCCGGGAAATTGGAAAATTCTAATCCCTTCAATAGGACACGTCCTACTGGTTAAGAAATACTGAGTTAGGGCATATCCCTGGAAACAGGAATATCTGAATTCGACTCCCAGTCACGTCACACTTTTCATTTCCCTAGTTTATCCCTTGTGATTTCAGCCTAAAGTCTCGACGTGCAAATTTCACCCTCTATCCCTTAATTTAAAGATGATTTTGCCATATTCTCCCCTTACGTTTCTTCCCAATGATTTTTCGTTCCCAACTGACACATCCTTTCGGGCCTTTTACGTCATCCTTCAACCTTCTCATCTTCCTTGTTTTCGCTTTCTCATCACCAAATATACCTTGCGTTTTCTCCGTTACTCCTCACCCTCCTTTCCTCATGTTTCACCTCCAACAACCCATCATCCCACCATATCCCTCCCCTCAACTAAATCATTCACAGCAAACCCCTTTCGTTCTGTCCTCTCGGAGTTTCTTTCATCCCAAATTCCATACCCATCTTATTACCAAGGGTTCTATTTCTCTCTCCGTTTTATTCCAACGATTCGCGCCCACTCCAACCGCGTTCAATTTACACATGTTTCCGCTTGCATACCCTTGGCTTCGCTACCATATAACAAGGTGGGTACAAGCACAGTTCTGTTTATAGCCTCGTCCTTTCCCTTAGACACGTCCGAACTCCGTAACCGATCTCGTTTCCGTATGCACTTGCGTTTCAGTCCTCCAACTTAGTCTTTCGTTCTTAAAAACCAAGCTATGGGTTCTTACCCTCATTGACCAGCGGATTTCAGCTGTTGGTATCTGTCTGTTAGCACTGTATTAAGCTTGGAGGCCGGTTTAAACCTCAATCAATCTGTCACTGGTTACTACTAAACCAAATGCTACCAAATGAGAGGAAACGTGGCTTATTAGGCAAGATGAGGAGTGAAGTACTTTTCTCTTGCTTTCCTCCGATACTTAATTCATAGTTTTATGTATTAATGAGTATTTTTATGGCTCAGATTTTTTTTTATGGCATGATGATGGAATTCTCCCGTATTTATGCTGGTCTGGACAGTAATTAGGCCTGTAAACAGTCCCTTCCATCATTATATATCAAAAGCCCTGGAACATTTTCACAAATTTATCTCACCGAAATGGTTATTCAGCTAATTTCGGATTTACTCAGAATTACAAATCACTATTCTTCAATTATTACGGTTACTATAATTGGATGTTATGATTAATATATATGACTGCTATAGCTAAGAACGTAATCAATAATTGACTGTCTTTGAAGTATTCAGCCCTAAGGCGAAATAAAATCTTACTCTCTCCAACATTATCAATCAACAGCTTTGTAAACAAAAATGAGGGTTAATAGGCAAGGAGTGAGAAGTGGGGTAGTTTGCACTTGGTTTCCACAGGGAGACTGAATATCATGAGTGGAAAACATCCATGTGAAAGCAGCATAACGACACTATATACACACGTAGATAAGGGTTAGATTTAGAGGGGCTAAGAAGTCTCGCCTTACAATAAAGACATTTTATTTTTATTTATTACGTTCTTTAAGGTATGGTCGGGATGAATACCATCGCTCAGCATAATTCTTACCTTAGTAACTTTCATATTGTCATAGAATCAGATTTGGACAAATTTGGGAAATATATATTTTTATGTCATGTAACAGACATTCGGTATATAGACAATTTATGGAGGAAGGTTATTTCGCTTTCGTCACATTTTGCTTTCAATATCCTCTCGTCGTGGCACTACGTAGGCTCGTTCGTGGAAGTGGATACGAGCGCAATTTCGCCTGTAAGTGGAAGCACGCACATCTCCCGTAGTCATGCCATCCGTATTTACGAAGGAAATCTTCTGACGCAAACATGTTTCGAGACGCCATCCACATCTCAGTGCGATATTTGCCGATGCCTATCATTGTTGTCACTTTCTTGCAGCCTCTAAATTTTCTTACGAAAAATCCTCACCTCGAAGCGTGGGGGATATACCTTTCAGATTTGCAGAACTTTCTTTTCGGGAATTCGGTGGAGCCAATCAAAACAAAGTCAAGAATTCGCTGAAATTAATTTTTAATGTGATAAATTAGCTTCGCTGTTTTTGAAAAAATTCGGTAAATATGATTAATACGAAATATTTTTGTATTCCCTCGTATTTTTTGTTTAATTTTTGTCACGATGTTGGACAAGAAATACTCTAGTACGATAAGAATATGATTTTCCATCTTGTAAAATCTTCACATATATCTAACGGCCGGAATTATAAACGACTTTAGATAGAATTGTAAAAATGAAAATAAAAGCTACTTAATTCTAACACAATTATTGTTGTTAAGATCTGTACTGTCCACGGAATGGGAATCGTTAGCTTCGAGGAGAAAGATAGGTTTATGGGAAAGGAAGAGAAAGAAAGAGAAAGAAAGAGAAAGAAAGAGAAAGAAAGAGAAAGAAAGGTTTCTTAGTCCTAATTATATTGGACGCGGCGATCACAGATTAAAAGTAAAGGACCGGGACAGAAAACCAATGAGGTGAAGTATTCTTTTATCAATAGAGGTATAAGGGAATGGAACGGTTTACCCGGGGAACTTATTATTATTATTAATGCCGAAAAATGCTAAAAATTTCAAATGGAAGCTAAATAGATTATGAAATTTTAATTTTCTGTATTTTATGATAGTCATTTATAAATTGGTACATATGGTTCTATATATTTAATATATTTTTGTATTTTAATGCACGAAATACTATGTCTGATTTACTTACATTTCATTGAATCTGTGTTCTGTACAGGTGTTGTGATAACTCTATGATTGTGTAGATATTGATAGGATCTGTACTATCCAAGGGAGGTTTTTGGAGGGGTTTTCTTCCCATCTTTGGGCGAATACCGGACAGGTCTCAATATTATTTTTCTTACGTTCCTCTTTACCGTTGCCATCTGGTACACCGACCGTTTACCATTATTTACCATTAAATAATTAATAAATAAATTGGCTATTTTATGTCATATGCCTCCCTTTCCGCGCAGGATGCTTGTGAAGTTCCAAGTTTGGATTGCGCTCTTCTGAAATGTCTATATTATAATAGTTGCATCAAATCATAAACTTCTACCCAAGACAGCTAGCCACCTACTAAATAAAATAAGTGATGACAAATTTCACTGTGTCTTGCTGAGAAAAGAAAAAACTGTCTGCTCATTTGCGCATCTTAACGGGAAAATTATATTTCGATGATTGCAAATTTTCATTTCCACGTCTCATTTCTTCTTACTTCTTTAATAAGTTTCTTTATTAATCATGGAAAAAAGATAGGCAGTACATAAAACAGTGATTCTTCGGCTTACGTGTAACCTAGATGACGAAAATTTCATTAAAAACCTGTCGAAGTACGCTAACAAATTCGGTTTCGATTAACAAATGATTTGGCGAATGATCGCGCATGTACGTGTGCACTTAAAATAATCTAAAATCGCCAAATAAAATTATATCGCCCAATTTTGCTTCCTAGTAAATCAGTGTGGTACTTTTGGCAGCATTTTTATGAATTTCACAATAAGGAAAATCTTACTCCAGCTACTGAAGATCTCCGTTGACGAAGGCGATTCTATCTTCCTGAACCGGGAAGTCATTGCATATTAATTCCTCCAAGTTCCTTACTTTAATCCAGTCAAACGTAGCAATATTTCTTTCCAACTTTCACAACGTCCTTTAATTTTCGATCTATCAAAAGGAACTTTATGAACTCATTCATTCTCTGGCAAGAAATGGAATGGCTGTACAGAAGTTCTCCTTACTTAAGCGTCTTTTGAGTCAAATTTGTATGGTCTTGGTGTATTTTCTTTGAGTTGGCAATTAAAAAGGATCCATTTTTTTCTTGTTCCTATCCACACTTATATATTCCCTCATGTTTCTTTTGTCATATATATTTAATCCAATTTATTCAAATGAGAGATCCTTTATCTTCGAGTCTTCTTTTATTTCTTATGAACGAGTAATACAGTTTAATCCTGCTATCCAGAACACTCTACAAGACCGCATTTTAGCCGCTGTTTCATGAAAGACAACCAAGCTTTTTGTTACTCTCTCGAGAGAATAAAAGATACTCTATCCATCATTTTTTACATTCTGAAGTAGGCCTTACCATCGAGTTAATGATTTACTTTTATGAGCAGCATTCGTTTAGCCCATTAAATTATTAAATTATTTAAAGAAAATGGGCTCTCGGATAGCCAAGTGGGCGTTCGATTTCGGTGAAAGCGGTCCTTGGTTCGACTCCCTGTGGGGGTCTTCGTGCGAAATGACCTCGGCAAGAGAAGCACTTTTAAAATTACAAGTACTTACTAAAACGAAAAGGTTGTCTACTTAATTTCCAATTACATCAGATTCATTCCAGATTAAAGATAAAAGTAGAGGAATTTGCTCTTTAGGCTTGCAGCTTAAAACCCAAATACGATGATGATGTTGATTATGATAATAATAATAAACGCCTTTATTGAAGGGCGAGAATGAGACTTCCTAGTCCCTTCTTACATCAAACCCTTTGTACTTGAATATTTTAAAGATAGAGATAACTTTTGGGAGATACAGAAAAGAAATTTCAATAAAAGTAATTAAATATTATGTGGGTTAAAAAAGCTTAAGTTTGAATTTAAGGAAAAAATAAAACCCCGCAGGAAAACTCCCACAAGGAGGGGGGCGTGAAAAACCTGCTAAAACCTACCGACAGTAGCAAATAAAGTTTAATGAGAAGGAGGGAAAATAAGAAAAGGTATTTAAGAAAAGAAAAGGTGAACGGAAACGAAAAAAATCGACATGACCGGGACTCGAATCCAGATCTTCCACTTTCCGAGCGGATGTTCATACCAATGAAATTCGACGCCGATCTAATCTCACTTCTTAAAACCTTTTCCCTCGAGATGCATTCAAAACACCCATAAGAAACGAGAGACCCTGGGTTCGAGTCCCAGTTACGCCGATATTTTTTCTTCCGTTCTCCATTCCAGATAGTTACACCGCCATTGTTTACGGTGCAATCTGTTTCTTTCTAGCACGTCCATTTTCAATTGCGATTTCCATAATACACTTTCCCGAAATTCAGTATTTCAATGAAAGTCTATTTATTACACCAAATAATGCTCAATATCCGTGACCTAGAACCCCGAATAAGTTACCCTTTGAGGGAATTTATTAATAATGTTTGCGTCTACGATCCGCCATTTTTACTGCCTTTTCCTCCCATAATTAAATTCTTCCAGCGACGTATTCCGAGCATTCTTCGGAAAAAATCTCGGCCGACTTAATTAATGCCCCGTCAGATGACGACCCTCTCTTCAAAAAATATTCGATCCTCAAGAGCCGTCGGTAAATAGGTCTTCTCTCGCAATATTCTCGACGAATGGGAAAAATATTTCCTAGAAATTACGAAACAAGCCCAAAGATATGGCGAAAAAAATCCCGCGGGGATAGATCTGCGTCATCAATGGGGGTGATTGGGTATTGTGCGTGAAAGCTTTTTTTGCATGTTCTAGTAGATGGGGCGCTAATGGAATTCATGGAGAGCGCTCTAGAACGAGGGAGGCACGTGGGAGGGAAGGGAATGGACGAGGAGGAAAGGAGAGGAAGCCCATTCTTCCATTTGAATTCCTCAAAGGAAAAATGTTCTCCGGTCGCTTGGGCGATGTGCGACCGAGGGATGAGGTCCAATATATTAAATCGAAACCATGTTGGAAGCGGAATTGAGGGGATTCCATTTCGGGACTTCTGAAGACTTTATGAGGGATCGCATTTTCCCGTGACATTTCCCATCTTCCACGAGAAAGACTCTGTCGTAGAGGATCTCGTTTTTCTTTTCGCGGGGATGGATCGAAGGAATTGGGTCCTGGGAAGTTTGTCGAACGCTGATTTTTCGTGAGAAGATAAAGCGGTGATTTACATTCGTCATGGGGCGCTTTTCAAGTCGATTGGCGGTAAACGTCGGTAAATGTGCAGATATTGGCATTTTTCTCTTGTACCACAAGGCATCTATTCCATTACAGTTACCGTTGAGTTGTCCAAAAATAAATTATTAGCCAAACGAATGTAATCTAGCACGGACTGAGAATGCATCAAACGTTCATAACATCAATTTATTCAGCATTTCTTTCAAAATAGAGACAGATTTAGTCATTAGACATCATCAGAAAAGTTTTAGTCATTAGAGAAATTAATTGAAGAAGGGTAGCGAAACATATCAAGCGATTTTTTTTAGAACATCTTCATAATTGATTAAGGATTATGAAACAAAATTTGACTGTCCACAAATCATAATAATAATTCGTGGACAGACTTTATTTGATAATCCTCAACAAATGAAGAAGGTTAATTGTACGGAAGTTATGACAATGATGCAAGAGACTATTTCTGTGAATTATCTTCCACATGCTTCATTTAAAAACACAATAGTGGTATTAATCAGCTGGTTGAATGATATATAATCGATATGACACTCATAATAGTATAATTTAAGCCAACATTTCCTGGCAAATCCAAGTGAACCGAAAAATATGCCATCGTTTGTGAAAATCTCTTTTAACGTGAGCGCAGAAAATATTTTTGGAAAATTAGCGCAATAAAAATGTTTCTTTGTCATTTTTAAACACATTTTAAATATTATCCACATTCATTCGTAATTACAGCATGTAATTTAGTTCTACTCCGGGACAAATCGACGCATGTTAGCCATCCATACTGCCCTGTCTAATGTCATCTTAATCGTTTCACAGTAGATTCTCTTTTTCTCCCTGTTAACCACCAACTTAAATAGCTTCCGTCCTCTTCCATTTCTTCTAGGCAGCAATTCCCCAACCGGTTTTTCCTTTACATGGTTTTAATCGTTGTTTTCTCTTTTCCCATTCCTGTAAGCCCGAACTAGTTACGTAATTTTCTATCCAAATTATCTCCATGCTTTTCCTAATTCATAGTCCAAACGCTTCTATTCCTCTGTCCTATTCTTTCCTACATTATATAAGGAAGCCATTTAACGGAATCTAAGTAAGTCTACTAAATCCACGATCCAACTCAATCGGCAGATGCTTGCTGTATATTAAGGAAACCGCCAATCGTTAAACGGTAGACAGGTTGTGATGAATTGCATGTACACAGCGGAAATAATACACGTGTAATGTGTATTATGATTACTTTTTCAGACAACACTATTTGATTATCAACTAAAATTTACCTTTGAATTTTAATTAGTAATTATAACCTGAAGGTTGACTCACACCAAAACATTGAAATGCATACCAAAACATTAAATATTTGAAATTCCAACGCGGATTCCGATTAGAATTTTGCTACGCAAACCACTCGATATCAATAATGGAAAAGAAATACTTTTGTGTTTGGCGATAATCAGGGCAAAGAACCGTAACATTTTCCATTCGCTACGGTTCAATGAAAAAACAAATTTCGGATGATTAACTTATTGTCCGAACCTTTTCTCTATAGCATGAGATTAAATTAAATTTTACAATACAACTTGCGATATTAAAGAAATAATGCTTTATGTATTAAACCAGATTATTAGCTTGTTGCTAATCGATATAATACATATTTAACATAACTATCTCCATTTTCACATAGATAAACGGAATATTTTTGAACGGAAAATCGGAATGGAAAAAATGCTGTTTCGGTTTGGGCACGGTTTTCGTCCGACAAAAATAACGGTTCTTTCCGGTTTTCGGTTCGGTTCCAGTTCGATGCCCTGACGATAATATTGTCTTATGGTTGAATATATTAGATCCTGAAATTGCCTCTCCAACATTAACATCTTTATAGTGATTTGAATCACAACACGCTTTCTAAGTTTCATTATGGAAAAGAAGAAATGCCAACGCCTTTAGTATGGAACCACTAAAGATGGATTACAGCTACGAATTACGATTTTTCGTTGCTGCAGCTTGTAATTTCTACTATATTCATGTTTGCGCTTAATGTTATGGTCATAAAGCAATAAAAGACATATAATAGACGTAGGTGGGTGCTAAATAGTGGAAACTTTTGCTCTAACTCTCTGTACGTGTATGTTTCTTCAATATAACCGTCTAAGTTTCTAAGTTACTTAGGGTACCACAAGGAAATCCGTCTTAACATCGTCACCGTGGTATTTTTGGAAGATCATAGAACCAAGGAAAATGATTTAACAGTTCGTAAGTAACATGACGTTAACTTTGCTCCTCTTTTAATCGATACTTCATTAAATATGCTGTATTTCTTCTTTCAATGTGAGAAGGCGTGGAGAGCCATAGCAATGAGAATATAACGCTTCGCTTACTTCGTTTACTGTGGAAGTGTTCAAAGCGTTTCATGCCAATTGGTACCATTTCAGATCCTAAAAAGTTAATTGCGTTTGTATGATTATGATAAAGCTCATTTAAAATCGTCATGTTGACCACACTATCCTAATTCAATAGTTCATTCCATGAAAAATATAAACTAAATTAAATGATTCCATTCATAGAATTAAATATTAATAGAAGAAGTAACTAATTTACCTTTTAAAAACTATCCCTGGAATTTTTTTATTTCACTCGTCTGATATATTTATGTGTTTCATCGTGTGAAATATTATAAACCCTGTTTATAGGGTTCGTCATTCAAACAATAAAACCGTTGATTAGGGCTTTTATGACACTTCATCTTTATTTATCGGTCCGTATGTATAAAAATGCTCTTCGCGTAATTAAAAATAACCTACTCCAGTCGTAAAGGAAGCAGATTTGGGATGAGAAGAAGGAACGCTGCTTAATATTAACGACATCTTTTATTTCGCAGCGTAAGGAGGCGTAAGGGATCATCTTAAAATACAGGATGCCGTTTGGACATCTTCCAATGAAATCGTGATACAGCACCATCTCAGTCGTAAACAAGTCCGAATTGATTTGCATAACATTAGGGAATATTCCGTCCCTTCCTTTCCCTTAGGCGACAAAACGACAAACTTCGCCGGTCGCATACCTTAAATTGAGTTATGGATGAGTTGAAACAAAGTGGCAACTTTCCATCGTGTTCCGTTACTTTCTCTAACAAATGATACCGGAAAGAGATCGCAATTAAGAAACAACCCTTCTTACCCTGATACTTACCCTGAAAAGAAAGTTTCCGAGGCAACGTAGAATTTTTAAGGTAATAAAAATCTGTTATCTTTTACAGACACATAAAATCTTGCAGTTTCATGAATATTGCCGTAAAAATATATTGTCGAGCAGTAGCGTTTTCAAAAGCCGTCTCGGGGCGGGCATAAAGACTTTGATGATACATATCCTGGATAGTCGACTACGGAAGGCTTTAAAAATGAAAAATGCTCGATTAGATTTTCTATGCGTGAATTTCACGTTCAGAAAAATTAATTCTGCCTAGAAAAGAATTAGTACTTGTGAATTAAAACAGAGCTAAAATAGATAGCTTATCGCTTGAAGCATAAAATGGGGCGTAAAAGTGTCTTCTAGGTCCAGTATTATATATTAGATTGGACTTAAGCTGAAGTGCACTTCACGATAGGTCCTGGTGTTATAGTTTAATACCGGATTTAAAATAAATATTACAGTTAATTTCTATGCTAATTCTAATATTCTAATTTATACAAGTCGGAGATTAACAATAATCTTCCATTTATCTCTTATTAACCATTATAATACTGGTTCCTAAAGTGAATTTAAGTCCATTTCAAGCTTACGTCATAATACCGGACCTTAAGCATTTGTAAGGAGGGGGGGTACTCGTATGCCTTTTTGCAGCTCGCCAATAGAAAAAATATTTAGTTTTAAAAATCAATCTAAGATACTTGTTTGCTTAAATTTACTTTCCCCTTTTACTCCTAAAAAGATTCTTGGAATACTGATATAATTGATCCATAGAAGTGTGTGAAAATAGAGAGAAAATATATAGAAATTACGAATAAGGCTTAATATATTTACATATCCTTTGGTTTCAAGAATGTAAGTTTATATCTCAAAATGATGAAAAGGATTATGATTTAATTTTTGTCAATTTGATAATCTTTGTATTTTTATACATACCTATATTTAGTTGTGTGTATCAGTTTTTATTTATCGAATTGAACGCCGATTAGCTTGTATCTATGTTTGCCGGATTGCTTGGATGTATTGTTTTTTTGTTTCTAGATTTAGATGAATAGTAAATACAATTTTATTGCAATTGTTATTGATTAATGCAGTATGCAACTACTTTCAATCTCGTTTCTAAGAAAGAATCGTTATTACTTCGAGAGTAATTATCCCTTTGGGTCCCTTATTCAGGCGTTTAAATAAACATCCGGCTAAGATCAGTTGAGTGTCTGTATCTGTCAACGTGAATAGAGTGTCTTTGTGGCAAAGACGAGAAATAAGAAATACATGAATCTTTCTCGCGTTTCCAACCGGGTTATACTCTATCCATATATTGACCTTATAGATAGAAGTGACCTTGCTTGAAACCGGCAGGAGATTCCTGTATTCGATTCACCGACGGCAATATTTCATTTCAGAAATTCAGAAATACTATACTAAATACTTCGACGCACTTTCAAAGAGAAACCAATATCGAGTGCCTACCTTATCATGCATTTTAGAGTATGGAATGCAAAAAATCAGAACCTTGCTTACAAAATGGTATATATTTACATTTGTTGGTGAAAGACCTCTTTATCTGAAGATTAAAAACAATCATCACATCTAATTTTATTTGCCCTTACTTATAATTATTCGTTTATTTAAATGTGAATGTTTAACAGCTGAAAGTTAGGGTTTTGTGAAAGAGTCCGTGCATCACCAAAAAGTAAGAGAATAATAGTATACTCTTCAGTGTTTGATCGAATTTTTAAAATATATGCCCAAAAATGTTTTGATTTTACCACTGATTAATAGTTGAATTGAAAAAGGAAGAAAATTAATAGAACTTCAATAACTATTTCATTATTAAAATGATTAAGTATCTCATTCAAAAGCTGTAGAAATTTAACTTTCTTACTTTCTTCTATAACATTTGCGTTGGTAGTTGAAGCATCAAGTTGATCGATAAACTTATTCATATCTGATGAAATTTTTTCGAGCACTATAAATTATGGTGTCAATCCCTTGCAGCATATATTCTATCAAACAAAATCACCTAAGATTCTAGTAGCTAGATAGTATTCAGGAGGATCTGAACTAGTGAACGAATTTTGCTGGAGGCAAAACCCTATGAACGGAAACGAGTTTTCTGTTGCGTTGAAATTCCATCAGAATGAAAACGTACGGTTCGATACGCAATAGGATGAGATTTTAGAGTTTTATGGCGCATTTTGAAGAGGGTATTATTGAAGTCCATACGTTGCTGGTACGCCGTAAATTGGATTTGGCCATGATATTGGAAATTGTCGTTTCTGGAAAGTTCTCTTGCCTTTAACCTCGACGGTATTCATTTACTCTTCAAATCGATGAAATAACGTTGAAATAACCCAATAATTTGCGTCTAAATTTGGCGGTGATCTTTCTGCAATGAATTTATAACACAATATTGCAACGATTCGTCTCTGATTTATTATTTATTATTCAGGAGAGTCAAGAAGGAAAGGGTTTTTATAAAAACGACGAAAAGAAGAATTAGGTTGGCTATATTCTGAAATACTTTTTTAAAAAATTTTATTATTTTCTCCATTGTGGAACCCTTGAGAATGGAGACAATGTTTCCGAAATGCGCATAGGGTAATTCCTAAGAATCGGTAATCCGGAACTTCTCGTTTGCGTTCAAACGCGAGAGTTTTTAAATCTCTAAATGTTAGAAGGAATGGTAGAAGGAAAGCGGGGAAAAGGCAAATATTATCCAGCGTAAGAGGAGAGGAGAGGAGAAATATGTGACGATGAAAAGAGAAGCAGAAAGAAGAGTGGAATGGAGGAAACGCACGAAAAAAATCTGCCGATGAGACAGAAGAAAAATGAATGAATTATTTTATGGCGTTGCAATACGGGTATCTGGTCAGTACGGGACCCTTCCAAACTCCTTTAGGTAATGCATTACATCAATAAAAATAATGTTATACATTAGTCGACACACTAGGTAAGTAAATAAACATGCATTGTCATAAATATCTAGATTAACACTAGAACTAAGATCCAATAATATACACGTTGTATGACAGAAGTATAAAACTATGAAAAGTACTAAGCGAAATACAAGATGGATTATGCACAAATATAAGAGGAAGACAAGAGTATAGACACATACATAATGTATAGATTACGGTAATATACCAGACGCAGGTTGGTAATCATTGAAAGAAAGGAGATTAGAAGCTAGATTGCGGTTGCATGATTTATTCAGAGAAAGTACATTTACGGAAGACGTAATCGGTATTATGCGACCACCCTGCTACTTCGGTCGATTCGATCGATCGAAAATGAGCGTAAAATAAGAGTAATAGATGCGAGGACAGGTCGTTTTAGGGACTCATTCTTTACCAGAACGATACGTGACAACAATAAGCTAAAGAGATAACTCGAACGCTTGGTGTTTGCACCCCCTGCCACACACCGAAAGGCGGATAGCAGATTTATGTAGATTTGCACGTAGATTTAAGTGGAGGAGACAGCCCTGAGGTCACACACAAATTTAAACTGATCTCGAATTGATAACAGTAATAACAAAAGCCATAACTCTAAGAATTAAGTATAATTTGAACGATTTTAAAACTTTTCGCCGATGGTGTAAGAAGTTCACTAGGTAAAGCGCAAGCCAGATTCCATCATTATTAATGTGAATCACACAGCCTTGAGACGTATCAAAGTAAAGTTCGGATAGGATTTGACAGCATGTCTGCTCTCCTCTGAAAATAAGTCTCCTCACGTTCCCTCCGAATCGCTCTCCGCCGCCGTCATTTACGACACTGTTTGGCCGATACTCCGCGTTCACTTGTGGAGTAATAATTCTCTCTTTGACCCAAATTCCGGATCTGGGTCAAAATGGACAATTTGCACTCGTTGCCTCTGCATCACTCCTTATCCATTCCGCTCCCGTCCTTTGCTCCAGTCCAATATCACTCCGCCCACATTTTTGGCGTGGATTCTCCTTTCGTCTCCATTTATCTATTTTTTGCTTGCTTCGGATGGAATCCTCAGTTATCGAAAGCGAGCAACCTGATGAAAAACCGCCTTGTCGAGAAGAAAAAGTAGGTTTGGTTTATTTATCACTCTCATGGGATCTCGATGAAAGATTTCGAATGCCTTTATCATTTCTTCGAATCCTTCGCTGAATCACTCGGTTTCTTTTGTGGGGAAGAGTTACTTTCTGTCATTTCTCTATAAAGTAGAGAACTTATTAACAGTAGAATCGGTGAAATATCTAGGTGTAAATTTCTCGAGCAACTTAACATGGAGTACCCACATCAATAATATATGTGGGAAAGCACTTAAGAAACTCGGCTTTTTTAAGAGAAGAGTCGGTCGGAGCGAAGAAATAGTTCGCGAGCGATGTTATTTTGCGTTAGTTAGGCCTCATCTTGTGTATGCGTGTAGTGTATGGGACCCTGCCGATAGATTCGGGAATTGGAAAAGGTGCAGCGAAAGGCGATACGTTTTGAGAAGAATTGCTGTGATAAATCATTGAGCGTTATACAGACGCTTCAGGGCGCAGGATGGGAATCTTTAGAAGTTCGAAGGGATAGAGAGAGGATTAATTTACTGGATAAATTTAGAGAAAGCACGTTCAGAGATGATGTAGCCGATATAATGTGTTCACCATGTTACATAGGCCGTTCTGATACTGCGAGAAAGATCAGGGAAATAGATTCTAGAACGAATCGATTCAAGAAATCATTTTTTCCGCGAATGATATGCGAAAGTAATCGAATAGGGAAATAGAGTCATGGTGCATGCACCCCCTGCCACACGCCGAAAGGCGGCATAGACAAGTATCTATAGTTTCGCGTAATATGACATTATTTTCTTCGAAAATTTAAAGCAATCAATTGATAATGTATTTAGTTGAGAATAAATTTGTGAATGGCAACACACGAAATGGGTTTACGAATTTGCAAGTCGTAAATCGATTTTGTGTGGTCAAAAAAGTGAAAGATTTGAATTCTTTGATTTCCGTCGGATAGCATAGCAAATCTGGCGAAATGTAAGTTACTTTTGTCAGCATTTTGAATCTTCTAGTGCATATTCCGAAAATTTTGGGTTCATAGGTCCAGTTTCAATAGGAATTTTTTTCGATTAAATGTAAGATTTTACATATAGGACATTTGTCAGCGCTTTGCTTAATATATAAAAATATAAATAAATAACAAGGTAAAAAATATCATAAATGTTTGTATAAAAACCTTTTCTTAATTTTGGGTAGGTTATATAAATTGTCTCCGTATGTTAAAGAGTCAGAAATATTCAAAGAAATTTTGGGATGTATTCATCCACGAACAAATTCAGATTTAATAGCTTAAATTAATAATTATTATCTTTATCGACTTTAGTGTAAGGCTACGTAGAGAAACACACCAAACAGACTTTAACGGTACTTCTCGCAAATAATATATTTAAAACTTACTCGGCCTATACTGAAATAACAAAGTATATCACACCAATTATTCCAAAAGATATAAAATATTCATTATTTCTTTCAAGGGTTAGAATTAAATAGGTACGCCTCAGAACTACCGTTACTCTAGACCTTCATGGGATTAATGGTTCACAATCAGGCCTTGAATACCAAAAACCGATTGACCAATTATTTCTGCAAGTTACGTACTAACACAGACCGACAGCAATATTTATTTATTTAACTCTCACGGTGAGGTAAGGCCTAAACGGCTTCTCTTCCACCTAACCTCTAAAGATATTACATGATAATAATAATACGGTAATAACCAATAATAACTGCCTACAATTAACTAAAATCTAAAAAAATAAATCAATACACCCAAACAATCCGGCAAATATAGATACAAGGTAATCTGTACAAACTGCAGATACAAGCCAATCGGAATTCAATAAAAACTAATCAACACGACCAAATATAGATAGATATAAAAAGTTTTACAAAAATTAAACCATAATTATTTTCATTATTTTGAGACATAAATTTACAATCTTGAAATCAAAGGAAATGTGTATAGTATATATTAAGCCTTAGATTCGTTATTTCTATACCTTTTCTCTCTATTTTCACAAACCTCTAATGAATAATTATATCCGTATTCCAAGAATCCTTTTAGGAGTAAAAGGGGAAAACAAATTTTGGCAAATAAACATTTTAGACGAATTTTAAAAAACTAAACATTACATTTCTAAAAACTTCCTTTCATTAAAAATGGCCTGAGAGAAGCAAAATTTAAAGCAAAAAATTTAAAGAAAGTCTAATGGATGTGCTTTTCCTTCAAACAGGGAAACGTAACGTGAATTCAGTGGATGAATGCATGCTTGTGGTGCGTGTTAGTTAATTGTTCCGCTATTTTTAGACCGCTGATACGAAAACTAAGGACGAAATTTCGAAGTCCTAAAAGGCAATATACTCTCTCCGCTTTGGAAACGGCGGTTTTCTTGTTTCTTCTGCGATCGAACGAAGACGAGTCGTCGGCAGAATGGAAGTAATTGAATTTTTGAGGAGCTTCAATTAAGGGATCCCCTTTCAACAAGTCGTACGCAAACTGGTGAACGGCGTCCCCTCAGAGAAATTCGAGTTCGCGACCTATTCGACGAAAAGAAGGAACTCCGCCCACGCCGTCTATTTCCGTAGCAGACCTGAAAAGGGGAGCCTTAAAATGCCAGAGAGCTTAGAGCGGTACTTCTTTCCCTTTATTTAGCAAAATCGCCTTCGTACATACTAACCCGGGGTTGGTGAACCTATAACTTGCGTAACTTGAGTGGCTCGCGTGATAGTTCTTTGGCACGCTACCCTTGTTACACGTTATTTAGCTAAAAATTCAAAATTCCAAGTAAATACACAGCCAGTAACAGTTTCACGTCTATAGAAACATCTGAAGCTCGTCATTGGCGTAAAAACACAGATAATGTCAGCACCCTATGCTATGGTGCGGCGCTACATCGGTTTGCAAGTCTTTTATGTTGTAAACAGTGGCACTTTGACGAAAGATTCGAGGCCCATGGGCCGACGGAGCTACGAAGCGAGTTATACCATATGTTTGTTAGTTGAACTTTACATTTTTACCACTCGAAAACAAGTATGTGTAGAATGCAAATTTTGGTCTTATTATTTGCGATGTAACCAATATCTTCGGAAAATGCTAATTAAAAATCTTTCAGAATATTTTAGCCACACATAAATCTTAAGATACAAAACAATGAAATCAAGTCTTGGTACTCTATTAATCGAACTCCATACCAACAAAAAAACAAATTTAATTTTACATTTAACACACAATATTATACAAAAGATGTAACGGAAGAGAGTATTCTATGATATTTGTGAGGTAAAACTTTCCATACCTCATTATGTTAACATCAACTACAATAAGAAATAAAAGGAAATATATTACCTAATACAAGAAAAATAAACAAAAAAAACGAAAAAATAGAGAAAAACAAATAAAATAAAGTAAGAATAAAATTATACCAGTTAAAGTATGAACAAAAGATAATAATCAATTTTGAGGATGAAACAATATAAGAGAAAAGATACATCAGATACGGATCTAGAAAGTTGCTATCGGGAGCACAGTGAGCTAGAATTGAAATAAGCTGGTCAAAATACAAGTGTTTTTTTTAGTGAGGACTTTGTAACTTCGCATGGCTACTCTTGAATAAATTCTGCATAAAGCTATGCTGTCAGTCACGTTAACTCCAAAGTGATAAGGGGGTCAAACTTGACCAAATTTTGCGAAAAATGCGACTTCTATTTTTCGCGAAATTATTCAGCTTCAAGCCGATGCTGAACCCAGTAAAATTATCGGGTAAAATATAACACCATGCTATAAATGTGTCTACCCTTTATTATAGTCGACTGATTTGAGGTTAGATGAAAGGCCAACTTGGCCTAACCTCGCCTTAATAAAGAATCTATTCATTCAATCATTGTAATAACATGGGTTGAATATTTGCATACTTTATAACAAAATGGTAGACCATTATTTTAAAGAAAATATTTACCTAAAGCGGGGGAAATAGTGGAAATATACATCGATAGACACAGACTAACTTATACCACGATATTCTTTTAAGCTTTTGGAAGAATAGGAATAATTTCTTGGGGACTTGAGGAATCTAGAATACGTTCTAGCGGCGAGTATAAAATTATACCGATGGCACAGAAAATCACGAAAAAGTCACGCAAAAGTGGACGACACAGATGACACAATATCACAGGGTAAATGACGCCAATATCGGCGGGTAAACGACGTAAGTGAAATATAATTAATTATCGACAGAAACCGTGAGGCACAACAACAAGAACTCCGGGTCTCACAGGTTGGGAAGCTCTGAAAAGACCTCCCCAGCCAATGGGTGCAGAGAGCCATTCCACGTCTTCTCTCTACGCAATTATTTCACCACTTGTTACTTTTTACGATCCTCCCAGTCCCGCAGCGAGTTTCGCGCCATGAATCTTCCCGTCACTCTGGTTCTGCCATGAGACACCCCATCCTTCGTCTACCTCCGTCCCCTCTCCCATACGTTCATGTCGAGGCGACCTCTTTGTGGTCTCCATCGAGTGAGTTTCGTGTGCCTTCCCTCACTCCACTCCACCCGTCCTTCCCCAAACTCCTCATCCCATCCGCCGCGCCAACCACGCCTGGATGAAGCACCGCTTTAATGAGGATGTGTCGCTTTTGTTGCCCATTGGGGTGTGTGATCGCCCCACCTTCCCCACGGACCCGACCTTTCAGATGGGCAGGACGCATGCATCACCTTCCAACGTCCTCGCGCAAGCAAAGTGAGTAATATGAAATGTTGTGCGCATCAACACACGTCCTCGCGTAAAATTTCATTACGCGTGACGACGGAAGTGTTTTTCCTTGTCTTAAAAATGGAAGGAAGCGGGGGAGAGAAAAGTTCCCGTTTTGACTGGATCGAGAGGGGAGTTCCGGGGGGGGGGGATTTTCGTTTCCATTTTGTTTCTGGAGATTTCTTTTTATTTTAGGCGTGAGCCGAAGCACTCGAGGGAGATCTCGATGACGAGGGGGAGAGATGGAAGAAGAATGGATTCGCGACTCTTTGCCCGCTCGCGCGGATCACGCAATTCTTCCGTCGGAGGAATTTTTATTTACACGACGAAAATACCGAGGCGCTAGTGTATCGGACTGGAGATTGTTTGAGTAAATTTGATTCGGTAGCGTGATAAAGGGCGTGGATTGATTCGTTTCGTGAGAATATTCATATCCCTCTCTTGGCAACACTTTCCTTTCCTTTAGCATTCATTTTCTTTGCTGCACGTTAACATATGGGTTCAGCCTTTGCGGAACAGTATATTTTTACAATTATTTTTAAATAATAATAATGATAATAACTATAAGAATGATAACTATAATAATAACTATAACAATAATAATGGGCGAATTTTAGTCTTAGGTTTTACCTAATTCGCATTAGGAAGGCACTCGGCGGTCCGAGAAAGAGAGAAAAAGTGGAGGGCCTTTTGAGGGATGATTCCCGCTATTCGTAATGCTTTTTCCTGCTCAGGGAGCGCTGACTCCCCTATTTTCTGACTTGGACTAGGCCCGTCTGCGCAATAGGCTACTGAGTGAGTGCCTTCCTAACGCGAATTAGGTATACCAGTCTTACAATTAACATTTTACAAGTCACGACCGCGTACAACCATGCCCTAACCAGGATTTGAACACGTGACCCCGGCGTTGCACGGTTAACACGCTAACCACTACGCCGCCGAGGCCGGCAAATGTGGAATGGAGGGTAAAAGTTTGCAACACTCCGTATTACCATTATTAACATATTTAGAGTAACTCCTGGTAATGGTTTAAAACCTTACCAGTATACACTCCGTAAGCTGAGAATGGCGTTTTTCGAATTACTAATACAACAGTTACCCTAGGAAATTCCGCATCTTGTCACATGCAATTGATACAAATAGAAAAAATTCAACATGTGCGAAAATAGCCAAAAAGAAGAAAACATGCCCAAAACACACATCAATGGCAGGGAGCAATCAATAGGGTCAAGCGAGGAGAAGGTTGGAGTGTAAATGTTTCGAAATCTATAATGAGCATTTTCGATGATAAGTGACGAGGAAATGGTCGAGAAAGGTGCTTCTTTGGACCCCTTCCACACTAGTAATTGTCAATCTATATTTTGTGGAAATATAAGAATTACATCGAAACTCATGAGAATTAATTTAATCCTATTAAACTTATCAACTCCGAGCTGCTTTCAAATTAGATGCATATTTTGACCTCTGCAATGAAGTATGAATCGTTCAAGTAATGAGTTTGGCGTGCTTTGTGATTTCCCAGGTGTAATGACGAGGATAGCCAACGCGCCTTGCGCACTCAGGAATTGCCTTTTCTATGCTTACTTCTGCCCCGCTGAAAATTGTTCATAACACCGAGAATATTGTAGTATAATAATTTCCATTCTTTGTTACAGAGAGCTTACGGAAATGATTAAATTTGAATAAAGTTTTTTTTCTCTCGATGTGATTTTTTCTGAACCTTTGCTCACGCATTCTCAAAACTTACCTTTACGTATTCTTTGCCTATTTAACCCTAAACAGCGACCTTATGCAAATACGCAGGTATCCTTTCAGTTTTAAAATTTAAATTTACATCGTGCGTGAATTGCAGATTGAGATATGATTTCCGGAGAAAATATATAACAAGATATTCTTCTATGTAAGTTTCAAATTCTTGCTCACCCAAAGGAGACGAGCTTTCAGGGACTATATTCACGAATATACAAACTCAGTAAATAAATAAATAATTTTAAGCCTATAAGTAATAATAACAATAATATAGTATGTATAATGATTATAAATAATGATAATTTATGAAATACTTCAAAATCTACGAGTAGGACTACTAATCTAACTAACTAACTTAATCTACGTATTAAAGACGTCAAACGTAAAAGGTTATCCGACCTACCGAAATTGTTCTTCATACGAATTGTTTAAATATTTCTTTTACATTTATCGAAGACGAGGTTCCTGAAGCCATTGCTGTAAGAATTGGCACTGTAAGACAAATTGTTAATGAGGAATAGTTTTTGGAAAAAACGTAAAACGTAAAATTTATGGTGCTATGGCCTACATTTCTGGAACGCCGTAACAGGGAATGAATAAGCACTCCGTGTTTCCCGCAAACTTTATTCTTCATGAGCGGTATCGACCATAACTGTCTTCTTTGGGGTAGGATAAATTCTGTCAAAATTTCCGATATACCCTCCAGAAGTTGATCGCCATGGTCGAAAACAGACGTGAAGAAGTTTGCGGGAACTACGAAGTACTTGTCAATTTCTTTTGAGTAAAAAGTAATTAAAATGCACGCAACTACTTATTTAACGCCCGCGGGTTCGAGCGATGGGAAACCTCGAGAAAAAGATTAATTGTTGATTATGTAAGCCAAGGGTGGCGAACCTATGGCACGCGTGCCCAAAGTGGCACGCGAGAGTATTTTTTTTTGAAATTTGTTGATCTTGAAATAGATCCGTCTACATTACGCAGTTATCTCCGAATCAAAACGTTTCTTTATGTGCACGATTAATGGGATTAACGACGTAAAATAGACGTATTTCTGTTCTGAAGATCTCATTTGAGAAGAAAAGAAAGATCAAGAAACTACGGCGAGGAGCCATAGCAAATAATCAACAGACCGATGTTGAATGACATTCGTAATTCACAAGGAAAGCCATAAGGTATTTATTGCCCTTAAAGTCGTTCGGGTAGGAATATTCGCAAAGAGAATCTGACAGGACTTCAGCCTGGGTCTTCCGCTTTCCAGGCGAATACTCTAACATTAAACTGATTTGGAAAGATAGCTCAATGGTCCGAACATTCGTCCAGAAAGCGGAAGACCCGAGTTTGAGTCCCAATCCTGTCAGACTTTTTCATGTCCGTTTCTCCTTGGCAAATTCATAATTCATTTGTACCAAATTCTAGTGGTATTTAGCCAAAACCGTTCTGTAATGAATATTTTCTACAAGTAGAAACTAACCAAGTTAATCAATTCAGCCAGCAAAANCAACGGGAATTTATAAAAAAATAAGACAAATTCAAATGTAATCATCAAAAGAACGAAAGTTATTTCATAAACATTAATTATAACCAATTTGTTAGTGAATAATTATAGTGAGTGTTTTAGTTGTTATTGAACTGAATTATTACATAAAAGTAGAATAGAATACATTATAGAATGTAATAGGATAAAACGAGGTGCCTCTAGAAAATAAAGTGCCTTTTATTTTCGTAAAAAATTTCAAAGAACATACGACCAGAAAGGTTTAAGTTTGCTTTGCGTATCTGTTGCATCAGGACACATTTTAACGTCATTTCACAAGTGAATTCAGGGCATGATTCCGCTTAATTAATTTTTCTCCAACACTCTCTTTGCTCGTTAATAATGAAACACTAGCGCGTATCGCTTAGCGCTTCCTTAGTGGGATGGAGGCTGCACAAACAGAAAGAAAATTCCCTCTAGAGACATTCTCGTAACATTTTCAGGTTTCAGACGATTTAATTTGGTTTTGATAATTTCACCGTTTCTATCAAGCATAATATTAATTATCATAAAGTACTTGAGTATGTATTGAGTATGTGAAAATTTGACAGCAAAATCTAAACGATAATATGCCGACATTTTTGTATTATTTTGCAGCTTAGCTCCCGCCTAGCCAAAGATAGTGCTTTCGTCTTCGGTATAAAGAGGTTCCGGGTTCGAAATCCAATGGCAACCCGTGTGTGAGAAATTACCTCAGCAAAATAATTCTATTTTTACAAATTTAAGTAGTGGTGTTTTTAAGAGTAGCTTTTTATATTATTTTCTTGCTCAAAAATATTGAAAATAAAGAAAGCGTTTGTCAATCATTTGGACGCGTAAACGTTAAAAAGTCTTAACGTAAACGTTAAGACTTTTTATGATGAAAAGTAAAATATGTTCAACCTTTACGAACGCATTCTCCTCACATTCTGGCTTATATTTAAGGCTTTAGATCTATAGATATATGCGTAAAAGATATTACGGTTTAATATCGCCTTTCTGCGCTTGCTATTTAATGCCTGCGCAAATCATTCGATCCTCAATAATGTTAATGACACCTCGATGATAGATAAATATTCAATAATCATGGTAAGATGTCGGCAACATCACAAAATCAATACAGATGCAAAGAAAGTAAAGAAGAATACTCTTTGATAGATGATAAACCATGGCTTCGAAACGATCGTTATACGTATTTTCTGATTAAATAGGAGTATATATGAATAACTATTCTTAAGAAGTGTGTTGCTGTATTCATGGAGTACCTCTGTATTAAGGTCGTTACCAATCAACATTATATCAGTTAGCTTTGACATAGCCTTGGATTTGATTTAGTTAAATTATGGCGCTAACAAGATCATTCATAATGATAAATAAAAAGAGCATTAATAGTGAACACTTATTGCCACAAACTTTTGGTTGCTAACTAAGGTGACTTTTCATTGAAATACAGGCGGCGAGAAGCAATAACCAAATCTTTAACGTCGTCACATTCTATATCCTAGCTTCTTTTCCTTGGCGGAAGAAGACATCTACGCCGTAGATTATTATCTTCTTGGCCCCATTAAACCGGGAGCGGTGACAATCGCGGTTGAAAGCCCTTGTGACGAACTCTCTTTTGATGACGTGATTGACGGCGCTGGCTAGAGCCGGGATTCTGTGGCGGGGAACGAAGGCACAAAGGGTAAAGGAACAAAAGGGAAGGATTACTGTCTTGCGGAGAGAGCAATTCCTGCTGTGGCAATCGCAGCCATTTATGGAATGCTCGGAGGGTTAACGCTCTCACTCGGAAGTTTCCGTCAACCAAAAAAAAAGAGAAGCGGAATACGAGAGATTTCAGTTTTTTTTGTTATTTTTTATTCATCCAGTCCGCGGGCCTGTTAACGAGGTGTGCGGTAGAGATTTGCGTGAAATGAGAGTTCGATAAGCCCTCGCCGAGGATGTTACTGAGATGCGGGCTGCTGTAAGGCTGGTTTCCGGTTAATTTCGGGAGCATCGGAGGGTGGGAGAATTGCGTATGACGGAAATAAATGCTGAAGATGTGCTGTGTGGGTTCGTTTATCGAAGAAACTCTTTCGTAGTCAATTGGTGAAGTCTGGTTTTGCTATGATTAATATATTCGATGTGTTCTAGCTTAACTTGGTGGAACGCCATTGAGAAAGAAAAGATACTTTGAAGTTTCCGCAAGAATTTAACATTTGACCGGTCTCACGAATCGTCATCACTGATGACGAACCTCCTGATGATGATACGCGAGAGTCGAAAGCAATCGAAAGTAAAATTCTTTTGAAAACTACAAAGCATCTTTTCTTCCTCCAGTTTTACTTCTTCTTAAATGAGAAAGATCTTCGTCGATATGCAGAATCTTACCGTATTTGGACGGAGTTGACAGTGACAATTCTGGCAATCGGCAGGGCCATTCTTAAGTGGTAGCGAGGCTACTATAGCTTGCGGGATCTCTAAATTTCTCTTCAGACCCGGGTGTAGTGCGTCTAATTGCGTAGAGCCCACGGCGATGTAGCTATGCTGCTGCAGCGAAAAAGGAGATGAAATAACAGTTTTAGAACACACAGCGATATTTTACTCGCAGCCAAAAGTTATTCCCTGTAATTCTCATGTAATTGGTAAATGAAAAAATTACACCACTAAAATACTTTCATTATAATTATTTCTCTGCTGCTTTTTTATTTAACGAATGAAAAGATAAATATGTAAAGGTAATTACGAAAAGATAAGACAAAGTTTATTACTTCCCTCATAATAATTACACAGACCTACAACTTTTCACTTTTCTTTGGTAATGTGGATGGTAATAATTGTCCTATTCTAATTTTTGGTTGCTGATTTTAGATATGAGCTCAAAAATGCCCCACCACTAAATGTTGGGGGGAATTTTCTCTTTTCTGTCATTTTACACATATTCGCCTACATCGCAAATGTTATTTTAGAATAAATTTAACTTCCATTTTTTAAAAGAATAATAGTTAATCCAAGTATAGAGAATCATTATCAAAATTTTATTTATGGAACATTGAACATGTCCATGAAAAATGCAACAAAAATCTAAAAACTCTTGCAAAATATATCTGAGTCCCTTTTCTTCTTGAGACTTTACTTCTAATGGTGAACAATGCGCTGTCGGAATTTGGATAAGTATACAAAATTAATAAAATCAAAAAAATTGCAAAATATGTTCTTACACACACTTTATTTTACAGAAGTTTTTTTTGCAAAAATCAAAAAATAACCGTTTTTCTGAGAAAACGTCGATTTTAAATTTATTAAAATTCCTTTCTATTTAAATAGTTTCAGGTAACGTCTTAAAAACGTTTGACCCAATATAGAACTCACTCTAGAACTAACTCTAAATAAACAGAAAGATATAACAGAAGTATGGAATTAATAATGTGCTGGTATCATCAGATTTTCGTCGTAATGATATTTCTTACTACGATTACTGAGGTCCTTCAAACCCTCCTAGCCGGCTTAAGGGCTGCTACTATGATTGGTGAGGTAGTTGTACGTAATGGCGTTTTATCATCGTTTTACTATGTTATATTATATATAATTATATATAGTTTGTTAATTTATATGGCTTATATAGGTTTATTTTTATCAGTTGGGCGCCATCCTAACGAGGCTGGCCAACTTCCAAAGGGGGTGTGGCTCAAATGTCTACCTCAGTCCCTTCTTACAGTTGTATCGTTTAGTATCTACAATATATATAATACCCCTTTGAAGAGGCAATTGCCCCGATGTCAACCGGATAACATCTTGGACTTAACAACACAAAAGTAAGAGATAATATCGAGGAAGTCTATACGATCTGGGATATCTGGTATTCTGGTACAAAAACATATAACGAGAAAGCCTGAAAAATAGCGATTTAATGTTTCGCAGATTCGCAAACAACAAGAAAGAAGTAAAAGCAAGAGAGGAAAAAATTCGGGACATTAAAATGCCGTTCTGTACTCGGAAACGCACACGCCCACATCCAAATTTTTCGAAGGAAAAGAGGTCTCCTGATTAAATAGACTACGAAAATCGTCGAAATACGAGTTCTCGATTTGACAACAAAACTCGTGTTTCTATTTGCGAGAAATCCTTTAGAGAAACAAAGTCGTGTCTGCTCGAAATTGGTTATTTTTCGCGCTACTTCCGTGTTTACGTTACGTTGCCTTATGCGAGTGGGACGCAAGCCTTCGGCGAAACGAAAATCGAATGACGAACACGGAAGGAAATTTCCAAAGGAAGGTAATCCTGTTAATGTAGAAGCGCTTGAATATTTTTTCAGAAGAGAGATTTTTCCGGAACATTCAAGCAGGTATTGTAAACTTCGTTTAATTGAAACGCTGATTTTTTGATTGAATGATGAGATAGAGATGAGATTTCCTTCAGAAATTATTTAATGAATTTTAACGTCTAAACAGCAGCGCAAATCATGTTTCTCCAATATCATACCTTCTACGATAAAAGCTAGCGGTGGCGTATTCCAGATACAGCGGTATCTCGACTTATGAACATAATTCGTTCTGGTTCGAAGTTCGTATCTCGAAAAGTTGGTACATCGGAACCCATTTTTCGATTATATCTTCCCTGTGTTTTTGGGCTGTCTCAAAATTAAGCTCGTAACTAGAGATCAAAATGGAGTAAGAAGAAGTTTCCAAGTCGAAAAGTTCATGCGAAGAGTGATTCGGGGTAGCACTGTATTCCGAAAAGGAAAACTATCGAGATTTTACATGTGAGACGATAATGCCAACATACAATAAAAATGTTAAAATTATTTATCGCAAAACCTGTGATCAAAGTTCTGGAAATCGAAAAATGTTGACGATCATTTCATTACTGCTAAATTTTTAATTCAATATTAGGATATTTTGTTTAAAACGCTATTTTTATGATTTTTTATTGCTTTAGTGAATTATTTTTAGTGAATTATTGTTACAGTACTGCTCAAGTGATTTTTGTATCCACAGCTTCCTACACATCTTTTATCTTGTACTATCAGTAGGTTTGCGCATGTTTTTTCACACCCCACTTCTCTGTGGGTGTTTTCCTGCTGTGGAGATTTTTTTCCTAAGGTAACACTTAGGTTTTTTACATCCAAAAATTATCCTTAAGTTTTCCTCTCTATTTCAATTTAGAGATTTAGTCATGTTTTATTAATAGCATTGACGATAGGTTTGATGGAAGAAGAGACTTTTTAATCTCAATCTCGCCTTAGTGAAGACCTAATTTCAATGATAGCAATACATCATTGAAAATTCTGATTCATTTATATTGTGAGCTAAGGTAATGATTTACCTTTAAAATAAGTCTTAATGAAACAAACTTTTCTACCGCAATATCGCATCACCCTCCATTTTCAAAGACATAACAGCTAAATAACTAACAACTGAATAACTAACAAGTAAATAACTAACAAATAAATAACTAGCAAATAAATAGCTAAAAACTAAATAAGTATCAATTCAATGCTATAAACATCACTAATTTATGTCTTTGCACCACACGCATATCTATCCGAATAATTAATGAATTTAATTTCAGGATAGCTCACCGAATATTAATTTAAATTTACTTATATCACAGACTTCAATACACAAGTTATCGTAAAACGGAGTTTAAACAACGTGATATGCTTCAGCGGTTTAAAACACTCCTAAAGCAGTTTTCGTCGTTCGTCCTTACCTGCCCGTTGTCACCAGTTCTGAAAACAACCGTAAGACACGGATTAACCGCACTTCTTAAGAAACGTACTTACAAGTAAATCGAGGAATACACATAAGTTGAACCTTTGGTGGGGTATTGCGAATCGCATCCACAGTTACATTAATTTGATCACCGCGATATCAGTCCGCATTTCAAGCGCTGTTCATTTCTTCGCTCGCGTAGCTAATCACTAAACAAATCAAATTTGCATGAAATTTCCCAGAGAGGCCTCAAAAAAAATTCTCAAAAAAGAATTCCTTTAAAGTTAACCAGACGGGACGGATCCATTTATTCGGATTCGCAACGACCCCCTTCCTCTTTGAAGTACCAATCTAGAAAATTACATCGGAAGAACCTCGGGAAAAATGAGGGGAGAGAACATATCATTTCCCGATGGCCACGTCCGGCCGACCGCCCATTTTCCCCTTCGGAATAAAACCCGCTGTTTATCCACATGCGGCCGAAATTTACTCCCCTCTTGGTGGATCCTATCACCCCCGCGAATTCTACCACACTTAGGCCCATCCCTTCGATTTCAATTCCCTTTTTAGCCTCCAACTTCCATTTTCCCGCTCCGTTCTCGCTGCCCCTATTCATCCGCTCCCTCTTCCCCTTCGCTCCCCCTATCTCTTTATCACTGTGTCCCTCCTAAAGATCAATATGCGTGCCTGCGTGGGGACGTGTGTGTCCTTAGGAAGGTGAGAGGCGAGCACGCATTATCAGCTTGCTTGATCCGAAATATATGCGGTCTTAAGATTTTACGGCTTGCTTTGCTTCCTCGTTCCCTGACGCTAGGCTACGATGTTGCTATGGACGGCGCAGCGTACCTTGGGTCCCGAGGACCGGTTGTAGAGCGTTCGGGAGGATCTACATCTACATCTACCTTGGGAACATCTACATAAATACCCTGCAAGCCGCATTTCGGCGTGCGGGAGGGGGTGTAAACACCAAGCATTCGAGTTACCTCTTTAGTTTATTGTATATTGCGTATTGTTCGCGGAGTTAATGAGTCCCTAAAACGACTTGTCCTCGCATCCATTTCTCTTGTTTTACGCTCATTTTCGGATCGCATAGCAGGGGGGTCGCATAATACAATTTTCGTCTTCCGCAAATGTACTTTCTCTGAATTTAGCAAGCAATCGTAGCCTGCAATAGCTTCTGATCTCCTTTCTTTTAAACCTGCGTCTGAGAGCATTTGCGTAACTCTATTTTTTCTATCGTAGCACTTTCTAACAAATCGCATCGCCTTGCGCTGCACTTTTTCGAGTTCGCGAGCATTCGTTTCATCCGCTGGGTCCCATATACTCGCCGCATATTCCAGATGGGGCCTAACTAACGTGAAATAACATCGCTCTCTAACTTTTTCATCGCATCTACCTACAATGCGCTTTATAAAACCGAGCTTTTTAGTTGCTTTACCGCATATTTTTCGAATATGTGTGCTCCAGTTAAAGTTATTTGTAAGGGTGATTCCGAGATATTCAACTGAGTCGACTACATTTAATTTCGTCATTGAAATAAGGGTCATCTTTCCGATTTTTCTCATCTTCTGCCGCTTTGGCTCCATGGACCTAAATCGGAGAGGTACGCGAAACTGTTAGCGCTACTGTATCTTGACGAATGGAATGTTTCATTTGTCTTTTGGTTCGGGATAAAGTAAAACGTATCTTTCATTTGCCTCAGTCTTGTTCATGGATGTAATAACATGAAAACTAATGTGATATTGATGCTGGATAATGGCATTCATCACGGTATCTTGAACTCTTTCATATTCATGGTGACATAGTGCTTCTTTTACGTGAACTGTTCCCACTTATACTGTTCTGGTTTCTATGAGAGAAGCTTTTGGTAGCTAATGGTGGATTTCTTTGATCTTAAAACCGGCGTTCGAACCAAATAATATACGAGTATAGGCAGACAAAAAGGGACAGGTCGCCGTAAAAACTCATTTATTCCATTTAAGGACGCGTGATTGTGATTAACAAAGTTAATTATTGTGTTCGTACTTACTGCCCCACATCGATTGGCCTCTTTCAGGGTACGACTGTAGAAAAAGTTGGAGTGAATTTACCCTCTAAATTAAGAATATAAATTTCTTCCGATATAAGGCTATGGAGACGCTATAAATAAGATAAGCCGTGAGTCTTGANACTGAGTCGACTACATTTAATTTCGTCATTGAAATAAGGGTCATCTTTCCGATTTTTCTCATCTTCTGCCGCTTTGGCTCCATGGACCTAAATCGGAGAGGTACGCGAAACTGTTAGCGCTACTGTATCTTGACGAATGGAATGTTTCATTTGTCTTTTGGTTCGGGATAAAGTAAAACGTATCTTTCATTTGCCTCAGTCTTGTTCATGGATGTAATAACATGAAAACTAATGTGATATTGATGCCGGATGATGGCATTCATCACGGTATCTTGAACTCTTTTATATTCATGGTGACATAGTGCTTCTTTCACGTAAAAGAAGCACTATGGAACTGTTCCCACTTATAATGTTCTGGTCTCTATGAGAGAAGTAAAAGCAGACCACCTAATCTTACCTTGTTATCTCATTTCCAAATCTTTTGGCGGCTAATAGTGGATTTTTTTGATCTTAAAACCGACATCCGAACCAAACAATATACGAGTATAGGCAGACAAAAAGGGACAGGTCGCCGTAAAAACTCATTTATTCCATTCAAGGACACGTGATTGTGATTAACAAAGTTAATTATTGTGTTCGTACTTACTGCCTCACATCGATTGGCCTCTTTCAGGGTACGACTGTAGAAAAAGTTGGAGTGAATTTACCCTCTAAATTAAGAATATAAATTTCTTCCGATATAAGGCTATGGAGACGCTATAAATAAGATAAGCCGTGAGTCTTGAGTATAAGATCTAGATGAATACAGATAAACGAAAAAAGGCTGAAAGGTTTCCTTAGATGGCACAGCAATCCGTGCGCCCTAAGAAAATTCCTAAGCGCACTCTGAAGGGTTAAATTAAATGAAGTACCATCAATTCTTTATGATCAAATGATCAATTTTTTCTCGTATATAAGAATGTACATTTGATACAGCTATATCTTACGATCGCATTAATCTTTCACGAACATGCTACTGCTGTAAACTATATCTTTAGCCTAGAGTCTAAAGTCTATGGACAGATAGATGAAAATAAAGCTATGAGGTTTCTTTAGACGGTACAACATTCCGAGAGGTCTGGGGTAGTTATACTTGATTCACCATCATGAAGACACCATTTAAAATGCATTGGCCCATGTATTTTAAACGGGAGACGTTCGGGCGCTGTTGTGACATTTGCGTAAAAATGTAAAGTAAGTCAAATTGTTTGAATTATTTTCTGTATTGAATGGAATTGCTGCCGGATTTTACTGCGTGTTTAACTTATGGATCTTTACTACCATAATTGCATAAAAAACGAAAATGTTACATTTCAAAGAAATTCTGGATATTTTTCCCGTTCTGTTTGTAAGCGT